>QPMI01000432.1:0-458133 GCA_004431415.1 Cyanophora paradoxa | reverse complement strand
GCGGGGGAAGGGTCCGGTTGCAATTGCACGACTCTGCTTGCCACCCTCAGTCTTGCACCCGCATGCAATCGACCGGGTCGAACCACAGCAAGCATCACATCACCTCCAAGACCTCGGCCTCCGCCGCGTACGCGCTAAGCGCCTGCCGCTAGCGCTGCGCCTATAGCTAGCCTCCCCGCGCCGACGCCGGCCAACGCCGGCGCGGCGGCGCGGCCGCCGGGCTCCTCCCGCTTCGGGGGCGGAGGCGCAGCGGGCGGCGGCGCGGCTCGCCGCTCGAGGCGGAGGCGCGGCGGGCGCGGCGCCGGCGCGGCTCGCCGGGCGGGCGGAGCGCGGCGGGCGGCGGCGCAGCTCGCCGGCGGGACGGGAGCGCTTCGGGCGGCAGGCGGCTATCCGGGCGGGGCGGAGGCACGGCGGGCGGCGGCGCGTCTCGACGGGCAGGGCGGAGGCGCGTTCTGCCGCGGGGGCGACGCCGGCGCAGCTCGCAGGGCGGGGCGCCGCGGCGGAGGCGCGGCGGGCGGCGGCGCTTCTCAAGCTCTAGTCCTCCGCTGAGCTAGATCTCGTCCTCCCCCACTTCTGAAAAAAGCACCGAGCTGTTATCAGAGTCCACACTATCTCGGCTCAAAGCTAACGTGACCAGCTACAGGGGTGAACTTTCCTGCTTGACCTTTAGAGGTCCTTCCCCTCCAACAGGGGCAGTGCAACTGCAGTGTCCCTGTTCCGTTCATATTATTTATGTTTCTGTGCAATCCCTCCTTGTTGCTATCAGAGTTGCTATTGCAACAGGGCCAGCAGCCGCCCTTTCCGCCCTGGCTTCCCCTTGCGCGCCCCGCACCGCCGAGGCCGCTGGCCTCACCCCCATCGCAATCGCGCGTAATGGCAGATTGAACAGCCGGGCGCCGCGGGGGCCGGGGCCGCCTACAGCTCCAGCGTCAGGTTGACGACGTGCATCTTCGAGTCCGGGTCGCCCCTGCAGCGCACGAGGCGGCGGTCGGTCAGGCCCGAGAGACTGAAGGAGTGGAGGCGGCGGGGGCCGCACCGGAGCCCGGCGATGTAGTTGTGCATGCGGGGCCCGTTGGTGCCGGCGTCGACGCGCGTCTGCGTGCCCGAGTCCTTGGGGGGGTAGTGCTGCGTCTCGTTGTCGCGCCGGAAGTGGCTGAAGACCGTCTGCGCCGAGTGCGTCTTCTTGTAGCGCAGGTTCGTCAGCTGCAGCGCCCGCCGCCGCAGCTCCCACTCGTTCCACGTGTACTGCGCCCCCGGCCCCCCGGCCCGCCTCAGAGCCGGGCGGGCAGGGAAGCGCGGGGGAGCCGACCTTGGGGTCGATGTGCTTCTCGATGGGGTGCGTGGAGGTCTGGCAGTCGGCGTCGGCCTTGGCGGGGCCCTTGCCCGCCTCCTGCCCCTCGGCGAAGAACGAGCCGAGCAGCGCGAAGGCGAGGTTCGCGCCGCCGGCCCCGCCGGCCCCCAGGCCCGCCCCCACGACCCGCTGCTGGAGCCGCAGTAGCCGCACCAGCTCCGGCGCCCGCCGCACCGCCTGCAGCACCCCCTCCACGTACCTGTACCCCGGCCGGCGTGAGCGGCGCGCTAAGTTTCAGAAGGGGGCAGGGGCTACCGCTCGGGGGTGGCCATGAAGCGCCAGATCGCCTCCTCGCCGGAGATGGCGTAGTACGCGTCCGCGAACTTGACGTACCCCAGGTTGGGGTTCCCCGGGATCAGCAGCGCGTCCCGCTCCACCAGCGTCACCGGGCAGAAGCCCTGCGGGGGGAAAGGGGGGATATGAGGCGCCAAAGCGGGGGGCGAGGGAAGGGAAATAACGGGGCGCGCACCCTGAACTCGGCCCTCGCGTGGGCGAACTCGGGATCCCCCCGCCCGATCCGCACCGGCTTCCTCGCCTCTCGTGCGGCCGCCGCAGCTGCCGCCGCAGCCGCGCCCGCGTCCCCGGCCGCCGCCGCCGCGCCCGAGGCCGACCCGGTCGCCGAGGGCGCCCGCCCCGCGCTCGCCGCCCCTGAGGGCGGGCGCGCCGCCGCGGGGGCCGCCGCCGCCGCGGAGCCGGCGCGCTCAGAGCGGACGGAGCCCGGGGCGGATGGCGGCTTGGCGGCCTCGACGGCCGCGAGGGCGACGGCGCTCGCGGGCCGCGAGCCCGACGCCGCCGCCGCCGCCGCAGCCTCCGCCACGCCCCGCGAGCCCGGCCGCGACCCCGCCGCGACCCAGCTGCCGAGGGCGCCCCCGAGGGCGGCCGCGCCGCCGCGGCGGAGGCCGAGCCTGTGGGGGTCCCGGGCTTGGAGCCGGTGGGCGTCGCCGGCTTGGCGGCCGCCCCCGTGCTCGGCGGCCGCGAGCCGGCCGCGCTCGGCGCCTTCTCCGCGCTCCTCGCCGACCCTGCGGTCGCCGCCGCCGCCTCCTCCGCCGGCGCCTCGCCCGACGCAGGCCGCGCCTCGCCCGACGCAGGCCGCGCCCCGCCCGACGCAGGCCGCGCCTCGCCCGAAGCCGGCCGCGCCCCGCCCGACGCAGGCCGCGCCTCGCCCGAAGCCGGCCGCGCCGCCGCCGAGGACGGGCGCGCGGCCGCCGCCGCCGCCCCGACGCCGGCCGTCCCTCCCGCTCGCCCTCGCCCGCAGCGGGCGCCGCCCCCGCGGCCGAGGGCGGCCTCTCCGCCGCCGCCGCTGAGGGCGGCCGCTCGGCAGCGGCCTCGGCCGGGGCGGCCTCGGCCGGCGCCGGCGCCGCCTCGTCCGACGCGGGGGCGGCCTTGAAGCTGCCCCGCTGGCTCCCCTTCTGGCTCCCCGCGGCGCTCGCCTGCCGGCTCAGCGGCCGCTCACCCGCCGCCGCCGCCTCGCCCTCGGCGGGAGCCGCCGCCGCCTCGCCCTCCGCCGCCGGCGCCTCCGCAGGAGCCGGCTCCTCCGGGGCGGCAGCCGCCTCGCCGTCAGCGGCGGCGGCGGCCGGGGCCTCCGCAGCGGCCTCTGCGGCGGGGGCCTCCTCCGGGGCCGGCTCGGCGGCCTCCTCGGCGGCCGCCTGGGCGCCGGCCTCGCGCACGATGGACGAGACGCCCGTCTCGTCCGCCTCGTCTGTCGGCTCGCCCGCCGGCGCCGCCGCCGCCGCCGCCGGCTCCTCCTCCGCCTGCACCGCCGCCGACGCGGTCGACGGCTCCGCCGCGGGCGCCGGGGCGCTCGGGGGCCGCTCGGGGGCGGCGGGGGGCGGCGGCGGGGGGGACGAGGAGGAGGCGGCCGCCTCCTCGGCTGCGCGGGCGAAAGTGCGGGCGTCCTGGGCGGGGCCCGCGGCCAGGGCCTGGAAGCCCGCGGCCGCCGCCTCGGCCGCCTCGAAGTCCTTCAGCTGCCGCGCGGCGGCGGCGTCCGCGGCGCGGGCGGCGCGGGCGGCCTCGAGGGCCTTGGGCGTGAGCTCCGTGCGCCGGAGCGCGCGGAAGCGCTCGACGGTCTCGAGGACGCGGGCGAGGCAGGCGACCGCCTGGCGCTCGTCCGAGAGGGAGTGCCAGAGGTGCGCCAGCGAGTCGAACTTGGGGTAGACCTGCTCCTTCGGCACCGAGGTCTTGGAGCCGACGAGGGCCTTCAGCTCGGCCATCTCCCGGTCGAAGCCGGCGACGCACTCGTCCACGTGCGAGAGCATGCCCGAGAGGTCCTGCTCGACGGTGTCCAGGCAGGAGCCCACCTGCCGCCTGTTGATCAGCTCCGTCCGCAGGTGCCGCATCGCCTGCACGGGCGGGCGGGCGTCAGTGGGGGGGAAGAAGGGAGGGGGGTTACGACGAAGAGGGCGGGCCTTCTCGGGGAGGGCGCCGTGGTTGACGACCTCGAGGTACTGGAGGACCTGGGCGCGGAGCTCCTCCTTGTCGGCGCGGACGCGGCCCTCCATGGCGCGCGCCTCCTCCTGGGCCAGGGCCGGGATCTCCTCCAGGCCCGCCCCGCCCTTCCCGATGTCCTTGTTGAAGAGGCGGATGCCCAGCACGATGCTCGCCAGCTCGCGCAGCTGCGTCTTCTTCTCGTCCGTCGGCATCGCGACGAAGGCGCGCAGGCCGATCTTCGGGAAGACGCTCTCCAGCGCCGCCGCGACCTGCGCCCCGCGCGCCCGCCCGCTCGCTCTCGCCGCGTCCCGCAGAGAGGGCCACGGCGCCGGACTGACCTCGAGCTCGACCGCGCGGTCGACGGTGCCGCCCTCGGCGGCGGTCCCCGACATGCTCACGAGGTACGCGAAGACCTTTCGGTAGATGGAGGTCAGCGCTGGTGCGCCCCGGCCGGTCAGCGCGCAAGCAGACAACGCGGGATGGCGCTGCGGGGCGCGGCCGCACCGTCAAAGTCGTTGTCGTTCTTGGCCTTGATGCTGGCGATGTCGGAGAGCATGGCGTTGATCTTCTTCTCGCGCATCGTCTTCTCGCGCTCCACGCGCCCCAGCTCGGCGGAGTACTGCGCATCAAACTCCACCTGCAGCTTCACCGAGGCGAGCGAGGGGCTGTCCACGTCCTTCAGCCGGTTGACACACATCTGCGGGGCGGTCGATCAGGCGGCCCCGCCGGTCCAGGCCGTGCCTAGCTAAGCGCTGCGCACCACAACCAACTCGCTCATGTCGTCCTCGCTGAGCGGGCGGTCGAGGTGGAAGCGGTCCGAGTGCTCCAGGACAATCGCCCGCGCCATGAAGGCGCACAGGGTCTCTGAGGCGTCCACATTCTCCGCCTTGCACCGGGTCTGTATAGCGCGCACGACTTTCTGGATAGCGTCCATGCCTGCCGTGTAGCCGCCCGCGCGTGGCTGCGGGCTGCCGATTGTGCGTTGTGCTCCTGGTCTTCAAAGAGCTTCGCTGGTCGCGTGCTGCTCGCCTCCGGGCGCTTTGGGCCGTCGACTATTTTGTTTCGTTGCGTGACTATGTACCCAGACGTAACTTGCACCCCTTCATCATTGCGTGTACCCGGCAGAAGCGCTTCCAGAAAGTTTCTTCGCCAATTTAGTCGCCTGGCCACGCTTCCGGTCCATTCTCTCGCGCTCATCAAGCGGCACACTTCAATCAAATGAGGTGAGCCCGGCGCGAGCCGCTAACAGGCCGCGCGGCCTGCCAGCGCGCCGCGCGGCCCGCGCGCCGTGTTGCGAGGGCCGCGCTGACCCCTGCCGCGGTCGCGCAGCTCGTCCATCGTTCCGACCCTTCTCTGGGCTCAGCGCAAGAAGGCGCTCTACGTCACAGTCGACGTGAAGGAGCCGGTCATCGCAGAGGACGGGAAGAGCGTCGCGGCCGACGGCACGTTCAAGTTCGCCGGCTCGTCCAACGGCAAGTCCTACGCCGTCGAGTGCCAGCTGCACGACGAGGTGCGCTGGCCGGCGCGCTCGCGCGCGTACGTACGCGCGCGCCGGGCCGCCGCCCTCTTCTCACCTCCGCCTCCGCGCTCTGCAGGTCGTCGCTGAGGAGCCAAATGGAGCGTTATCGCCGGCCGGTGGCGTCTCACGGGTGAGTTCGCCGTCCTTCGCGAACCTTCGGTCGAATTTGATCCCGGGGCGCAGTGCCGAGAAGACGCACGGGGCGTGGCCGCGGCTGCTGAAGGAGAAGAAGCCGTTCGTGAAGTGCGACTGGGACCTCTGGATCGAGGAGGACGACTGGAAGTTCGACGACACCCGCGGTGCGCCGAATCTCGAACCTTCCCGAATCGAATCTGCGCGCGGGCGCGCGCGGGTTAGGCGTCGCTGACCCGAGCGCGCGCGCAGCGTCGAGCGGGGCGTACGACAACGACTTCGACTTCGGCGGGGCGACTTCGGCGGCGGCGACTTCGGCGGCGACAACTTCAGCGATGACTCGACGACGAGAAGCTCCCCGTGCGCCTGCCGCAGGCCTTCGGCCCGCCTTGCATGCTGACGGGTTGGCTTCGCTTGGCAGGACATCGACGGGAAGGCGAGCGCGAGGCGGCGGCGGAGGCGGCGGCGGGCGAGGAGGTGGGCGGCGAGGGTGCCTCGAGCGAGGGCGAGGCGATGGAGACGGACGGCCCGGCCGGCGCCAAGCCCGAGGAGGCCGCGCAGGCGGGCCCCGCCCAGGAGGCTGAGGCCCAGCCCGCATCCGCGTAGGCGGGAGCTCGAGAGCGTTAGTGAGATCTAGGACAGGAGGTACACGTGATGATGCTTTACAGATAGCGGCGCATATTGTAGTAGTAGTTGCATAGGTTTAATTAACGATAGTAGGTGCATCGATATCCTGCTGCTCTGCGCGGAGGGGAGGGCCGGCCCTGCCCTCAGGAGCGGCGCGGGCCTGCTCCCGCTCCGCCGCCTCGCGCCGCCGGTCCAGGTCTCCCGCGCCGCTTGCTCCTGCAAACAAGCGCGGGCCGGAGCGTGCCTCAGAGATGAATTGGATCGGATAGAAGGGGGGGGGGGGGGGGGGGGTACCGCTTCGAGGTCGTCGAGGTAGCGCCGGCGGCGCTCCATCACAGTCAGCATGATCTCCCGCTCCTACCGCGCCCCCGGCCCCGGCCCCGGCCCCGGCTCAGAAAAAGCCGTAGAGCAGCGGGCGCGGGCCCGGGCGCGGGCGGGCCGGGACGGCGGGCGCACGAGCCGAGCCCTGTCCATACTCTAAGCTAGGGCTCTAGTACTCTAGCTAGGCTATAGCTAGAGGGCGCTGGCCGGCGGGCCCGCTCGCCGAGCCCTCGCCGTGCTCTAGCCGTGCTCTGCTCTAGCTATAGGGCGGGCGGGCGCACGATCTCGGGGGGCATCTCGCAGGAGCGGAAGTCGACGTCGGTGAGGCAGGACGCACCCCTAGATCGCCTCCGCCAGCGGGCGCGACCCGGAGTCCTTGATCAGGTTGTGCTGCGCGTGCAGCACCAGCAGCGTGCTGTGCTCATCAGGCCCTGCAGCGCGAGAGTCAGGCCCTCATCAGGCGTGGCGTGGCGTGGAGAGGCGGGCACGGTGGAGATCATGCGGATGCCCTCGCGCCGATGCGGTTGTGGGAGATGTCGAGGAGCTTCAGGCTCTGGTTCATGCCCAGGCCTCCCCCAGCACCGCCGCCCCGGGGTCCCCCAGCGAGTTCCAGCCCTGCGGGCGGGGGTCAGAGGCGAGGGGCGGGGCCGAGGGGCGCGCGGGGCGCCCGCCCGCACGCACCATGCGGAAGCGTGTGAGGCCGAGTTGACCTTCAGCACCTGCGGGGCGTAGTAAGAAGAAGCGAGGATGGAGGCCGGACGGAGGCGCACGTTCGCGAGGGCGACGGCGCCGCGGCGGACGATCTGGTTCCACGAGACGTCGACGTCCGTGAGCGTCGAGTTGCCGCCCAGCATCTCCCCCACCGCCTCGCCCCGCTGCAGGCGTGAGGAGGGCGGCGACGGCGGCGCGGGGCGGAGGGTACGCGAAACGCGCACCGTTCGCCGAGAGAATTGTGCGAGATGTCCAGCTTCAGCAGCACGTTGTTCTTCTGCGCGGGGGGCTTCAGAGGAGCGCGGCGGAGCGGTGGGACGGGGCGGGGAAGGACGGCCGGGCACGCCACGAGGGCGGAGCAGAGCATGCCGATGTCCTTGTCGCCGAGGCGGTTGCCGCGCAGGCAGAGCTCGACGAGGGCGCACGTGTGGCTCGCCAGCGTCTCGCCCATCGCCCACGAGAAGCGCGACGCAAAGCGGTTCTCGCTGAGGTCCGCCTGCGTCAGCGCCGCGTTCTGGCCCAGGGCCTGCGCCAGCGCCAGCCCGCCCTCGTCCCCCTGCGGCCCCGCCCCGCCCCGGCTCGGACCGCAAGCGGGCGAGCGCGGTAGACGCCCGCTGGGCGCCGCAACCGGGGCCGCACGATGTTGTTGTCCCCGAGGTTGATCCCCTTGATGGTCTTGTTCACCTGCGCGGCCGCGTCGCGCAAGCCGGGCCCGCGCCGACGCCGCGCGCCCCGAGTCGGAGCGCTCGGCGCGAGCGCGCACCTTGAGGCACTCGGCTACCGCCCGCCCGCCCTTCTCGCCAAGTCCGTAGTGGTGCAGGTCGATGTCTGCCGTCGCGTCAGCGCGCGGGGGCATGGCAGGAAAGAGAGGAGAGCAGCGGCGCGCACAGTCCTCCTCGATCCGCTCCACGAGCTGGCTGACGGGGACGATCTTGAACTCCTCGCACTTCCGTATGTACACTCGCATCCCCGTCGTGTCCGCGCTGTCGTCCGTCTTGAACTCGACGTCCTGCGGCGCGTTCAGCCTCCAGCTTCGAGCAAGATGCTGCGGGTGGAACGCGCCTCATCCCACTCTTCGTCCGTCAAGTCTGAGTCCTCGTCCCCGAGCCTGAGGCGCTGCGCACTGCGGCTCGGCGGAGGCGCGACCCGAGCAGCGCTAGGTTCTCACCGAACATCCTCCTTCGTCGCGCCGCCCGGATAGCTACCTAGAGCGACCGCAGACCTCCAGCTCCGCCAAGTGCGCGCCACGGGCTGCCCTAGCTAAGTCAAGGCTTAAAGCTGTGGCCGCGGCGACCGCGTGTCGAGCGTCGGCCCCGAAAGCTTCCGGAGAGCTTGGAGCGGTTCAAGAAACCGCGCAGCGAGCAGGAAGCCTGCGTGCGATGAGCTGGCCGCCAAGTCGCCGCCGACTCGCCGCCGAGTCGCCGCTTGAGGGGCTACCGCATTGCGACAAGAATTGCACCTTTTGCAGGCGACGAAAACAGGCGAAGCAGCACAGCGGCGAGCTCGGAGGCGATAGATAGAGCGACAGAACACCGCGGCGGCGCGTCAGGACGCGCGTAGCTAGGGATGGAGTCCGAGGATTTGCTCCTGAACCTCCCACACATAGCAGCCTACGGCTACACGCTCACAGACCATGAGCGGGCAACCCTGGAGTCCTCTCTCATGCTGCTGAAGCTGGAGCACAACTTCGACAGAGTGCACTTCTGGGGCAAAGTGATGACCACCGGCCCTGTGGACTACATCGTGGCGCAAGGCTTTCCGAAGATTCTGCGGTTGCAGGACAAGAATGTCCGCACGAGCTTTTACAGGTTAGCACGCCGCGCTGCCCTGCGCCGAGAAGGACGCCGAGGCTGACCGTCTGCAGTGCGAACGGCGGCATGTCCTTCAAGCCGCTGCCTGCGGTGGACCAAGTAACGAAGGATCGCGTTGAGCAGCTGACAAATCTCTTCTGCGGGGACCCGCTCTTCGAGTACATGGGGAAGGACCCGCCGCCGCCGCCCCGTGCGCCGCCTTCCCCGCCGGAGCCGCCGCTGCCGCTGACGTGCGGCCGCCCCTTAGCTCCGGAGCCGGAGGAGGAAGAGGGCGCGGAGCCGAAGGAGGAAGCCGCGGAGCCGGAGCCGCCGGCGGAGCCCGTCGAGGGGGAGCTCGCGCCCGGCGAGTACAAGATCACGGAGGAGCAGCGGCTAGCGACGCTGGTGGAGCAAATCGATCTGGAGTGCTCGATAGTGCCCCGGGCGCCATCGCGCTGAGCGTGACGCACTACGCCGCCTTCAACAAGAAGTTCGAGGGTGCGCACGACCGGCGCTCCGCTCCTTTCCTTTTCGCGGGGCTCGGGGCGCTGAGCGGGGGCCGCAGGCCTCAGCATCGGCGGGTCGCAGAACATGGCGAACTACGGGCACTTCACCCAGGTGGAGGACATCGAAGAGAAGCCCTCCTTCGACAAGGACTTCTTCCCCCCCATCTCCAAGGACGTCCCGAAGGGTGCGCCCGCGCGCCCTCGCTTCGCGCCCGCCCCGCCGCGCCCCGCTGACGAGGGCCCGCAGGCTGCTGGTCGGTGCAGTTCGAGCCGCTGACGCAGGTGGCGACGCTGCGCAACTTCCTGTGGCCGGGCTTCCTGTTCTACCACATGGCCGGCACGCGCAACTTCGGGCACGTCTACTTCGGCTACGGCGAGAAGAACCTCGATTTCGGCTTCATGATGTAGGACGGCGGCGGAGGGAGGGACGTGTGCGCCATGCAGATACTTGACATGCTCGGCGAGCAACCACAGCGGGAGTGGGGCGGGGCGGGCGGCGGGGCGGCCGGGCGGCTAGAGCTGGAGGATGTAGTCGAGGCCTGGGTACGGGGCAGCGCGAGCTGGTACTTCTGGGCGATGGCGGGGGGCACGAAGCGGCCCCGAGGAAGTGGAGGCGCCCCGCGAAGTGGCGGGAGCAGGCCTTCGGGGCCGTCAGGCTGATCAGCACGTCCGGCCGGATCGCGTCCGGGCCCGTCGGTCCTGCACGCCCGCGTCGGTGAGTTTAACCTTAGCAGGGGCTGGCTCTAGCTGCGCGGGGGGTACACACCCTTCTCGAGGTCCCATCCCTGCATGTCCCGCGGACAGTCAGGAGGGGCGAAACATGAGAGGGGGGAGGGGGAACGGAGGGGGCGGGGCAGGGGGCGGACGGAGGGTACGTCGATGGAGGCGACGGGGAGCTTGGTGCGGGCGAGGGCGGCGAGGATGGCGTCGAAGGGCGGCCGCACGCCCCCGCTCATGAAGCTGAATCCGAAGATCGCGTCCACCACGACCTGTACCCAGGGGCGGCTGGTCGTGAGGGGGCCTAGCCTACGGTCGCGGGCCGGGGCGGGCGCGGGCGCACGTCAAATGCGGCCTCGAAGTCAGCGGGGAGGGCGTCGAGGACGGGTATGCCCAGCGACTCGCACGTGACGACGAGGTTCGCGTACAGCGGCTTCGCCGTCCGTTTCGGGTACACGATCGCCCTGCCGTCGGCGTCGGCCGCGCGGAGCGGAACGCAGACAGAGAAGCGAGAATCGCACGGCTTGTATCCGAAGTGCGCCAGGTGCCGCGCGGCCACCAGGCCGTCCCACCGTTGTTACCAGGCCTGCCGCAGGCACGCGTCGTCGGCGCCCGCGACAGCCCGGCGAGTCGCCCGACGAACCCGCATATCACGAGCACGCGAGGGTGCTTCTCCAAAGGGTAGGCGCGCGCGACCGAGAGGGCGCACGCTTGGCCGGCCTGCGCCAACATCCCGACGTGCGAGCGGCGGCGCTTGTAAGCGACGCGTATGCGAACAGCGCCGGGGGCGGAACGCACGAGCTCCATCAGCTGATCGACAGAGAAACCAAGAGGGCCCATGAGCTCCTCATCGATCTTCTGGGCCTCCGTCTGCGAGAGGTACTTGATCGGCGCTCCGCTGCCGGACGCCATGGTAACGGTGCGCTGAGGTAGCTGACGTCCGCGCGATGCGAATGCGTATCGCGGCTGCTGTCCGAAGAAGCTCGCCGACGGGCGGGAGAGGGCGCCGGTGTGGACGGCGGACGAAGGAGAGCGGGCGGCGCGCCGGACGGATGCGGCTGGTCGCGGCGTCAGTCTGGCTGGCGTGCGCGCGTATGCGAGTGCCGCGGCCGCAGCGAATGCTTGCATGAAGCGTGGCAAGCAAGCAGCAAGCTGGTCGCGGGGGTAGTGGCACACTTAGTTGACCAGCACCGCGTCATGGCCAGCTTCGCAGCAAGCGCACTCGCCACGCCCGTGCAGAGGCAAGCGGTTGGATGGAGAGGGACGATCTGCCCGCTCCCGCGGGCTTCCCCGTCCCGCCCAGCACGCAGCGAGGGCGCCACGTGCTCCGGCGAGCCCAGCACGAGCGCCGCCGGGTCGGATAGAAAGTATGCGGTAGCTTCATCTCTACGACAAGGTCTGGCCGCTGCTCTGGCCGCTGCTGCTTTGGCCGCGGCGCCTCTGGCGACGTCCGCCCCGCACTCGCCGCCGCAAGCGCACCCCCCGCGGTGTCGGGCCCGTCGATCCCAACTCTCCCTTGAACTTGTCCGTTGACGACCTGCTTAAGGTGCGCCGCGCCAGGGCGCCGCAGCCACGCCCCACGCCTCACGTGCACGCGCTCCCACTCTCTGCCGCAGCTGCGCAAGCTTTTCGACCGCGCGTTCGAGTGCGTTCTTCATTCAATTGCATGCCGCACTCTCTGAAGTGTCGGCCCGCAGCCTGACGAACGTCGGGAACTTCGAGGAGGCTGAGAGTGCGCACGCTCTCTCTCTCGCGGGCGCGGGCGCAGCCCTCTGA
This sequence comes from Cyanophora paradoxa, assembly GCA_004431415.1. Classification (NCBI taxonomy): domain Eukaryota; class Glaucocystophyceae; order Cyanophorales; family Cyanophoraceae; genus Cyanophora; species Cyanophora paradoxa. The sequence goes on along the minus strand of QPMI01000432.1, from coordinate 446,256 downwards.
TGATGCGGCGCGGCAGAGGTGTGGACGGAGATCATCGGGATGGTGCCGGACCGGGCGGAGGGCTACAGCAACCGCGGAACGCGCGGACGTCGCAGAACAAGCTCGAGCTGGCGCTGGCCGACTACAGCAAAAGCCATCGAGCTGGAGCCCGGAGCCATCGATCCTTACCTCAACCGCGGCGTTGCCCTCGAGGGACTCGGCCGCTTCGAGGAGGTGCTACCCCCCCCCGTCCCCCCCCCCTTTCTTCCACCCCGGCCCTACCTTGTCTCCTGGATGGGGGTACAACCGCGCGTTTCGTTTGCACGGTTGACAACCCCGGGTTCCGCGTGCGCAGGCGATCAAAAGCTACGACAAGGCCCGTACCCCCCTTCCCTCCCCCCCCTTGAACGGCTCGTTAAATCTACCCCCGCACCGCGCAGGTTCTTTCAATGGACTCGAACGACCCCGTCGTGCGCCCCCGCCCCCACCACCCTACCCTAGGCCTCTCCTCTCCCCCCGCCATACCTCTCCCTCTCCCCTCCCCCTTCCCTCCCTCCCCCCTCTCCATCCACCTCTCCTGTCCCCCCCCCCCCCCCCCCCCCCCAACCCGCCTCTCTCTCACTCCTCCACACACCCTCTCTCCCCTCTCCCCCTCTGCCCCCCCCCCTCCCTATCTGACTCGTCTTCTTCTTCTTCCTCTGCAGGCGTGAACAACCGGGGCAACGCGAACGCCGGCCTCGGGCGCTGGGAGAAGGCACTCTCGGACTACGAGCGGGCCACCAAGATCGCCAAGGTCGGCAGCCTACAGCTACTAATCTAACTAACTGATCTAAATCTAAACGTCTCCTACAAGGACTTTGTCTTCGCGCGGCGAACTACGCGCTTGCGCTCTACGAGACGGGCAGGACGGGCGAGGCGGTCGGCATCTTCCGCGGCCTCACCGCGAAATACCAGGCGAGCTTCCAGATTTGATCCGGATTTGATCCGGATTCGATCCGGATTTGATCCGGACTTAGGGCTTCGCGGACATGAGCGCGGCGCTGGCGGCGGGGCTGGCGGCTCGGGGCAGCTGGACGAGGCGGATCGCCAGTGGGAGGCGGCGCTGAGCACCGACCCGCGCTACGCCGACCTCGACTGGCTCCGCACTGTCCGCCGCTGGCCCCCGCGCGTGCGCGCGCCCCTTCCAGCCTAGGCGCCTGCCCTGCCCTGCCCTGCAGCTGCCCGCCCGGTCCTGCCCTTCCAGCCCCCGCAGGCCCTGCAGCTGCCCCTCTCCTTTCCCCTCGCCCGATCCGCCTAGTCGGGCCTGGCCTTCTAGCCTAGTCGGGCCTGCCCTCTATCTAAATATCCCCCCCCCCCCCCCCCCTGCGGACCGTCCGCCGCTGGCCCCCGCGCGTGCGCGCGCCCTTCCAGCCTAGGCGCCCTGCCTGCCCTGCCCTGCAGCTGCCCCGCCCGGTCCTGCCTTCCAGCCCCGCAGGCCCTGCAGCTGCCCCTCTCCTTTCCCCTCGCCCGATCCGCCTAGTCGGGCCTGGCCTTCTAGCCTAGTCGGCCTGGCCCTCTATCTAAATATCCCCCCCCCCCCCCCCCCCCCTGCGGACCGTCCGCCGCTGGCCCCCGCGCGTGCGCGCGGCCCTTCCAGCCTAGGCCTCCTGCCCTGCCCTGTCCTGCAGCTGCCCCGCTCCCGGCCCTCGATCTGCCTAGTCGGGCCTGGACCTCTATCTAGATCGCTGGCCCCCGCGCGTGCGCCCCGCGAGCTCCCGGCCCCTACCAGCCTCCTGCCCTGCCCCGCCCCGCACCTTAAGCTTTCCGCCTCGCCCACGCCTCCCTCAGATCTACGGGGACCTGGAGAAGTACGTGCGCCTCGCGGGGACCGTCTCCGGCTCCGGCTCCCGCTAGCTGTGGCTGGATGTAGCCGCTCCCTGCCTTCAGACCTACGGCCTATAGCTAGCTAGGGCCTGTTCCGGTTCTTTTGTTCCGGCGCGCGCGAGCTCACTGAGTCAATCGATATCGATACCGGATATCGCGAGCTCGAGGCGCATCATGAGTCGCCGATCGCGATCGCGAGTCGACGTCATGATCATGAGTACATGTACACATGCAGTTGAGGGGAACGTACGTAACTATAGCCAACTATTCATTATTTATACACGGCAATTGAGGTCGCATGGAGCTCGAGACCCCGCTATTTTCCCTGCGCCGTACCTGTACGGTGTGAAGCCACTACATCATGCTACAAGCTCTCGAAGAACGGGCTGCCGGCTGCCTGGGGTCCGCCGCTGCACCCAAGGGCTGCACATCCCGTGCAGGGGCCGCGGGAGCGCTGGTAGCTATAGCGCTAGCCCGCGTGGCGCCGGCACGGTCGAGCTCCACCAGCTCCGCCTCCAACTGCGCCAGAGGAAGTCATGATCAGCAGGTGAAAGGGAGGGAGGGCCCAATCTCGGGATTAATATTCGTACCCGCGCGTGCTCGGCGTCGAGCTTCGCGATCGCGGCCCTGAGTGCCTCGCGATCGCGATCGCGAGAGGAGGGCGCCCCCGGCACGGCGGAGTGATCGTGCCAGACGGGCGCAGCCGCCGGCGCGGCGTCCGGCCGCGGGCCCCTCGCATCGATATCCGCCAGCAGAGCGTCGAGAACCTGAGTGCGGTCAGGTTCGGAGGGCTCGCGATCGGGGGGCCTGCAGGGGCGGACGGCAGGGTCGACGTCGACGTCGTCCGCGGCGCCGCCGCGGGGTACGAGGGGGAAGCCCCGCGTCCTCGCGAGGGTGTACTCCAGCGCGAAAGGCACCTGGCAGCGGGTTTGGCTCGGATCGCAACGGGAGATACATAGATCCAACGCGAGAGGAAGGGAACGCGCCCGCGTGCCGGAGAGGACGAGCGGGCGGACGGGTACGGAGTGGGCGGCGGCCGCCTGCGGCCGCGGGCGCCGGCTCGACTCTCGACTCTACGAGAGAAATCAAAGGGCGGGGCGGGCCGCCGGGCACCTTGAGGCGGGAGGCCAGGGCGGGGGAGGAGGAGCTCGAGGCTCCTAGGAGGGGCACGAAGGCGGCGCAGGCGGCGAGGGCGCGGGAGGCCCCCTCCTCCGGCGGGCCGTCCTGCGAGACGTACTCTCGATCAGAGGCCGCGCGCGAGGGTGCGGCGAGAACGAGAAAAAGAGCGAGGGCGGCACGGAGCAGTCGACGAAGCAGCGGACGCCGCGCAGCGCCGCCGCGCCGACGGCGGCCGCCGCGTGGGGCGCGTCCTGCAGGCCGGCCGGGCTCGGCGGCGGGGCGGCGCGGGGCGGGGGCGGGGGCGGCCCGGGCGGGCGGGGCGGACCTCGGGGCTGCTCCAGACGAAGCAGAAGGGGCCGGCGGCGGGGTCGCAGCGCGCGTTCGGGTGGGCGAGCAGGCCTAGGGCCCCCTCCGCCCCCTCCCCCCCGCCGTCTGCCGGCAAGCGCTCATGATCAGCGCGGCACCGATCACACCGCGGTGGGGGACGCGGGGCGCCTTCGGAGGGGACGGCCGCGAGGGCGGCTTTCAGGCCAGCCAGGAAGGAGCTGTACCCGGACTCGAAGAGCTCGTCGCTGCGGCCGCGGGCGCCGTGGCGTCAAAGAGCCGATGAAGGAGAGGGGGTACGGGGTGCGCGCGTCGTGAAGTCCGCGATGGCGAGGCCACGGAGGAGCCCCTGCCGGGGGGATACGTATACGTCGGCTCGCCGAGCCGGCTCGGAGGAAGTGGAAGAAGGGGGCCGGACCGCGGCGCGGGGGTCCAGCTCAGTGCGGAGGCGCCAGGCGGGGACAACGGCTTTCCCGAGGTCCAGCGCCCGGCTCAGCTCCAGCATGCTGCGGTCGCCGTGATCATAAGCTCAAGGTCGGGGTTTTTCGCGGGGTGCGGGGTCCACGCGCCACCAGTCCGAGGCGCAGGAGTGCTGCGGGCGGGCGGCTCGGTGAGACGGAGAAAGCGCCGAGGAGAAAGATCTGGCGCCGAAATCGAAGGCACCGGGGAGGCGACGAAGACGACGGCTTTGGCCATTCGGAGCCCGCGGCCGATCTCCTCCCGCCACTGCCGCGGGCGTCATGATCACCGAGTCAGACCCGCACCGAGAGGGAGGGGGCGGGGGAGACCTCGGTGCCGGCCTCGATGCCCGTAGCCTTCATCTCGTCCATCTGCGCTGCTTTTTAGCGGGGCGGAGCGCCTCCTCCCGGCCAGTCGAACCGCACCCAGCACTGCGCAGAACGTTCAGCCGCAGCAGAGAGGGGTGGGATCGGAGCTCGAGGGGCGGCGGGGCCGCGCCATTACGCCGTCGGATTGGAGTCGGTCGCGGAGGCGGAGGGCGAAGCGCGCGACGTCGACGGGGTGGTGCCCGTAGCTGCGAGGCGTCGGCGGGACCCGAGCGCGAGCGCGAGCTCTCGCGATCGAGGGCGAGGCCTAGGGCGGGTGCAGCAGACCTGATGAAGACCTGGCGGAGGGCGGCGCGCTCCTTGAGGGCCCGCCGGAACTCGCCGTCCCGCGTCGCGTTCAGCACCGCCGGCGTCAGCTCGGCGCCTGCGCGGGCGCAGCGAGCTCGAAATTAAAGCCGGCGCAGATTGAGAGTGGATTCCGGGCTCGGCCGGGCTCGGGGGGGGGTACCTCGGTCCAGGAGCGCCCCGCAGACGTCCAGCATGGCGGGCCCCCGGGCCGCCGCGTGGTACAGCGGCGCGCGCCCTAGGGCGTCGGCCGCGGGTGTGCTGCACGGGCCGGGGCGGGGCGCGTTAGATGGGGAGCTCGAGGGGCGGCGGGGGGGGGGCCGGCGCCGGCGGGCTGACTGGACGCTGGGGGCGGCGCGGGCGAGGCGGAGGGCCGTCAGGCGCAGCCCGAGGAGGCACGCCTGCGCCGCGTCGGCGTCGGGGTCGGGGTCGGGGTCGGGGTCGTCGCGGGGCGAGCCGGCGCTCGGGTGCGAGGTCGTGCGGGATCCGGACCTCGCGGAGGGCGGCGGAGAGATCGGGTTCGGGGAGCTCGAGGGGGCCCTCCTCGATCGCGAGCTCGCCGGGCCCGCGGCCGTCGAGGTCGAGGCGGCCCTCGAGGGCCGCGAGGCGCACCGCGCCGCGCCACACGCGCATCCCCTCCTCCGCCGCCCCCGCTTCGCTCGCGAAGCGCTCCGCAAACTGCCGATCGCGAGAAGCACGTCAGAGGGCCGAGGGCCCGGGGGCGGGCGGGCAGCTGCAGGCGGGCGGGGCTGGCGCCGGGATCGACCTTCGGGTCTGTGACGAGGAAGTCCCGGACGCGCAGCCGGCCGTCGCAGGCGAGGAGGAGATCGATGGCGAGCCTGCGGCGCGCGCACGGGTCGCATCGAGCTCCTCTGGGCGCGGGCGCGGGCGCGCGCGGGACGCGCCGGGCGGCCTCTGGTTCCGTGCCCTCGAGAGTGGCGATGAAAGCTGTGAGGAGGAACCTGGAGGGCTCGAGGGTCAGGGAAATCCAAGGGCTTCTAGCTATAGATCTCCTCAGAGCGGAGGCCGCACCTGGCGGCGGCGCCGGAGAGCGCCCCGTCGTCCTTGCGTGGCGGGGTGATCATGAGCGGCGCGGCCGATCACGAGCCCGACCGCTACTGGGGGATGGCATGGGCGCACGCGCTTCCCGCTGAGGAGGTAGACCGTTCTGGCGCGCTCGACGGGCGGGCGCGGTGCGCCTGGCGCGGAGAGCCGATCGAACTCGCGCTGGAGCAGGAACCTGCGCGGCGGAACATCGACGTGGGCGCCGGCGTGGCCGGCGGCGAATTCGATGCGCTCACATCCGGGTGGCGCCTTTCGTGAGGGCCGCGACGGGCAGCGGCCGCGGGGGGCCGGCGCCCCTTTCTTGTTCCACCACGTGCTCGGCGTCGAGCGTGGCGCCCGCGTCCAGAAGCACCTGTGAGGAGGGCGCGCGTCGGCAGCGAATTCATGATCACGACCGCGGCAGAAATGAAAACTTGAACCTTTAGGACATCCGTCCTGCCTCCGGCGGCCAGAGCGGCGGACGCGATGGGGCGGGCGAGGCGCCGGCCGGCGTTCGGGTCGGCCCCTTTCGAGAGGAGGAAGCGGACGAGGGGGAGGGCGTCCTCAACTGGGCCCCCGGCCACGGCGGCCAGCGCGGTCCCCTGCGGCCTCGCCTCAGCTCGGCGTGCAGGGGCCGGGGGCGGGGGGGGGGGGGGGGGGGGGGGCAGAGCCTTCTTCGAGGCGGCGTTCACGTCCGCGCCGCGCTCCAGAAGGGCGCCGAGGAAGGCGGCGTCGCGCCCGTCCGCGGACGCCGCCGCAATGGTGAAGAAGGTGGCCCCATCGTCGTCGGCGGCGTCGATCTCGGCGCCCGCCGCGAGAAGCGCGTCGGCGATGGCGAGGATCCTCGCCCGCACCTCCTCGACCTCGAGGTTGTTTCGCGCCTCTTCGGCCTCGCGAACTGGATCGGAGGAGTTGTGCCTCGGCCAGGCGCAGCAGTGGAGCGGCCGCGCGCCGCCCGCGGCCGCGCGATGCGGGTCGGCGCCGCGCTCGAGGAGCAGGAGGGCCGTGTCCACTGCCAGCGCCTCGCACGCGAGATGCAGCGGTGCCTTTCGCCCGGCTCGAGCTCCGGATCCGTCGGGTCCGCCCCGGCGTCCAGCAGCGCGCTGCGACCGCGCCATGGCAAGAAGCATCGGTTGCAATTGGGACTTTCGGTTGCGCAAGCAGCTGCAGGCCGATCGCGAACTGACCGGACGAGCGCCACGGAATTCAGGGCGGCGGCGGCATGAAGGGGCGTGCGTCCCCCCTTGTCCAGAGCGGAGAGGTCGCTCTTCGCCTCAATGAGCAGCCTGCTCGACACTCCGAAGTCAGCGGCGAGCGGCAGCTGCGGCTGCAGCATGCGCAGGTCGGGGTGGCGATCGCGAGGAGCCCACCGGATCACGTCGAGGTTAGGCTCCAGCTGCCCGGACGTCAGAAGAACGACATCGATGACAGGAATGCGGATGGGGGTGCGGGCCTGGGCGCATGCGGCGTGGAGGGGGTGTGGAGGCACCGGTGCCGCACGGGCCGGGACGGGTCGAAGAGGGCGGGGTCGCCGATCCCGGCCCCGAGATCGAGGAGCAACCGCACGGCCTCCGCTCGCCGGTCGGGGCCCCGCAGGGGGGGCTTCGCGGCGGCCGCCCGCAGCAGCGCCTCGTCCCGCCCGTTTTCGAAGGCGGCTGCATCCAGCTCGGCGATCTGAGGTAGAAGAGGGAGAGTGGGCTCTCGTGCCGGCGGAGGCGCACGGCCTTCGAAATTCGCGCTGGACAGACCAGCCGCAGGCACTCGGGACTGGCGGCTGACCCCGCCGCCTGCATCAAGTCCCTCGGCTCTCCGTACATGGGATCCGGATTGGTTGACACCGTCCAGTTGTGGTCGGCTCTGTTCTTATTCTGAGAGAAGGAATCGACGATGCACATGTGCGGGGAGATCGATATCTTGCCAGCCTGCTCGCCTTGGAGGAGCTCAGAGGCGCTCCGTGTTCCACGAAGAATCGCAGGCAGTCCGCGTGCCCTGCGCGCACAGCCCAAAGCATTGCTAGATGAAGCTCGTCGCTGCCAGCAGCGGCCGCCAATTGCAACTCGTCCACCAGGTACCTTCCGAAGTTCGAGCACATCCGATCACAAGACGAACAATCGCTCAATCGGTAATGGGTGGCCGCATGCGCACGCGCACCGAAGAGAGCCCAGCTGTCCCAGTGCCGCGCAGATCCGGATAAGCTTGTCATGATGAGATTGCAATTGGAATTCGAATTCGGGTAGACCACCGGCCACCGAAACCAGGAGCCTGCGCCACAGCACGTCAATATCACTGATCTTGCAATTGAAAGGTATCATAATCAGGTTCCGAAAAACCATGATATCGAATGCATGCCTGCATGCGTCGACTCGACCGTGAATCGCTGCAGCGCAGAAGGCATATTTGATGCCGTAAGTCTTGGCGGAATATGCTCTCTTTGCGTTCGCTTTCGCGTCCCATTCCCCAGCGTCTAAAAGCATCCTGCGATACAGAAAATTCACGCGTCGACGGCTGATCATGAGAATTCAATGGTTGGCCCAGTACTAGTACTAGTGGGCCCGAGCGAGGCGCAAGTGCGGACCGGAGGATTTCGATGTGGCCGCGCCATGCTGCCGTGTCGAGGGGATAATTGCGCTCGTGTAAACTGGCGATGTCTTCTTTCAAAAGATGCCAGATGGGCACGCTGCGGGCCGGGGGTGCGTGAAACGACGGGATGTGCGTGGCGGCCGCTGCGCGGCGCACGGGAGTTCGACGGAGTCCACGAAGCAGTTGGCGGACGAGAATATCTTGAGCTTCTTCGCGTCTTCGCTCACGGCGCACCTGCGAGCGAGGAACGCTGGCACGGGCGCCCAGCGTGCAGCATTCACGTTACGTTCCTCCAGCAGAAAGCTGTGCACGTGCGGGGGATTTAATTTGGCGCGCTGGATAAATGATCATGACGCGCGCGGCACAGCGCGTCGGTGGACGAACCGGACGACGGGCATCGAGCCGCCGTGGATAGCGTGGGTAAGGACGTCGGGATGATCGAAAGGCTGCCTGGACGTCGACCGAGCGTCGGGAAGCGACAGGAGGTGCTTCAGGACGTCCGTCCGCCCGCCCTCGGCCGCCGCGCACGCCGCAGCCAGCAGGGATTTTGCGCCCCATTCAAGGCTACCATACCCCCAATGCAGCTCCGTGTGTGCATCCGGCGCCTGCACTGGCTTCCGCAGCTCTGGAATGGTCTCCAGGACGTGCCTGCGCATTCGAATTCGCGGCGCTCAGCTCCGGATCCGCCTCGAGCTCTAAGCAAATTCTTAAGCTTCCTCTGATAGCACGTGCACACTTGACCAGCGAGAGGCTGCAGAAGCGCGCGGAGGCTGCCAATATATCTCCGAAGATGGCTGCCCTTGCGGTCTCGGCCGTCTCCCTGCGCTGTCATCGTCGGCCGCCAAGCTGGAGCGCTAGCTATAGGGTGCGCGCGCGCGGATCGCCAGCGCGTGGAGCGGCCGCTGAGCAGGATCTCAAGACGCGCGGCGCGCACCGTGCTTGAGTAGCGGCCATGCGAGCGGCCAAATCCATCATGGGAATTGTTGTGTCAGGGCCAGCGCCGTCCATCTGCTTCCTGCACCACGATTGGCTAACGTTGGTCTGGTGCAGCCTGGCAGATCTAGAGCAACGAATCCATAGAGCGTATGTACGTACCGCGCCTCATCCGCGGCAGCCTTCGCAGCCGCCTCGGGATCAATGGTTCCGCCTCTGCGCACGCCACCGCCAGCAGCCGCCTGTTTTAACGTTAACGCTCTCGATGTGCACGTGGCCGTGGTGCAGAGCAGATACGAGCTCCCGGAGTCCAGTCGCGTACCTGACTTCGTCCTCATCGCCAGCGACGGCCGCCAGAACGACCGGCGGCGGGGACGGGGCCCCTGGGCTTCTTCTGCCGCCCCGCCATTGGATCGCCGATCACGTTGCCCATCGATCTAAGAGCGCGCTAGCGCGCTGCTGGTCGAAGCCGTTCTATAGCTAGCGCTAAATTGACGTTCAAGCCTTGAAGTGCAAATTTAAAGATCTAGACGGCCGCGGCGAGACCGACCCGGCGGCCGCGAAGGCCCGCGGCCGCGCCGGCGATCGAAATCCGATGATCATGATCCGCATGCGCGAACCGCGGCCCTAGGCCTCCTTCGCGCAATTGCTCAAGGCTCAAGCTTCTGAACACGTACGTACTACGTACTACGGTAGTAACGGTACTACCGGTACGCGTACGCGTACGGTAATTATAAAGTGGATAAACGGTATACCGTATACGTGCACCGTGGCACGCCTAGCTACCGTAGACGACTTAAATACCGCGCCACATATTACCGCGTTCTAAAATTTCGGCGCCGGTAGGCGCTTTAGCGCGGCACCAAATTAGCGCGTTTTCATCAATTTGGGGTACGGTCATACAAAAAGTGTTAGCAAATCTAAGCAAAAGACAATTACCGCGCTACCAATTTTTTTAAATTACCGCGTTATAACAATTTTGAGCGCGGTAATTTGGTAGCGCAGTAGTTAAGTCAGCGCGGTATATAAGTCGTCTACGGTAGTAGCTATAGCTACCCCGGCCTACCCGGTGACCGACGCTGACCGTACGCGACCGTACCGTAGACTTTAGGGTTGCCGAATTTTGGAAATTCGGATTTTAGAGCGCCGAATTTCGAAATCGGCCCGCCGAAATTCGCCGAAATTCGGCCGAAATTTCGGTATGTCCCTGCCCTCCGGAAGTACTAGTCTTAATAACATGCACAGTCCCCTTTAATCCAAGACAGACGGCCTACTAGTGTGTCTAGCAGTGCCTACGGACGAAGTTAGCCAGTCCCCGACTCCCCGCCCCCGCGCGCGCACCCCAAGTTGGTGCCGGCCCGCCGGGCCGCCGGCGCCGCGGCCGCCGCCGCCCGGCGCCCGCCGCCCGGCGCCCGGGCCCCTTAGGGCCTCACTCACGTGCTCCTCCGGAGTCCTTCCCCCTCAGGGCCCCCTGAACTGGCCAGAAGGTCCCCAACCCCCATGGCCAAAATTCGGAATCTTTCGGAAATTTCGGCTGGCCGAAATTTCGGCCCGGAACCCTAAGTACCGTAGTACGGTACGCTGGTGTGGCACTATAATACCGCGCTCACTTAATTACCGCGGTACCAAATTACCGCGCCGAGAATTTGTTAAACGCGGTAATTTGGTACCGCGGTAATTACGTGCTGAGAGGTCGTTCCATACAGTATACCCCCAATATTACCGCCCATACAAGCAGTTTTGGCAAAGTACTAATTATTTTCCTGTACTAATTTAACTAGTTCTACAGTATGCATATGGCGGCATGACCGTCCGGACGCCGGCTGCCCGGTGCCGGCATCATCCTCCCGATCAATGGGCGATCATATCGGATATCGATGAATCGACGATGATCCTCCCGGGGACCTCCCGGAGTCCGTCGGACCTCCGAGGCTCCGATATCGATCCGACTCGGCGATATCGATCCACCGCCGGACCACCGGCCGGGCGGCCCGGCCCGGCCCGGCGGCCCGGCGCCGGGCCGGCGCCGACTAGGGCACTGGCCAGCGGCCCGGCCGAACAGCTGGCTGGCTGGTTTTGGACTTTTAGGCTGGCCATGGCCCAGCCGCCCGATTTGTTGACCAGCCGGGCCAGCCTTTTCGGCTTTATCGGACGGCCAGCCGGTCGGTGACACTGGCTGGGGGGTCGGCTCCAGGCTAGGAGTGGGGCTTGAGGGGGTGGGGTGATAAGATCAACTGCTTATATTCTTATAATTACAGTGCACAATAAAACAGTTATCATATAGTATATATATAAGATCGTTTCCAAGACGTCGACACCAATTTAATTTCAGCAAGGCACTGCGGCAGAAAAACAATGAGGCCTAGGCAGGCTGAGGTTGCCTCAGCTGCCTAGCGCGGCATATGCCATGATGCTGCGGTGATATGCATGCGCAGTCGGCAGGCCTAGCTATATAGGCCGCTATATAGCTAGGCGACGCCAGCATCGCATAACACCGGTTCCTCTGATCTGGACGCCGGCCGCGGCGCCAGTCCAGCGATACTATGATATCGATGCAGTCCGAGGAAAGCCCGGACTACGTTCCTTCCGACTACGAGGCGGACTCGAAGGTGTCGCCAGCTGCAGCACAGGAGGACGCGCGACTCAGCTTCGTCCGATCCGCAGCCGCAGGCGACGTGTCTCGGATGAGGTACCGCTGCTTGAGCTTTTGATTAGCGGCCCGCCGCGCTGGCGCCAATCACTCGCACAGGGATCTTCTCGCGAATTCAGACCCAAGCACGCCTCCTGATCGATATCGAAAACTGCTCTCCGCCGCTGGACACGCCGCAGCTGAGGCGGGCGCCGTAGATGTTCTGAGGTGCGCGATCTGCCACGCTGTCCTCGGCTGCCGCCTGTCGATTGATGACCGTACGTATTTCTAACATCTGCTCGCTTATATAATTATGATCGCAGGGCCCTCGCGGCAGCGGGACTCGACGTGAGCGCTCCGGTTAGCGCTGCGCCCCTTCAGGAGGAGCTCGAGAGCACCGCGGGCCGCAAGAACCTCAAGTTGACGTCGCTGATCCGCCTGGCGGCGGCGTGCGGCCATGCGGGGCTGTGCGAGCGCTTGCCGAGCTGGGCGCCCCTTTGCACGGCTACCGGGGGGATGGCGACGTCGACGCGCCGGACCCGGAGCTAGAGGCGTCGCCCTGCATGCCGCCGCCCGAGCGGGGCACGTGGAAGTCATCCGCGCCCTCCTCGATCTGGGTGCAGACATCGGAGCCCTGTGTCCCGCGCCCGCGCCTGCGCCATCGGAGGCACGTGCACGGCCCTTGGCCGGGATCCGGAGGACGAGGAGCTCGAGCGGATGCGGAGCGCCCTATCGGAGGCTGCAGAGGCAGGGCACGTCGACGCTTTCCTGGCGCTGGCGGAGCGGGGCGCAGACGTCGCCTCGCTCGCCGTCGTCAGTAGCGGCCTCAGAGCCGGTGGCACATTGCTGAGCCGTTGCGCCGTGCTGCTTTCCCACGAGCGCGCCGTGAGGTACGATCAGGGGGGCCGGGGGCCGGGGCCGGGGGGGGGGGGGGGGGGGGGGGGGGGGGGGGGGGGGGGGGGGGGGGGGGGGGGGGGGGGGGGTTTGCACCACCGTGAATCCGCCAGCCGACACCCCGCTCAGGTTTCTCGAGGAGAGGGGCGTACCCGCCGCCCGCAACGCCGCCACTTGGCCCTGGAATGGATCACCCCCGCTCTTGCACGCCGCTGAGAGGGGTGACACGGCCTCCGTGCAGTCAGTTGATCGCACGGCGGACGTTTCGCATTTACATGTCTCATGATCAGTGGCCCCGCAGATTCCTGCTAAGGGCTGGCGCAAGGGTCGACGCAGCATCCGACTGCAGGACTGCGCTCTATGCGGCCGCCGGGGGCGGCCACGTCGAGGTCGTGATGGAGCTTCTGGACGCTGGCGCGAAGCTCGACACGCCCTGCGCGGCGAAGATCGACCTCCGCCGGGCCGCGCCGAGGCTCTGGGACGACGACTTCGAGCGTTTCGAGAAGGACCCCACGACCACCGACAAAGCGAGCGCACCGATTCCAGGATTCCTCCACGTCCCGCTCAAAAGCGCACGAGAGAAGGAGGCTCGCTCTTGCAGTTCATGCTTATGGCCCCCTCCCCTTCCGATTGCAATGAATCCCTGTGCAGGTGGCAGTGCGCGCGCTGGAGGCGGCGGCAGCAGCCGGCAGCGCGGAGGTGGTCTCTCTTCTTCTCGATCGGGTAATTATAAGCAGCACACATGCGTAGAACGGCACCTGACCGCTGGCGGACTGCCCGCCAACTGCAACGCCAGGGTTGCGACGGCGCGGATTTGCGGGCAAGCTGCCTGTTTTAGAGCGCGAAACCCGTGGCCGGTCTGACGGCTGCGATCTCTCTCTTTGCAGGGCCGCTTCGCGCAGTGCTCGGCACTGCAGCTCGCCGTGATGGAGGGGCGTGCTGCCATCGCAAAGCTGCTCCTGGAGCGCTGCCCCTCCCCCCCCGAAGCCCGACGCGGGGAGCTCGGCAGCCCGCTCGAGATCGCGGCCGCCCAGGGAGACCCCATTCTCCTGGTTCCTGCTTCCCCATAAATTTCGGATTCTATTCCTTAACCGTCGACCCCCTTCCCCGCCCTCTCCTCCTTTCCCTCTCTTTTTTTCACTTTTCTCACGAAGCTTTTTGCAGACGTTGCTGCTCGACTGGTGCCCGGCACCACCCGCCGGCTTTTTGGACATCTGCCTCGCCCTCGCGGCCCGCGCAGCCTCAGCCAACTGCGTCCGGTGCGATGCTCCGACGAGCAGCTTACCTTAAACCGACACTCAGCTCGCAAGCAGCCTTCTGCTAGAACGGGGTGCACGCGCGTCGGCCCGAGTCGCCGGCATCTCGGAACCCGGCCCTGGCCCTGGTCGCAACCCTCATCTGTTTACCACAACTCCGCTAGTGGCAGCGTGCGCAGCCGGCGACTACGGATGCGCAGCCCTGCTGCTCGATGCTGGGGCAGATCCGCGCGAGGCGTGCTCCGATTGTGCTGTGCATACAACCGATGCAAACTCCTCCCACCTTGTCGCCCTGGGTGCTTCTCCGGATCCTGAGCTAGGTCCGGAGGACAAGCAGACGGCGGTCAAGGTGGAAGGCGGGATGCAAGGCGGCAAGAACGGGGGACGGGAGGAGCGAGAGATGCAAGCCAAGGCGGGACCCTCTGCTCTCGAGTTTGCTGCACTTGTTGGATCGGCGCCGCTCGTCCGTCTGCTGGTGCGTCGCGGAGCACAGCCGGAGCGTCGACGTCCAGCGGATCCGCCCGGCACGGGCCGTTTCTCGCACAGCTCGGCATTGGGCCTGGCGGCCTCCAGCACAGCTGCCACAGCGCTGGCGTCGGCCCGCGCGCTCCTCGCGCTGGGGGCCGACCCCACGAATCCAATCGCGGTGGCGTGGGAGTCGCGCAACCAAGTCGTAGGTCGCTCCGCTCTGCACACGGCCGTCCTGCGCGGAGACCTGCCCCTTCTGCGGGCTCTGCTGGACAAAGTCCCCTCGGCGAAGCTGGCGGAGGCTGTGAACGCCAAGGGGAGCGACAGGCAGAGCTGCCTCTACCAGACCCTGGCCAGGAGCTCGCGATCAAGCGCCGGCGCGGCGGACGGGCCGTCCTTTGTCGAGTCGGCCGCGAGGCTGCTGCTGGCGGCTGGCGCGGACGCCTTTGACGCCACCAACGCCCCGGTGCAGGCACGCAGCCGTGACCCGACGGAGAGTTGTTTTTCGCGTGCGGCTACCAGTGGCGAAGAGGGGACCACCTTTTTGCGGTGCCTCAAAGCCTCTAGATCTCCCGTTTTTAAGCTAAAAAGGCTGTCCCGCGTATTCATACTCTTGCAGAGTGCTGAAGGAGTCGGGGAACGCCGTGCCAAAGAACGCCGACACAACTGCCGCGATATCGAAGGCCGTCTCTAGCCGCAACATTCCGTTTCTCAAGTGCTTTCGTCTCTCTTCCACGTGTGTGATGGCTTTCGAAATTCACCTTGCTGCAGGATGGCCCTCGAGCTCGGCGCATGCCCCTCTTTTTCCCTCCAAGGCGCCAAGGCTCCTAGGCTTGAAGACGTGCCTCTTTTCGCGGCGGCAATGTGCCTCCCACGCGGCTGGGGGCAGGAGAGGGCCGGCCGGTGCGACAGCTCGTTTCTGCGCGCCGGAGCCTTCTGCGATTCGGTGCGAGCGGTCGTGCCAGGTCCGGGGGCAAACCTCCCGAAGGGGTACCGGTGGCGGACGGTCACGATCGCGAGTGCGCGCTCTCTGTTTTCGCTTTCGATGGGCTCCGGGACCACTTCGAGCGCGGCCCCCGGCGCAGGGCGATAGAAATGGCCCGCATTCTGCTGGACGCGGGCGCGCTGCCCGACGAAGGGAAGGGAGATCAAGATGGCGAGGCGTCGCGCGGGCGCGGGGGCAGAGAGAGCAGGGCGCGCGCGGCGCTGCAGGCCGCCCTGGAATCGCCTTTGGGCCTCCCTCTGGCGCTGCTCCTCATCGAGAAAGGCGCGACTGTGGACTCTGGGGCCCTGGAAGCTGCTGTGCGATCGCGCAGCGAGCCGGTCGTGCGGGCCGCTTTCGAGCGGGCATCTGCAGAGACGGTGCGGGGGAGCTCGAGGGCTCCGCGGGTCTAGCTATCGCAAGCGCGCGGGCTCTAGATCTGACGTGCTCGTAGCTGTCCGAACTCAAAAACAAGGCGGCGGAAGTGGCGAACGGGATGCTCCAAGATTTCCGCTTCAGTGATCCCAGCCCGCAGCCCATACTGCAGGTGCGGCCCGTGAACGCTCGAGCTCTAAAATATTCGTCATCAAACTTTCTCGCATCGCTGGGAAATTTATCGAAATCCCCCATCAGATGCTGCGAGACCTTGCGGGCGATGCGGTGCTTGAGGGCGGATTGATTCTACATCACGTGCTTCCCTGTACCCCGCCACGCCCTCCATCGCTGACACCGTAAGCATACGCACTGCAGATGGAGGGAGCCGCTCTAAGAAAAAAGCAGGGGAATGCCGTGAGCGCGCTCGAATTTCAGCGGTCCGTCCCCGCTTTCGAATTCTTCCTTCCCCACTGGGGCCATAATCCCTTCTGCGCATGCTGACGCGCCGGCAGGTGGGTGGTGCAGTGGGAGCTCGACGCCAGCGCGCGAAGGGGGCTAGACCCCGTCCCAAAAGACATCCAGGAAAACAAGCGGGAAGAAAGGAAGAAAACGTGCGCTGCAGGCCCTAGGGTTTAGGAGGGCCTTGGGGGGCTCCTGATCATGAGGCTGGTGCAGGGTCCAGACGACGGTGAACTTCGCTTACATGGATGCCATGAAGAGCCCGACGTCGACTGCCCTCCTGCAGTACTTCAGGTGCGATCCGCTTCTAATTCGCGGGCGCAGTCTTTAATTTCCCTTCCTGACATGTGCACCTGCTTCTGCAGACTGTGCCTGGACCTCGCCTTGAGCGAGGGCGTCGACGTTCGGTTCTCGAGCATGCTCCAGCCCGCGAATGCGACGGGCAACCTCCAGAGCCCCGTCTCAGAACTCTACCAAGCGGCGGAGGCCCTCTTCCTCATGCAGAGACGGGTGCAAGGTCGCAAGGACGCTGGCGCCGACGACGAGGGCGACCCCGGGCCCGTCGATGAGGCGTTCCCCCTGCGCGAGGCGAGTCATATGATCCCTTTCCCCTGGCGCCGTCGCGTCGAGTTTCGTAGGCGGGAGCCGCCCCTGAGCCGGCTCGCGCAGGCGTGCCGCCTCGGCCTCCGCCTGACCGCCGTGCGATTCGCCGCCTCGGCCCCGCCCTCCGCCATCGAGTGCCCTCCCCTCCGCCCCGCCCCGACCCGACCCTCTCCGCCTCGAGCTCACAGCAATCGCACCCGCAGCGAGGCGGACGCAGAGGGCCGTACCCCCCTCTACCACGCCGTCGCCTTCGGCCCAGAGATGCTCGACGCCTGCGCGGCCCTCATCGCCAGGGGTACGCCGTGTACTGGCTGTCTGTGTTCATCCGTTGCCGCCTGCAGCCGCTTCCGCAGGGGCGGACGCGGGCCGATGGGTTGGCGAGGGGACCGCCCGCCGAACTGTCCTTCAGGCACACCGCGACGTGGCCTTTCGGGCCGCCCTCAAGCGCGCCTCGGGCTTCCGCGACACTTACATCTGGTGCCCTTCCGTCCTTTCGGAGCAGCCGTTCCGTCCTTGAGAGGGGGCCAGCCACGGGGATGCGGGGGGGGAGGCCGAGTTCGCCGCGAAGCTCCGCGACGGGCTCGAGGCCGCCCACGTCACGGTACCCCTCCTCTTCCCTCTTGGCCGGCCGTACCCAGAGGAGCGCCGGCAGTGCCTGATGAGGGGATCCGAGGGGGAGACGGGGAACGCTGCGGTGAGACGTATACGTACCCCTCCTCTAACCCGCCGCGGCCTGCTCATGCTCACGCGCTTCTCTGCGGCAGCCGTCCGGATCCGAGCACCTCAAGCGCGTCGGCGCGGTGGTGTTCGTCGCGTCACGAGCCTCGTGCTCGTCGGAGCGCTGCCGATCGGAGCTCTCGGCCGCCCGCGCCCTCGGGAGGTGCGCCGGCGCCGCCGCCTCAAGCCGGCCCGTGCTGAGGCCTAGGGCGCGCATGCGCAGGGTCTTGCTGCCTGTCTGGCGCGAGCGCGCGGAGCTGGATGACGAGCTTCAGGCGCGCGCTGGCGCCTCTCCGCGCGGCCCGAGCTGCCCTCACGCGAGCCCGCGCATGCGCAGGGGTTCCTCCTCAAGCAACAGTTCGGTGCGTGTACCCCCGGGCCTCCGGCCGCGCGCCTCACATTCGTGCCAAGCTTACCGAGTGCAGCTGACTTCTCGACCCCCGAGCTGCTCGCCTCTGGCCTCCCCGCCTTCGCCCTCACAGTGGCTCAGAAGGCCCGCGCCGGCTGGCCCCAGCCCCTCGCCGCCCCCTCCCAACTCGCCGCAGGTGGGAGTTGCGGCCTCGGGCGGCGGCGCCGCCGCCTCCGCCGCCGCCGAGCAGCTGGCCGCCCTCCCCGAGTCCCGGTTCGAATCCCGCCGGCCCCGCGAGCAGCCGCCGAGGCCGCGCCCAGGTGCGACGTGGACTCCGACGCGGAGGGGCCCTTCGTCTTCCTCTGGTGCTGCGCTGCGGTCCGAGCCTCGGCGCCCGCGCCCGCCCTCTGCTTCCACCCGGCCCCATCGACCCGCCGCAGGACGCGGCGGCCGCCGCGCGCGTCGTGCGCGCCCTCTCCCGGCGCCGCGTGCGCTGCTGGACCGAGTGCTCGGTATCCCCCCCTCCGCGCCGCACCGCCCGGGCGACCGCCGCTGAGCGGGCGCAGGGGGCCCACTCCCAAATGCAAGACGCCCCCGCCGGCCCCGGACCCTCCGACCTTGGCGCCCGCGCGGCGGTGCGGACGAGGCCCCTCCCGCTCCTTCGCGCGCCCTTCGCTAGCCCCGGCCCGCGTGCAGGTCCGCTGCGCCGCCTTCCTGCCCCTCCTCTCGCCCGACTCCATCGGGGACCCCCTCCTCCGGGACCGCGTCCAGGTACCCGTACCCCCCTTCTCGCCTCGCCCCCGCGCCGCCCCCCCACGCTGCTCCCTGCAGCTCGTCGAGCTCAACAAGCGCCCCATCCTCCCCATCCTTCCCTCCGAGTTCCCCGTGCGCCGTCCCTGCGCACCTCCGCCCTTCCGCCACGATCCCTGTACCCCCAGGCCCCCGAGGACCTGCCCCGCGGGTCCGTACCCTTCTCTTTCGTCACGGCCGGAAACGTGGCCCTTCTCGCCGTGCGACCCCGGCCCCCCCCCCCCCCCCCCCACCCCCACCCCCCCACCCCCACCCCCCCCCACCCCCCACCCCCCCACCCGGGGTCCGTCCGACAAGGGACCTGCCGCGAGTCAATTGAGCCGCAGAACCTCGATCGGCTCTTTGCCTCGGTCCCGGGCCTCGCGGCCGGCGCGGCGCCGCCCCCGCCCCCGTCGGTGGCCGCGCCTGCGGAGGCGGCCCGAAGCCCCTCCGAAGACGAACAGCTGGATCTGGAGCACGACCTCGCGGAGAGGAGGCGGCGGAATGAGCAGGCGCGCCCGCCCCGTGATCATGACATTCGACCCGCGCCGGCGGCCTGACCCGCATCCCCCAGCTGGAGGCCCGGGTCCGGGAGCGGAGAGCGAGCGAGGCGGCCCGGGGTGCACGTGCACCCCCGCGCGCCCCCGTGCCCGTCATGATCACCGCTCCCTCGATTCCTCGACCGGCGCCCTCGGGCTCCAAGGCTTGCACGGTTATGTAGCCGCCGCCCAGGGGGCGCAAAGCATGCAATATACTCTCAGCGCGTGGGATGCATGCAAAGAATATTAATGGGGCTTCGGAATCATTTTTGGATGCCCTTTTCAGGAAAAATGGATACCAGAGAGAGCTTAGGGCGGAAAGGAGGGAGATCTAGAGTTACGTACGTGCGTACGTGCGCACGTGTTAATTGGGGGCCCATTGGGGACCGATTGAAAGTCCTGATCATGAGGCGGCCCCCGTGGCTTGCAAGATCGAGATCTTGAATTCGAAGTCCAGTGGTCGAGTCGGCCAGCATCGATAAATCAGACTCGGGGTGACAGCTTAAGGGCGTCCGACGGTCGGTCCCGGGCAGGACTCGAATTCACTGATTCGAATTCACTCATTCATTGAGTGATGTGATCAACTTGCAACCCCCGGATTCGACGTTCCGACTCAATTAGGAGCCCAGCCTAGCAGGCCAGCCTGCAGCCTGGCATCTAGTGCTGGCAAGCAGTGGCAACCCTCCATGGCCAATGGAGCATCAGAGTTCGAAGTCACTGATCATGAGTAGCTAAGTGAGCCCAAGTCCAATCTCGTTCATCATATCGCGTTGACGGGAACGCTTCAGCGCTAGCGCTGTCAGGGCGGGGCGCCGGGGCCGGCGGCGGGCCGCCCCGCCCCGAGCTCGAGCTCGCGGGCGAGCTCGCGGGCGTACAGGGCCGCCAGCTCGCAGCGCCCCTCCTCGAGCGCCCTCTGCAGCCGGCCCCGCGCCTCCTCCAGCGCGGGGCCCCGCTGCGCCGCCCCGCGGCCCCCGACCATCGCCCGCAGCCTTCGAAGCGTGAGCGACCGAAAGAAAGAAGAAGCCTAAGCTTAAGCCAGAGGGACGTTGGGGGCGCACGCGGCGTCGAGGCACGGGTAGAGGATTCGCGAGAGTCCGTCCTCCAGCGGCACGCTCCAGCCCTGCGGGGGTACGGCTCGCTCCCGGCAGGGGGTACGGCGCTCCGAGGGGGGTACGGCGCACCACGTCGAAGGCGGGGGAGTCGGCGGCGGGGCGGAGGCGGCCGGGGCGCCAGGCGGCGGGCGAGGCGGGGGCGGGGGCGGGGGAAGAAGGGCGGAGGGGGCCGGTCGGGGGGAGGAGGACCTCGGGGGCCAAGAAGGGCTCGAGGGGGGCGGCGGCGAGGACGGCGGCGGCGCAGGCGGCCGGGTGCGGCCGCTCGGGGTGGACCCCGTACCCCGGCTCGCGATCGTCGCGATCGTCGCGATCGGAGGAGGTGCGCGCGAGGGCCGCGCGGTAGAGGGCGGCGGCGCGCGTCTCCGGCAGCCGCGGGCGGCGCTCCGCAGCCGCGCCGCGAAATCGCCGTACCCGTCCTGCGGGGCCTCCGGGCCCTCCTCGAAGGCAGCGGCGAGGCGGCGGCGGGCGCCGGCCGCCCGCTCCGCCGCCTCGGCCACGACCGCCTCGAGCAGCGCGTCCACGCCCACCTCCTCCTCGCCTGTACCCGTGCCCGTGGGGGAGGGGGGACGCCGAGGGCCCCGGAGGGCGGGTGGTGCGGCGGCGAGGCCGGCAGCGCGGGGCGAGGATCGACGGGCTCCGCGACTCGCGCCGGGGCGCGGCCGCCGCCCGCGCGTGCGCCAGGCGCCCCGGAGCGTCTGCGGCGCGTTAAGGTCCGAAGAGTAGGGGTATGGGAAAGGAAAGGGGGGTATCGCACGAGGCCGGAGCCGGGGGGGAAGATGCGGCCCCACAGGTCCTCCGCGTCCTCGAGGGGTACCTGGAAGCCGCGCGTGAGTCACGGCTCGTCGGCGAAGAGGGGCGGGGCGCACGGGAGCGGGGCCCGCGGCGGTCCGCGCGCCGGTGGGGGCGGAGGCGGCGGCAGGGGCGGGCGGGCGGAGCGGGTTGCTGTAGGGCTCGATGAGGGCCGGCAGGGCCGCCCTGCGAGCGGGGGGGAGGGGGGGGGGGAGTTGTAAGCTCAAGGGCGGAGAGGGGGAGGGGGAGAATTGGGGAGGGGTACGCACAGGTACGCGGCAAGGGCCTCGGGGCCCGGGGCCGGCCGCCTGCGAACGAAGAAGAAGAAGAGAGAGCTTGAGGAGGCGAGGAGGAGCAGAAGGAGGAGGAAGAAGGGGAAAAGGGCACCGAGCGGGGTCGACCCCGGCGAGGAGCGCGAAGGCGGCGATGCGGGGGTGCGCCCCCGCCCAGCGCCGCGCCGCAGAGAGCAGCTCGAGCGCCCGCTCCCGGGCCGCCCCGAGGGTGCCCCAGAGGGGTACGAAGAAGTCCACGAGGAACGCGGCCATACCCGGGGGCGCCCCGCTCCCCAGGGCCGCCTCGCCTACCCCTCTCTCCTCCCAGAAGGCGCGGGGGGCGGGCCCCTCGGCGGCCATGGCGATCAGGGCGCGCGTGCAGAGGCGGAGCGTGGCGTCGAGGCCGGGCAGGGGCGCCCGCGCCGCCGCCGCCTCCACCGCCCCCCGCACGACGTCGGCCCCTGCCCGGGGGTGAGTGAGGAAGGAGTGGGAGAGGAGGGGGGGCAGGGGCACGCACGGTCGCTGTCGGAGTCGCCTTCTTCTTCTTCGGAGCCCTCCCCTTCTTGGGGGGGTACGTGCGCGTGGGCGTGCGGGTGCAGGTGCGGGGCGGGGCGTCGGGCCTCCCACTCGTCCAGAGCTTCGAGGGAGAGGTCCAGGGGGGCCGGGCCGCCCCACGCCCCGCCCCCGCCCCCGCCCCCGCCGCCATCCGAGCCTGCCTGAGAGCCCCAGTCGCTCCCGCCCCCGTCCCCGCCGGGGCCTCCCCCCTCGTCCCACCAGGCGGCCCCCGCGTTCAGCGGCGCCGCAGCGGCGGCTCCGGGCCCGCGGTGCCTTTGCTGCGGGTCGCCCACGGGGGAGCCCGCCTGCATCCGCCGCGGCCCCGAGGAAGAGAGCAGCGGGACCTGCCGCGGAGCGAGCGAGCAAGTGAGGGAGAGAGGGAGGGGCGGGAGGGGAGGGGGCGCGGTACGGGCGCACGGCGGCGGGGCTGAGGAGGGACGACTGGAGCGGGGAGGGCGGCGCGATGCGCGAGGGAGAGGGCGAGGGCAGTGGGGAGGGCGGGCCGGCGCCCAGCTCGCGGCTCGACTCTCCGCCGCCCCCGCCCCGCCGGTGCGGCCTGCCGCAGGCAGGAGTGAGAGGATGAGAGGGGCGGGGCGGTGGTTTCGGCTTTTTCGGCTTCGGCGCACGAGCTGGGAGGGGGCGGGCGGGGCTGGGCGGCGTCTGGGGGCGAGGCGGCCCCGCGGCCGAGGAGGAGGCCGCTGTCGCTCGGCTTGCGCATCTGAGGCGGGGGCGAGGCGAGACGAGGTGAGGAGGGCGGGGCGGCCCGTCTCTGGGGCGGCCCTCCTGCCCACCTTGAAGCTCGCGTTGGGCACGCGCATGAAGCTCGAGAGGGTCGAGAGGCCGGCCCCCGAGCCACCCCCGCGCGAGGGAGAGGGTGAGGGCGAAGCGGCGCGCGCGAGCGAGGCCGGCGCGGTGCCCGTGAGGGCGTGCAGGGGCCCCGTCGCGGCGCTCCCGCGGCGGGAGCCGCCGCCCCTCGAGGGCGTCGCTGGAGTCGACTGAGGTCAGGCCGAGCAGAAGGGGGAGGGGGGGGGGGCGGGGGGGGGGGGGGGGGGGGAAGGGGAGGGAAGAACGCACCGGAGCGGGCGGGGGCCCGCAGGAACGCATCGCTCACCGCGTCCTCCTCCTCCTCCTCATCCTCGTCGTACCCCCCCGGCCCGCCCACGACGAGGGGCTCCTCGGAGGGCGCGCGGGCCGGCTCGCCAGCCCGCCGCGTACCCCGGGGCGTCCACTCGCCCAGCTCCCCGGGTACCTCCCGCAGCTGCAGCGGATCAGAGGGGGAGCAGGGCAGGCTTAGGCCTAGGACTAGGACTAGGGGAGCGCACGGGACCGCGCCCGGCGGCGGCGCCGGCCGCCCGCCGGAGGCGCGCCGCGGGCTTCCAGTAGCGCCAAGACTTGGCTGGCGCGGCCGCCCCGCCCCGCCCCCGCCGGCCCCGGCGCCGGAGACGGAGACGGAGACGGAGACGGAGACGGAGGAAGTGCGCCTGGGGCACCCGCAGCTGGGCCGCCCGGCGGCCCGCCGCCGCCGCCCTCGGGCGGACCCGCGGCCGCCGCTGCCGCCTCCGCCTCGGCCTCCGTCGGGGCATGTCGAACATGAGGCGCGGGTCGACGCGGTACCCCGGCGGGAGGAGCCCGCCCCCTCCCCCTCCTCCTCCCCTCGGAAACATCTCGGACGGACGGCCCGGGGGCGGCGCGCACCGCCCGGCCTCCGCCCCGGCCCCGGCCCCCGCCCCTCCCTCGGCGAAGAGGTGGCGGCGGGCGCGCTCGAGGACGACGTCGGCGGCCGCGTGCGAGAGCTCCGCCCGCGTCCGCGCCCGCGCCTCCCGCGCGATCCCCGCCTGCCGCCCCGCCCCCGCCTCAGAACGAAGAAGGTACAGAAGGAAGGCCGGGGCTTATGCGTCGCCTAGGCTTAGCTGGCTCGCCCGGTCTCTGCCCCGGGCAGCGCGATCCCCCTCACCTCGATGGCGGCGGTGGCGCTGACCAGGTCCCCCGCCCGCGCCAGCACCTTCGCCCGCGCCTTCCGCTCTGCTCTTCCGATCAGCAGAAGCGCAGAGCTTAGAGCCCCAGGAAGGGGCGGGGTCGACGTCCCGGGCGGGGACGGGGTCCCGGGCGGACCTTTGGCCATGCGGGAGAGGAGGCCCTCGAGCTCGGTCGCGCTCCGCCGCATCGCCGCGTGCTCTGCCCACACCCAGCGAGCGGGTGAACGAGTGAGCGTGAGGGACGGCCGAGAGCGCAGCGTGCGTGCGGTCGCGGCTCCCCCCCCCGCGAGGGACCGCATTGGGCCGCGGTGCCGCACACGAGTAGTCGCCCCGGATCCGAAGAGAGCCAAAGAAAGAGCAGGCAAGCACCTTCAGCGGCGACGGCGGCGGGGGAGCGGGGCGGGGCGGCGCCCTCCCCCTCCTCCCCCTCAGAGTGATCCCCGGCCCCCAGGGGGCCCATCAGCGCCGCGATCGGCCCCAGCGCCTCCGTGCTCACGCCTGAGGAGGGGTGGGCGTTAAAAGAGCCTCGAAGAAGATGGGGTGGAGGGCGCGGCGTGGCGTGGCGTGGCGTGGGCACCCGCTTCGTCGATGACGGCGCGCAGCTTGACGATGAGGGCCTGCTGGGCCCCCAGCGTCCCCAGCAGCCGGCCCTCCTGCTCCATCCAGATCGAAAGGAGGAGGCGGAGGGGGCGGGAGGGAGGAGGGGTACGCGGGCGCACGCGGCGCTGGGCGGCGGCGGCGGCGTCGCGGGCCTGCTGGAGGGAGCGGGCGCGCCGCTTCTCCTCCTCCGCCATGCGCCGCACCTCCTCCTGCCGCACCCGCGCCCCCTCGTCCAGCATCCGCAGCTGCTCCTGCAGCCTGCGGGGGGAGGTCGGCTTTCCGCCCTCGGCTGCAGCATTTAGACCGAGGGCTAGGCGAAGGGAGGCGCTAGGAGCCGGGGGCAGGGGCGCACGCCCTCGCTGGCGGGGCGGAGCGGGGCGGGTGCGGGGACGGGGCGGGGCGCACTGGCGGCAGGAGGCGCGCAGGGTCTCCTGCTCCTTGAGCTCCTTGAGGACCGCCTTGTGCGCCTCCGCCACCCGCCCCCGCACTGCCCGCGGGCCGAGGCGGTGGGCGAAGGCGCGGGAAGGAGAGAAGGCTTCGAATTAGACGCACGGGACTCGCGCTCGTCGGCGAGGGAGGTCGCGGCGACCTGGCGGCGCGAGGGGCGCGCTTCAGAGCGGCGAATGCTTCAGGAAGCTCTGCGAGAGCACCTCGAGGAGGTCGATGAGGCGCTGCCAGAGCACTGCGACCACGTCCGCGATGTCCCCGCTGCGCCGGGGCGGGGGCGGGGGCGAGGAGGGCGCGCGGTCAGAGGTCCGGAGCCCGAGGCGAGTCTAGCTGTGGTGGCTATGCCCAGGGGCCACGGCTCTGCCCCCCGCACCAGTGGATGGAGAGCTGCGGGCGGGGCCCGGGCGTGAGGCGGGCGGGCGGGAGGGCGGGCGGGGGCGGGGGCCGGGGTACAGGCCGCACAGTGCCGGCGGCCTCCGCGAAGAGAACGCAGTATTCCTGCGCCTCGTTGAGCGCCGCTGCCGCCGCCCGTCAGGCGAGAGGGGCGCCCAGCGGCCACGCGCCGCGCGCCGCCCCGCGGCGGCCGCCGGATCAAATTGCACGCACCGAGGGGGTCGAGGTGCCGGATCTTGCCCTTGCGCGTCACGAGGCTCTTGATGCCCTCGAAGCGCTTCCGGAAGAGGTTCGCGAACTGGAGGTGCACCTGCCGCCGAGGCCGCGCTCGGAACGAGCGGGGAGCGCTTCCCTTCGGAGCGGGGAGGCGCACCGGGCAGCGCTTCTTGCTGACGACGATGCGCTGGTGGGCGTTCCGCACCATGTGGAAGTCCGTCGTGTGCGGCTCCAGCTGGGAGGAGAGCGCGTCGTCCGAGACCTTGGGGCCCGAGAGGCTCCGCCGCAGCGCCCCCGCCGTCTTCGGCCTGATGCGCCCCGGGGCTTCGGTCGTCTTCGGCGCGGCGGGGCTCGCCGAAGACGAGGGAGACGGCGGCGGGCGCTGCCCATGCGCTGCGCTCGGCAACCACATCTCCGCTCGGCCCCGCACTCAGTCCTCAATCGTCTAGCGCTTAGCCCGAGTACAACGGCGGCGCTGAGACGGTGGCTATCTGCTTGAACTGCTGGAACCCGCCGCGCTACCGCCTGCCGCCATGTGGCCCCTCGCCGCACACGCAGGCAGCGCTAAAAGCCGCGCTGGACAACACCTTCGAGAGCTTGCTGGGTGGATCGCCCCCTGCAGAGCCGAGGGCGCGTAGCTAAGCCCCGAAGCTTGCTTGGTCTGCTGGGTTCCGGGAGTCGAACCCGCGATCTCCTAGCAGCTCCAGGCGACTAGCAGCTGGTCGGCCGGCTGCGAGCCGAACATATGTACATGTACGAGGTTTAGCTGACGACGCATATCGTGCGCGTTTTGCTAAGGCGAGGATGGCGCGCAACGGGAAGCGGGCCATCGAGCTCGCGGCCTCGAGCGGAGCCGAAGACCAGGGCGCGGCGAACTCGAAGCGTGCGGCAGCGGTGCGGGCGCGCGCGCTCTCGCGCGCCCGCGCGAGGCCTGCTAGGCCTAGGGCCGGCCGCGGGTGAGCATATGCATGCCGCTAATCGATCGTGCGCGCAGGAGCTCGAGGACGAGTCCTCGCGGTTCGCTGTGCTCGCCGACGAGCTGCTCGTGCAGATCCTGCGGGCCGTCTCGCGCGAGGTCGGCGCGCGCCCGCGGCCGCGGCTGTGCTTACGAGCCCGGTCTCACGCGGAGCTGGGCGGCGGCAGCTTCGTGCGGACGAAGCCGCTAATGCATACAGCTGCCGTACGCGTTGGTCCGCGGCGCTGCGCAACGCCTACGGGCTCCGCGCCGTCTGCAAGCGGTTCAAGGCGGAGATCGACGCGGCGGGCGGGCCGCTCGCGCTCTTCGAGTCCGCTGGCTGGGACCCAAGCGTCGAGCGCTGGCTGGCGGGGCGCCCCGGCGGCGTCGACGCGTTCCTCGCGGAGCGCGCCCCGCGCCTCACCAACCTCCGCGAGGTGACGGTGGTGGGAGGCGCCGAAGCCCAGCACGGGGCCCGCTTCCTGGCGGCCCTCCCCTGCTGGCCTTTCCTTGTCTCTCTACGCCTCCTATCCCTCCTCCCCACCGCCGTGGGCGAGCTCCGCGCCTGCTCCGACGCCCTCGCCGCCGTCCCGGCCGGCGCCCCCAATCTGGAACTCTTAAGCTTCCGGGCACGCCGCGCCCGCCCCGCCCGCCCGCCCACTTCGCAGAGAACCGCTTCGCAGGTCGATTCGTGGAGCTCGAATTCGAACAGCGACTCTGTCAGCGAGGAAGCCGCGGCTCTGGTCGGCGCAATCGTTCGGCGCTGCGCCTCGTCGCTTCGTACCCTCGAGCTGTCGGAAATCTCCTCAATCGGTGGCGCCTCCCGTTTCGCCCTCGCACGCACTCCCGCGCCCTCACGCTGCGCGGCAGGCCGCTGGGGGGACGTGTTCCCCTCAACCGGCCTGCGCGAGCTGCGCCTCCTTCGATGCGTACAGCCCGGCCCCGCCCTGTCGCCCTCGGCGGCCTGGAGCGGAGCGGGGCGGCCGCAAGCATCACGACCCTCTACATCTTGGGAGACGAAGTGATCGCCGGGCCGGGCGCGCCGGACTCGGCCCGGGCCCTCGCCGCCCTGCCGGCCCTATCGAGCCTGACCTTGTGCTCCGATCCTTTGACCCGGTTTCCGCGCGGCCCGAGCTCCCTCCGCCCCCCGAGGGCTCCTTCCCCGCCCTCCGCACCCTCGCTCTCGAGGGGCCCTCCACACTCTCCGACTGGTGGGTCGCCGTCCTCGCCTCGTCCGCGGGGGCCGCCCTTCAGGAGGTGAGGCGCCCCCCCCCCCCCCCCCCTCCCCCCTCGTTTTCACAGCCCCCCCCCCCCCCCCCTCCAGCTTTCTTTAGATTCGCTGGACGACGCGGAGCGCCTCCTGGAGGCCCTGCACGCCTCCGGCCCGCCCCCCGCCCTGCGCGCCCTCTCCCTCGCGCGGTGCCCCGCGGCCGCCGGCGCGGCCGACGCCCCCCGCCCCGCCCGCCTCGCCCACCTCCTCGCCCGCCTTCCCGCCCTCGAGACCCTCTCCATCGTTCGCGACGACGAGG
This sequence comes from Cyanophora paradoxa, assembly GCA_004431415.1. Lineage (NCBI taxonomy): Eukaryota > Glaucocystophyceae > Cyanophorales > Cyanophoraceae > Cyanophora > Cyanophora paradoxa. The sequence continues at coordinate 418,380 of QPMI01000432.1, read as the reverse complement.
TGCCGTCGTACCCCTCTAGATCTCGCGCCCTTCGACCTTCTGTCGACCCGGTCGCGGGGCCCGCAGTGTGGGGAAGGGTACACGCCCGCGCCCAACTCTCCCCCCCTCTTCTCCCCTTTCCCTGCGCCGGCCGTGCGGCTGAGACGACGGCAGCGCCGCGATGACTGATTGCGAGGGCTCGTGGGGCGGGGAACCCTTCCCCGCCCTCCGCGCCCTCCGCGCCCTCCGCGCACCATCCGGCTGGTGGGCCGCCGCCCTCGCCTCCCCCGCCGGCGCCCGCCTCGAGAGGGTGCGCCTATCTCCGATCCGCCAACTTCCACGCTCAACCCGACCTGAAATCCGCCGCAGCTCTCGCTGGCTTCTATGGAAGACGCGGGGCGCCTGCTGGGAGCCCTGCGCGCCTCCGGCTCGGCCCCCGCACTCCGCTCCCTCTCCCTAAGGGACTGCTGGTTCGAGGAAGCGGACGCCGCCAGCCTCCTCGGCCTTGTCGCCACCCTTCCCGCCCTCCAGAAGTTCGTCGCCCACGATTGCATCGGGGTACGGTGCCGCCTGACCCCCTGAGCCTCTGGAGAGGCTTTTGCTGACGTGGCGCGGCGTTCGGCCGGGCGGCGCTGACTAGCTCGAGAAGTACGCCCCCACGTACCCCTCCCGCCCCCCTTTGCCTCCCGATACCAATGCAACTCTCTGCAGAATTCTTGCGGGCGACGGGGATCCGGAGGCGGCGGGGCCGCGCCTGCTGCGGGGGCTGGAGGCGCGGGGTGTGTGCGCATGCGTCGACTGCGTCCCAGTGTCCCGGTTCGCCCGGCATCAAGGCCATGGCCATGCATATGCCATAAGCAGCTCGGAAGACGAGGCCTAAGAAGACCCCTGGTAGCTATAGGCGGGGCCCTAGGCCTCATAATCAGGGCCCGGCGGCCTGATCATCGGATCATGATCATGAGGCCCTGAGGCCCTGAGGCCCTTAGGCTGAACGTATACATCTCAAAGTCTGGCTAGCATAGTAGGCTGGCTCGAGCTCCGAGGCTCGCAAAACCCCGGCGCCGCCGGGCCAGGGCTTCGCATTCGAATTCAAGCCTTGAAGTTCCAGCCTGATGACTCGATGATGACTGGCAATCATTGAATTCGAATTCGCTGTTCTGAGGCGCGGACACGCAGGAGCCGGCCCCGGCGCCCGGCCCCTCGACCCCGCGGAGAACTCCGAGCTCGAGACTCGGAATCGCGATCGCGATCGGGCTCTAGATCTAGATATCATGATACAGAAAGCGGCGGGGGACGAGCTCGATCGACTCGGCGAGGCGGCGCCACTGCAGCTGATCATCCCGATCATGATCATGCATGACTCGAGCTCGGTCGCGACCGTGCATCCCGGAGTCCGTCGGTCTGACGGCTGCAGTACTCGTGTATACGTACTCGCTCCGCACCGCTATGCAGCCGTCACACGGCGCCGGCGTCAGACTCGGTCGCGACTCGGCGACCCCGGGCCCCAGATCTCCGAGTCTAGACCGCCACTGGGCCATGCGAGGTTACGAATCTTTTTTGAATTACATTATAATTAAAGACTGCGACTCGTTGACATTGACCTCCTCTGCTTCGATGCTAGCTTCTAAGCTTCCGATGGTCTTTCCTAACCATTGAATGAAACCAGCCTAGAAATTCTGGAAACTACTCTACTCTACTCTCTCGAGTCTCAAAATCTGATGAGTCTAGGCCTGCGAACATCTAGATTTCAAGGAACGGTTGACTCCAAACTCAACCCTACTGCACTGACGATCATGAATCACGGCGGCATCGCAACTGATGCTGAACTGGACTGCTGCCAGGCCGGACGTCGACGCTGGCTGAGGAAAGGCCTAGGAAAGAAGCCGAGCGCACGTGGCGCTGGTGCTGGGCACTGCTGCAGCTGAAATACGAAAGGGGTTTGGAAAGGCCAGGCCTGCCAGAGCTTACAGGTTCGCCTTGGCGGCGCGCTTGGCCGCGGCCTCGGCACGGAGCTTGGCCATGTTCTCCTCCTGGAACTCCTGCGGGGCGCGGGGCGAGTGAGCTCAGATCAGCTCAGATCGAATCGAAGGCGCGGGCCGCCGCGCTTCGTTCGCACCTCGGGGATGGAGGACATGATGCCGAACCAGCGGCCCGAGTAGCCGCGCAGCTCCTTCACTGCAAGGGGAGAAGACCGTCAGCGCCGCCGAATCGACCAAGGTCGGGATCGCGCGAGGGGCGGGAGGGAAGGACGCACTGGGGGCGATGTGGGCGTACTGGTTGTTGGCGAACTGCATGTCCTTGGTGAACTGCGGGCGCACGCGCGTTAGACGGTTGCGATTCGTGAAGCAAAGAGCGGCGGGCGGGCGGGCGGACCGAGATGTCGTTCGCCTCGGAGCCGGTGACCTTGCGGAGGGCGACGTAGGTGCCGATGCCCGAGGCGAGGGCAACGGGGATGATGAGGGGGACGAGCTCCGGCGCGTGAGCGACGTCTGCGCATCGCAAGAAACTCGCGATCAGCGTCCGCCATCGGCGGTCGCTCGCGCGCGTGCGCTAGGTGGTGTGCCAGTTCGGGAGTGGCGGCAGCTGTAAGGCCTAGTGAGGTCGGCGCTTGGTTGCGAGGTGCGCGCGGAAAAGTCCACTTGCACGGCCGGCGGCCCGCGCTTGCGCGATCTAGATGCCGACGCCGCCGGCGGCCGCTGCGGCGGCGATGGCGCGGCTGACGGCCGGCGGGAGTTGCGCGCGGGCCGCGCGGATAGGGCTGATCTTATCGGAAAGAGACGGCGGAGGCGGGCGGATTCGGCGACGGAGGCGCGGCGCACCCTTGACGAAAGCCTTGAAGAGGGCGGCCATTGTTGTCTTTGGGTCGGCGGGAGGCGAGGCGAGCAGAACTGCAGAAGGCAGGAGGCAGAAGACAACTGCAAGAATGCGCGTGCTGGGCGCGCGCGGGGGAGGTAAGAGGAACCGTGACGTTAACCCCGCAGGCCTCAAACGCAATCGTGGCCGTACCCCGGATTTCAGTGCGTCAAATTGCCCATCGCGAACGAAGGGAGCCCTACCCCCACGGAGCTCGTCTCAGAGTCGTCTGAGTCGTCTAGAATCGAAGTCTCGCGAGCCAAGCCGAGAAAAGCAAAATCAGCAGAGCTGCCAGAGCATGGCCAAAAGCACGGCCGAACTATCTGCGGCGAGCAGCGCGAGCGACGGACGAAGGAGCGTATGCGCGGCCGGAGCAGCTGCTAGAAGCTCGTCGGCGCGGTGGCGGCGGCGCACAACCGGCGGCGGCTCGAATTCGGGAAGTCTCTAGTCCCTCGAGCCGTTCCGATCCGAAGCAGCGCGAGCGAAGGACTGGCCGCCGGGATCTGAGGCCAGGGCGGCCAGCCCGCCCAGAAGCTTCCAGCCTGCAGCCTGCCTGCAGCCATGTATCGCAGGAGAAGACTTAGCTATGCCGACGCAGACGATGCAGAAGCAGCGCGAGCGAAGGACCCAGAACATCCCCGGCGGCGCGGCGGCGGCGGCGCACAACGCGCTGAGTCGGTCCCAAGTCTGCGGTGAGCAGCGTGAGCGAAGGACCCAGAAGTTGGGCCTGAACAGCATGCCATCCCCCGGGCCCGACGGCGCGGCGACGGCGGTGGCGCGCACTCAATTGCAACCGGCGTCGGCGGCGGCGGCGACGAACGCTTACGCGCTGCTAACGCTTGCGGCGAGCTCTTACTGACACAGGGCCGGGCAACAGGCGGGGCGCCACTTGCATGGCGGGTCCCCAGGGCATGGCAGCCGCGCGCTTAGAGTTCCTAAGTGCACTTAGGCTCGTAGTGATGTGCAGTCGACTGCAAAACGTAGGCTGTATCAGAAGAGCGTCTCATGTACGATTATGTACATGCGAGTGTGGGATTCGACGTGCTGGCCAAGCTGGACAAGGGGCCAGCTCCAAGGTCTAATTAGGTCCAGGGCATGGGTGGGTGCAGTGGGCTGGGGAGCCGGTTCAGCGCACGTACACACCACCTGGGCGGGCTTCAGCTGCGGGACGGGCTGCGCCCTGGCCCCTGATGGGGCGGGACGTACCGTACGCTGTGCGGGCGAAGCCCTCCCCGACGAGTGACTGGTTCGCGTGGGGGATCTCGACCTCCTTCGAGAGCTCCCGGATCGTGTCCTTGTACACCTTCGGCACCTTCGGCATGTACCCCCGGAACCTGCGGGGCCGGGGGCAGCTCAGGTGGGCGGGGGCGGGGCGGGCGGGCCGCGGGCGGGGGCGCACGAGTCCATGGTCATCCCCCCGCCGTCGCCGATGTGGACGTAGGGGAGCTTCGGTAGCGATTTGGTTGCCCTCGACAGCCGCTCGGCCCTGGAGGACGAGGTGTAAGGCGGGCTTGCAATTGCAATGCAAGGCGGGAGGGCCGGCGCCGGCGCGCCGCATGGTGGCGACGCTGGCGAGGATGTCCTCGCGGGTCGGCGACTTCCCTTGAATCGCAGCGACCACGTCGGCGTCCTTGTTCCAGTGGCCGCTCCCCACCTTCGACATGATGACGTCTGCCCCGGCCGGCCGCCGCTTAGCGGATCGCATCGCAGGGCCAGGCGGGGGAGGCGGGGGGGCGTAGCCGCACTCTGCATCTCCTCGCGCCGGTACCGAACCTCGACCTCGGGCAGCGTCCTGCTGAGGGAGCGCTCGAGCTCCCCGAACCCGCGCGCCGCCGCCGATTGGTAGGGCACGCCCCCGTCACTCCTGTACCTCGAGATCTGCCGCCGCCCCGAGCGTCAAAGGCGCTGTCTTGCGCGATATCGATGATGACGGGACGAGAAAGAGCCGCGCGGGGGCGGGCCGGGGCCCCGCGGGCGCCCAGCTAAGTGCCCCGTGCCAGCGCATCCGCGAACCTGGTACGCGACCTGCGCCGGGACGTCAGCTGAGGCCGCCCCGCACACAAGCAGAGCGCCGCGCTCGCGCACGTCACGCTTGTAGTCCGGCGTGGGCGAGACCAGGCCCTTGAGCCCGGGGCCCCTGCTCTTGTGGTGCTTGTGTCGGTGCTTTCGGGTGCGTCTCTTCTGCTCGTTCAAGAAGTCTTGTGCTAGCTCCTGCACGCTCTTGGCTCTCCTTAGATCCCCCGGCGCCGGCTCCGGGCTTTCCATTGGGCCGATCCCTGGAGCGCTGGCGGATCGGCGGTGCGCGCTGGCTGGGTCGGGGCGAGTGCTAAAAGAGTAGCAGGCTGCGTGCTAGGGTGGGTTTCGGGAACTACGGAAGCTATTTTGCAGGACGGGACGGGTACAGCCGCAACGATGTCGGCCGCGTTCCTCGCCCCCTGCAGCCTCCCTGGGCGCACCCAGGCGTCGCCGCTCATCGTTGCGCGTCGAGTGAACGTCGGCGGCAATCTCAACCGGTCAACGCGCCAGACCCGTGCGTACATGATTGGCCATCCCCCGGTCCGCGTTGACGGCGCCGCGGCAGGCCCTTGCGTCCGCTTTGAGGCAGGTGTGCCTTTCACCGTCTTCGGCAGCAGGTGCGCCCGTTGGCGCCGCCGCCAGCAATGCATGTTGCACGTGGCCGCAGCGGCTTAGCTGCAGGGCACCGGGCGCAGCGAATGGAGCAACTCCAGTAGCTCTTCGTCGAGCGAGAGCAGCTGGAGCAGCTCCAGCAGCGGCGACAACGGCAGCGTGAACAAGATCGAGACCCTCGAGTGCGCCGGCGTCGCGGCGGGCGTCGCCGCGCGGCCCGGTCTGAAGCGGGCGCAGGTTCATCATCCACCCGGATGGCCGCGTCGAGGAGAAGGTGCGACGGGGACGTCGCCGCGCCGCCGGCGCGGCGCGGCCGGCGCGCCCCTATCGACTTCCGCGGCCGACTCGGCGAGTCCCATTCGCAGGTGACGGGGATCGTGGGCCGCTCGTGCGCGGAGGTCACGAGGGAGATCGAGGAGAAGCTGGGCAACGTCGTCCACACCGAAACCACCTCCGAGTACTACCAGGCTCGCCCACTCCCACGCCCCGGCCCCGACCCCCGCCCCAACCCCGGAGCTGCCCGTTTGAGCTGACTTTTCCGCCGCAGGAGCAGTCGCTGAACCCAAACTACGCGAATGTCGACACGAAGATCACCGGCGACTGGTAGCGCCGAAGCCAGGCCGCAGCGGCCCTCTCTTTGTCCTTTCTCTGTACAGCACATTTACCAAGCCTGAGTGAAGTGTGACGCGGGGCCCGCCGGGCCGGGGCCCGGGAAGGAGGCGGGGCGTGCTCAGGTGAGCGGGCTGGGGCGCCGGCGGCTCAGATGAGGGCGCGGAAGTAAGTGTCCTGGAGGGCGTCCGGGGCGCGGGAGGCGGCGGCCATGATGCGGGCGTCGAGGCCCGTCTCGTAGCGCGGGCGCGGCCGCGTGTGGAGCAGCGCGTCCACAACCGCCGCCACGGGAACCCGCGGGTCCGCCCGCAGGAAGCGCGCCCCTGCGAGTAAGCCAGCCTTCAGGAGGGGTTCGGGACGGGGGCGCGGCGGGGGGTACGCGCACCGGGCCCCTGGAAGTTGCGGATGAGGTCACGTTCCAGGTCGGAGTAGGCCATCACCACCGAGGGCTCCAGCCCTTCAACCCGATCAAATCGAATCGGATTGGATCGGAGCGGATCGAATCGGGGCGGACCCTTGTACTTGGCGGTGTCACCGGCGACGGGGGCGGTCGGCTTGCCCGAGGCGACCTCCTTCTGCACCGTGTCCAGCGCAGCCAGCTGGCCCCAGATCTAATTGCGGGATCGAATTTAATTTGATCCGCGCGGGGCGGCAGGCGGGCGGGCAGGCGGGCCATGCGGGTGGCGGTGAAGCCGGGCCTGACGAGGCTGACCTGCGCGGGGGCGGGCCTCGGGCCGGGAATGCGGGGCGGGCCGAGGCGAGGAGGGCGGACGCGGATGCCGAGGCGGGAGACCTCGCGGCGGAGGGCGTCCGCCCACGCCTCCACCGCCGCCTTGCTCGCCGAGTAGAAGCCCCAGCTGCGCGCCCGCGCGCGCGAGAGAGCGGAGTCGGGGAAACGAGAGGGCGAGCGCCGGGGAACGTTCTTCTTCGTCTGCGGAGCGCGCGCGCGGTCACCCCGGCTGGTGGAGGAACGCCTCGACGGAGCTCATGAAGACGACGTGCCGCGCCGCCGCCCGGTTCTTCCGCAGCAGCGGCAGGAACGCCCGCGTCACGCGCACGTATCCCCAAAAGTTCGTCTGCGCGCGCGGCGGCGATGTTGCCGGTCGCGCGCGCGGCTCCGAGGCCCGCGGCTCGCGGTGCACCTCGAAGAGGTCCCGGCAGGCGGCGATGTCGTCCCCTTCGGCGGCGCCCCAGCGCTGCGGAGCCGACGTTGCAGGCGCGAGGCGTAACGCGCACGCGGATACGCTCCGAGGGCCGCGGACCTGCACAGCTGCGTTGTTGACCCTGCGCGCACGTCGCACGCGTCAGCAGGCTGAGGGCGACGGGCGTCGGAGCGGGCGGGGCGGCGGCGCACACGGCGTACAGCCCGTTGTCGCCCACGATGTCCTCCACGATTCTCTTCGCGTCCTGCACGCTCTGGTCCGACCGCGTGTCCATCACTATGACGTCTGCGAGCGACGCCGATTAGGAGCGTGAGCCGGAGAAAGGAGGCAGGCTCACCCACTTGGCCGGACATGGATGATTGGAGGCGCTCAGAGAGCCGCCGTATCTCATCGCCGTCCTCCAAGCTCTCCGCCGTGCCGATCACTGCGTAGAATTCCAGATTATCCAGATGCATTTGCTGGTTGGAATGCTGTAGCAAGTTATGGCTCATAGATCCGGAGGTGAGCGCAATTTGACTCGTCAACGCAGGCATGCGCAGGCGCAGCAGCGGGCCCGCGCAGGCACGCCGTGAAATCCGAGCTGAGCCAGATCGAGCGCCATTCGTTCCCCGATTCCTGCGCGCGCTGAAGGTCGGGACCTGCGTACGCGCCGACCTGGCGCGGCTCTGGCACCTCGCGAGGCGCCGGTAATGAGCACCGCCTTCCCCGTGGGATCGATGCGCCGCCTGTAGAGCAGATCGAGGAGGACGTCGATCAGAAGGCCGGGAAGGAAAAACACGAAGCTGGCCGCGACGTTGAGCAAGGACCACGCCACATCGGCGGGGCGCATCGACACCGAGAGCATCGCGCTGCGCTTGCGTAGCGGAGGCACGTTCCTAGCACGAGCTCGAGCAAGTTTTGGGGGGACTCGCTCGGCCGGGGTACGAGAAGAAGACTTGCCGCATCTAAATTAACGTTGTGTGCGTCGGTTGGGTTCACGGCCGACAGCCGCGAGTGTGCTCGGTAGGGAGCGCTAGCATCGACTGACAACTCCAGCCGGTTGCTGCGAGTCTCCGACCCTCTCAACTAGTCCTTGCAACCGCACCCTTTCTGGCGCATCTCGCAAGATGGGCGCGGCTTGCGCTGTGGGCGCGCGTGTGCACGTGGAAGATCCTAATGGTGCTATCCCTGCCGCTTTAAGAGCCCAGGCGGCGCGCGCCGCCGAGCTGCGCGGCCCGCACCAAGCGGCCGAAGCTAATTTGGGCGGACAGGCGGCAAGGCGGCGGTCTCGGGCTTCAAGGAAAAGAAGCTTGAGGAGGCACCGTCGGCCTCGTCATCTCAGCGGCCGCCGCGGCCGCCCAGCGCCGTTGTCACGTCGCGCTCCAAGCCCGCCGAAGGGAGGCTGATCGTCCTCGAGGGCCCTGGCGACGCGAGCAACCTGGCCATCCGGGACCGCGGCCAGGTCCGTTGGCTTGCTTTTGGCGAGCAAGGAAGCGCTTTCCTGACGGTGCGCAGACTCCGCCGACGGCCCCCGCGACGGGCCTGGACGGGAGCGCGCCGGCCAAGAGCGGATCGCGGCCGTCGTCACGCGCCGGCTCCGCGAACTCTTCGCCGCACACGAGCCCCGCGCGGAGCAGCCCGGTGCCAGGGGCGGAGGCGAAGGAGCCGCGGGCGGCGTTCCCGCTGGACCGCACGCTGCGGGTCTACTTCTCGAGCAGCCACGCCGAGTTCCAGCGGGAGCGCGTGGAGCTGCGCCGCTTCCTCTACCCGAAGCTCCAGCGCCTCGCCGCCGCCCGCGGCCTCTACTTCGCGTGCGCTCCCTCTCCTCTTCCTTCCCACGCCCGCCTCTGCGGCTGACGGGCCGGCGCGCCCCTCGCGAGCAGGCCGTGCGACCTGCGCCTGGGCGTGAGCGAGCAGGAGCTGGAGAGCGGGGCGCTGCTGGAGGCGGCGCTCTCCGAGGTCGAGCGCGCGCAGTACTTCGTCTGCCTCCTCGGCGACGGCTCGCTCCCGCGCCCCGACGACGAGGAGGAGGGGCCCGACGGGCCCGATGCGCCCTCCGCCGGCCCTTCCTCCTCCTCCGCGTCCTCCGCGCCGCTGCGCCGCACGTCGTCGGGCGGTGGCCTCGGCGGCAACGCGCGCGTGGCGCTCCCGCCGCTCCGCGGCTCGGGCGCGGCGGCGGTGGCGATGGAGGCGGCGGCGGCGGCGGTCGAGACGGAGGAGGCGGAGGTCTTCGGGGCCGCGTCCCGCGAGGAGGCGGCGGCTCGCTTCCCCGCCATCGCCAAGTTCGCGGACCGCGCAGTGACGGACATCGAGGCCCGCTTCGCCGCCCTCATGCCCAAGGCGAGCGCTCCTTTGCGCTCCTTTCGCTTCCTTTTCTAAGGCGGCGGGCGGCGCAGGCGCGCCCGGGCCTCAAGCGCTCGTTCTTTTACTTGCGGCGCTCGGGCGGCGGCGGCGGCGGGCGCGGGGCGACGCCGCCGGCGGCCTCGGGGCTGCAGGGTGCGAGCGCGGCGCGGCAGCTGGCGGCGCTGAAGCGGGAGGTGGGCGAGTCCGGGGCCGCCTGCCGCGAGTTCGGGAGCATCGGCGAGCTCGGCGGGGCCGTCCTCCGAGACCTCGAGGCGGCTCTGGAGCGCGACTACCCCCCCGCGGCGGCGCCCCGCACCTGGCTCGAGGTCGAGCGGCTGCGCCACGAGGCCTTCGCGAAGGCGCGGCGGAAGATCCTCGTGGGCGGCGACGCCGTCCTCCGCTCCCTCGACGCCTACGCCGACTCCAAGAGCTCCACCCCGCTCCTCGTCACCGGCGAGCCCGGCTCCGGCAAGAGCGGTTCGAGTTTGAATTCAAATTTGAATTCGAATCCTCGGCTTGGCTTACGCGGTTCGGTGCGGCAGCGCTGCTGGCGGCGTGGGCGGCGCGGCGGCGGCAGTCGCCGGGCGCCGCGGGCGAGGTCCTCCACGTCCACTACGCCGGGGGCGGCGGCTCCGAGGACGCCTCGCTCTCCGCCATCCTCCGCCGCGCCGCCGCCGAGATCGCCGCGGCCGTCGGCTCCCCGTCGCTCCCCGCCGAGCCCGAGCCCGTCCCCTCGGACGAAGACGTCGTGGTCGGCTTCGCCGGGTTCCTCCAGCGCGCCGCGGCGCTCCTCGCGGCGGCCGGCGCCCCGCGCCTCATCCTCGCCATCGATGGCCTGGACGAGGTGCAGGACGGCACGGGCGTCGCCGGCGGGCTCTCCTGGATGCCGCCCAAGGCCCCCCGCAACGTCCGCGTCGTCTTCACCGCCTCGTCCAGCGCGGGCCCCGCCTCGGCGGCCCTCGTCGAGCGCGCCGGCGAGCTCGGCTGGCGCCGCCTCGAGATCGCGCCCCTCGAGCCGGCCGAGACGGCCCGCGTCGCCCTCGCCCACATGGGGCCCCTCGCCGCCCGCGCCGACCGCGCGGCCCTCGACGCCGCCGTCGCAGCCGCCCCCGAGATGACCCCGCTCTGCGCGCGCCTCCTCGCCGAGGCGATGCGCTCGCCGGCCCGCGACGCCGGCGCGTCGATGGGCGCCGAGGCCCTCAAGGGCGGCGCCCCGCGCCTCTACGCCCTCGCCATCGCCCGCTGGCGCGCCGAGTTCACCCCAGCGCGTGCGTCCGTACCCCGCCCTCGCTCCGCCCCCCCATCCCTAACCCCCCCCCCAGTGGTGCAGCGGCTGCTGGGGTACCTCCTCGTCACGCGGGAGGGCCTCACGGAGGGCGACCTGCAGGCCCTCCTCGCCCTCTCCGCCGCCCCCTCGCGCTGGGCCGCCCTGCGCCTCGCCCTGGGCCCGGCGCTCGCCCAGCGCGCCGGCTGCCTCTGCCTCGCCGACCGGCAGCTCGCCGAGGCGGCCCGCGCCGAGTGCGGCCTCGAGGAGGGCTCCCTCGGCCTCCGCAAGGCCCACGAGGAGCTCGCCGCCCACTTCCTCGCCCAGCCGCCCTCGGAGCGGCGCGCCACCGAGGGCGCCTACCACGCGCACAGGGCCGGCATGCACGAGCGCGTCGTGCGGCTGCTGGCCGAGCCGGCGGCGCTGTCGGCGCTGCACGCCCCGCGGCACCGCTGGGCGGCCGTCGCGTACCTCTCGGCGGCCGCCGCGCACGGCTGCGACGTGCCCGAGCTGCTCGAGGCGGCCCTGGGCGGCGCGGTGCACGCCGGCGAGGTGGAGGCGGCGCAGGCCGGTGACGCCCTCGCCCAGGCCGGCGCGCTCCTGGCGGCGGCCGGCGGGCAGATGCAGAAGGGCGCCCTCTCGCTGCTCTTCCTGGCGGTGACCTTGAAGCGCAAGGTCCTGGGGAGCCTCCACAGCGACGTCGCGCAGACGATGGCCACCACCGCCGCATGGTGCCTAGCTCCTTCTTCCACCTTATCCTTCCTCTTAGCTGACTTCATTCTGTAGTCACGTGGCCCAGCGGGAGCACGACCGGGCGCTGGCGGTGCTGGAGAAGGCGCGGGACGCGCTGCGGGCCGGCGTGGCCGAGGGCGCCGGCCTCGCCGCCGCCTCCATGGCCGACGAGGTCGCCCACTGGCAGGCCGTCGCCCACACGGAGCGCGGCGAGTTCGACAAGGCGTCCGCCGTCCTCGAGGCCGCCGCCGCCGAGCAGCTCGGCCGCCTCGGCGTCGGGCACCCGACGGTCGCCCGCACCGCGCAGGCGACCGTCTCGCTGCTCCTCGCGCGCGGCGACGCGGCGGGGGCGCTCGCGGCGATCGCGGCGCGGCTGAAGGCGCTGGGCCTGGGCGAGGAGGGCGGCGCCGAGGGCCCCTGGCTCCACGAGAAGACGGTCGCCGCGCACCTCGCGGCGGGCGACTCGGAGGCGGCCCTCGCGGCCGCTCACAAGGCCCTCGCCCTCGTCAAGCGCTCCCACGGCGCCCGCCACCTCGCCGTCGGCGACCTTCTCACGGCGCTGGCGCGGGCGTGCCACGCCCGCGGCGACACGGCCGGCGTCCTCTCCGCGCTCCAGGAGCGCGCGCACGTGCTGGAGGCGGCCTGCGGGAAGGAGAGCCTGCGGGTCGCGCAGTGCCTGCACGACATGGCCGGCGTCGTGGCCGCCGACCTGCAGGACTTGGACCGGGCGATGAAGCTCGCCAAGCGGGCGCAGCGCATCTGCAAGGGGGCGCTATCCAAGGACCACCCCCGCGTCGCCTCGGCCAACTTCCTCGTCGCGGCGCTGCACCGCGGGCGGGGCGACCCGGCGCGCTCCCTCACCACGCACCTCATGGCCCTGCGCGCCCGCCAGCGGAGCCTAGGCGAGCAGCACGAGGAGACGGCCTCGTCCCTCGGCGCCGTCGCCGAGCTCCAGCGCCAGCTCGGGCGCCACGCGGAGGCCCTCCGCTCCTACCGCCAGCAGCTGGCCGCGCTCCGCGCCCTGCGCGGCCCCGCCTCGCTCCCCGTCGCCCGCTGCCTCCTCGCCCTCGCGGAGACGCACCTCGAGGCCGGCGACTCGGCGGCCTTCATCAAGCACGCCGAGGAGGCGGCCGAGGCGGCGCGCCAGTGCGGCGGGCCCGGCGGCGAGCCCATCCTCCGCGCCCTCCTCGAGGCCTACGAGGCCGTCGGCAACGACGCGGGGGCCTCCGCGCTCCGGGCGGAGCTGGGCGAGGACGGCTCGGCCGCCCCCGGACCCCGCGCCGACTCCAGCGCCGCCTCCGCCTCGGGCGCCGGCGGCGGCGCGGGGAGCAGCAGCCGCGCCAGCAGCGCGAGCCGCGCCGCCGCCCCGGCCACCTCCCCGAGCCCGGCCCCGGCCCCCGTCGAGGTCTCCTCGTAGGAGAGTTTTCCAAGACCGCTATAGCTGGGCTTCCCGCTTTGTAGCGTCATCTTTACATTTCGTTTCCGGACATCGGACCCCCTCTAGCCCGTAGGTTCTCCGCGGTTTAGCGGCTCGCGCGTAGCTGTAGGTAGCCTTCTCTCGCCGCTCTGTGCTTACTCTGATCAACGCGACGCGCTTTCTTTGATGCAAAAAGCGCGGGATCGTGGGGGGACCATAGGGCGCGGGCGGGGGGGGGGCGCAGGGTTACAAGGCAGAGGAAGGGCGGCCCGAAGGCTACCCGGCTGTACAGATTCATTGATATCGATCATCGGATTATCAAGCCTGAAGCCTTCAAGGGTCAGGGGGCCGGGCCGGGCTCGCAGCGCGCGGCGCAGGGGCGGCTCAGGGCCCGGCGAGGCGGTCGACGGCGGCGGCGAGGTCGCAGCCCGTGGTCCGCAGCGCCTCCGCGTTGGCCGCCGCGTCCTCGAAGCCCATCGCCGCCAGCTGCCCCAGCAGCGCCTCGAAGACCACCGCGCTCGTCCCCGGCGGAGGGGCCGGCCTCGCGTTAACGTTGCCGCCAGGGGCGACGCGGACGGAGACCCAGACGCGCGCGCCGAACGGCTGCGCGGGGCCAGCGGCCGTCGACATCCGCCACTCGCCCCGGTACTCCCCTGCGCGCGCCCCGCTCAGATTGGAGGGGCGGAAGAGGCGTTGGGAGGATGTGGGCGAGCCTGGGGTGAGGGGCGCTCGGAGGCAGACAGGTACCTCGATCTCTTGGCCGGGGGGTACGACCCGCCCCAGCGGCACCCTCGCCCCGACCTCGGCGCCTGCGCAGGGTCGGGGGACGGTCCAAGGGAGGGGGTACACACACGCGCGCGCACCTAACGGGTGCCCCCCCGAAAAAGTAAGGGCCCAGTCGGCCGCCCAGTCGCAGGGGCCCGTGTTCGCAAGGCGCCAGATCTGCGAGGGGAGGGGGTAGGTAAGCCGGCGCCGCTGGGCGGGGTAAGGCGCGAGGGGGGGTACAGGCGGCGCGTGCCTTGGTGAACTCTTGGCCTGGGGAGAGGGTGGTTCCGTCGGGGATGGTGACGTCGGCCCGGAAGGAGCACATGGGCGCCCCGGGGCCGCCCGCAGCCGGCGCAGATCCCGCGGCGGGTGGCGCCGCCGCAGCCGCCGGGGCCGCCACCGCCGCGGCTGCGTTCCTGCATGGCGCAAAGCAAAGTGAGCTACGCCAGGCAAAAGCTTTGCGCTGCGTGGCGTGGCGTGGCGGGGCGTGGCGGGGTGGGGCGGGGGCCGCCTAGGCTAGGTCAAAGGCTAGGCCAGACCAAAGCGTTGCTTAGAGGGGCGGGGCGGGGGCGGCCGCGCACTGTGCGCGGAGGAGCTCGGCAAAGGCCTCCTCGATCAGCGCGTCGTCCGAGGGGCGCGCCCGCATCGCCTCCGCCCGCGCGCCCAGCTGCGGGTACAGCCCCGCCGCCGGCGCCGGGGCAGGAGCCGGGGCCGGTGGAGCCGCGGGGGCAGCCGGGTGGAAGGCCGCCGCCTGAGCCGGCTGAGCCGGCTGAGCCGGCTGAGGCTGCGGCTGAGGCTGCATGGCGCCCATGACGCCGGCGAGGAGGCTCGCGATGGAGGGCGCGGCCGCCGCCAGGCCCGCCCGCGCCTGCGCGCGCGCGGCCCGTCAGAGACCTAAACCAAGAGCGTGGAGAGAAGGGGCGCGGGCGTACGGCGGGGGAGGCGGCGGCCGCCGCGGTGACGCGGCCGAGGGCCTCCAGAGCGACGGGCCCCGCGGCGCCGGCGGCGCGGCGCGCCGCCTCCCCCGCCTCCGCCGCGATCGTGTTTGCCGCCGCCGAGAGGCGCTGCGCGAGCCGGCGTGGGCGTGGGCGCGCGGTGGCGCGCGCTTGGGGCAAGCAAGAGCAAGCGCAGGCGCACCTGCGCTTGCTCCGCGGACTGCTGGGCGAGCTGGCGCCACCCCTCTTGCGTCTGACGCAGCCGGCCGGAAAAGATCAGCGCGTGCGCGAAGCGGAGAGCAGGGCGCGCATGGAGGGCGGGCGGACGTTTGGGAGGCTCGAGAGGACGTTGTTGATGGCGGGGCCGGCGACGGCTCCTACAAGAGCGGGAACCTGGCCCAGCAGCTGCGCCGCCTGCGCCAGGTGCGCCGCCCGCTGCGGTGCCGACGAGTCCGCGGCGGCGGCGCTGGCGGCGGCGATGGCGCCCTGCACGAGGCCCGGCGCCGCATTCTGGATGGCGCGCATGGACGCCTGCACGTGCGAGACGGCCGGGCCGAGGCTGGACATGTTGATTTGCCGCGTCAGCTCGTCGGAGAGAGAGCCGTATGCGGCAGAGATGCTCTCGCGCAGGCCGTCGAGGCTAGCCCCGACGGACTGCTGAGGCCGCGCGGCCGAACCCGTGGCTTGGTCTCCAGGAGCCGTGGAAGCGGTTGCGGGTGCTGGCTGAGGAGCTGCGGGAACGGCCGCGGGTTGCTGCTGAGGGCCTTGTGCATCTCGGGCGGCTTGCTGGGCGGGTTCCAGCTTGAGCTTCACCACGCCGTTGGAAAGGACCTCGCTGATGCGAATAGCCTCAACAAGTTCCTCCTCGGAAGAGATAAGGACCTGGGGGCGCGCGCGGAGGCAAGTTTCAGACGAAGCCAGTGCCGTCCGGCGACGTACGCAGCCGATCGAGCGCGGGGCGCGCTAAGAGTGCGAGGAAATACTCATTTAATGCGTACCTCGTCTCCCTCCTCATCAACGTACTGCGAGGCGGCAGTGAGCGTCAGGCGACCCGCCGAGAAATTGATCAAGCGCGCAGAGCCGAAGCACAGGAGCCCCGAACCTTAATTTGAAGTCCATTCTGCTGAAGCCCGTGAATGCGCTCAATCGTTGCCCGCAGGTTCGCGTAGGTCGGCTGCTCGAGGGCAAAGCGCCGCACGTCCCCGAAGAGGCTGGACTTGAAGACCCGCGGCTGCATGCGAGCCTCCCGCACGCTTCAACAGCGCACTTGCCGATCGGAGAAGCCTATATCAGAGAAGTCCGCCGAAGGTCGTATGAGGGAGCCTTGGCGGCCCTACCCCCCGCGAGTGGATGCGCCGCGCCCCGCAGCCGCAGCAGAGCGCCCTCTTCGTAGGTGCATTGCCGCATCTAGGAAGTTCTCTTCGTCGGGTATCGCCCGTCGTGCGTGGCGCGCCCGCCCGCTGGCCCCAGCAGACGCAGATGGTGCGGCGGCGCGCGCGGGGGTTGTTTGGCGTCTCTAGAGGGTCGTGAGCGCGGCCAGCGCGCAGCCACTGCTCCGCTCAGCGCTCAGCTGGCACCCAATCCAAGCGGCGGCAGCCTCGGCGCCGGGGCCGACCGACCGATCGCCCGTGCGCAGGCGATGTCGTATGTTACACCAGAGGAGGTTGCGGACCTCGTGGCGAGCGGCGGGAGCCGGCGCTTTGCGGTGAGCGCTGCGCTCGCGGCCGAGCGGCGCCGCGCGACGGCCTTGTCTGAGGCTCTCATCGAAGATCATTGATGTGCGCGACTACGACCGGGTCGGTGGCCACATCCGCGGCAGCTTGCACGTGAGCCCCCCGCTCTCCGCGCGCGCTCCTCAACGTGGCAATCCGCCGGGCCGCGCGGCGCGCTGACCCGCACCGCCGCAATGTGCAGGTGCCTTCCCAAGAGTTCGACGATAAGTGCGCACGCGCGTCCCTCCATCCATCGCTCTGCCACCGCCCTGATCGAAGTGCGGCGCGCGCGCGGCGCAGGGTTTCGAACCTTGTGGAGCGGTTCAAGGCACGCACGCGCGGCGCCCGGCCCAGAGGCCGCGCACAAGAGGACGAACGCCGCATGCGCGGCTAACTCAGCTAATTCAGCTAATCTCGCCCCGCCCCCGCAGAACCACGACGTTCTGGTCTTCCACTGCATGTACTCGCAGCAGCGCGGGCCCTCCTGCGCCATGCGCTTCGCCCGCGAGCTCTCCGCACGCGCGCCCAGCGCCAAGGTCCAGACCGCCATCCTAAAGGTACGTACGGGCAAGCCCAACCACCCCCCGCTAATTATAGCTCGAGCTCCGCCCTGCGCATGCTCCACCCCTTCTGCAGCTGGCTTAAGCTTCGGATCCGCCTGCCGAGACCCGCCTACCTCCTAACTCCTAGCTCTGACCGCCGCCTCGTGTAAGCAGGGCGGCTTCATCAACTTCTTCCACAAGCACAAGGGGAACCCCGCCCTCTTCGAGGACCTCGACGCCGAGCGCTGGTGCCCCCGCCCCCCCCCGGGCCCGCCCCGGGCCCGCCCCAGCGGGCTACAGCCTTCTCCGAGCTCGAGGCTCACGCCGCTCGCTTCGTTCGCAGGGAGGACTACGACGACTGAGGCGGCGCCCCTTGCTCGCGATCGTGCGGGTAGTAGAGTACTAGTGTCCTAGTAATTTACAGGGCGAGCTCAAGCAAGCACGATGATACTATGGCGCGACTGTACATGGAGGACTCAGCGGCTGTCGATCGGGCTGTGGGCCCGTCGCGGCGGGGGCGGCGAGCGGGGCCCGGGCCGGGCCCGCGCCGGCGGCGGGCCGCCCTCGCGCCGCCTGAGGGGCGGCGAGCGGCTGCGGGCCGCGGGGGCGATCGGCCTCGGTCCCTGCGCACGAAGTGGCGGGAAGGCGGGTCAGCGGCGGGATCGAGAGCGGTGCGGGGCGGGCCCGGGCGGGCGGGCACCGGAGGGGCGGCGAGGCAGAGCGCCGCGGGCTGCGCGAGCGCTTTCCGAAGCGCCCGCGGCTGCTCCCGCGGCTCCGGCTGCGGCTCCGGCTGCGGGGCCGGCGCGGGGGCGGCGGGAGCGCCGGAGGCCCTTCCGGAGGCGGGGCGGGGAGCGGGAGCGGGAGCGGGAGCGGGAGCGGGAGCCGGGGGCGGGGCGGGGGCGGCGGGGCGGGGGCGGCGAGTGCCGGCGAGCCCGGCCGACCTCGCGGACGAACTGGAGGAGGGGGTACCCCTTGTCGTCCCGGGCGCGGCGGCTGGCCTCGCCCTCGACGCGGTCCCCCACGCTGAGCCGGAAGCGCGAGACGACGGGCCCCGGCACGAACACGAAGCGCGGCGCCGGCCGCCTGCGCCGCCGCCGAGTCGCGCCGCGCTCCGCTAAGGGGCGGGCGAGCAGGAGGCGCGCACGGCGAGTCTTTGTCGCACTCGACGAAGGCCTGCGGGGCCCGTGGCGGGGCGGGGCACGTCGGGGGCGGCACGACGCGAGATCTAGAGGGGTAGGACCCACGCACGAAGCGGCCCGCAGAATGCCGGAACGTGACTGTACCCGTGACGTGAACGGGGGCATCCGAGCCCGGCGCGGGGCCGGAGGAAAGCTTCCGCTCGGGCGGGGGCGGGGGCGAGGACGGGCGGCGCTCGCGCTCGCGAGCGGGGGAAGGGCTGCGGAAGGCGGGGTGGGGCGCGCGCGGGAGCGGCCGCGGCTTGGCGACCGACTCCGGGATGACCACGGCGGGGCGCGCGAAGGGCATCGGCGGGGGCGAGGGCGTGTGGGGCCCGTCGACGTCGTCCCCGGCGCTCTCGCCCAGGGCGTAGGCGGGGGAGCAGGTGCCCTCCTCGAACCCTTCCATGTACTCCCCGTCCCCCTCGCCGTCCCCGTCGCCTTCGCCTTCGCCGGGCCCCTCCAGCGGAGTCCCCAGCGGGGAAGCCGCCTGCAGCCCCGCCGGCTTCGCGTACGTCTGCTCCCGCGCCGCCGCCTCTGCCTCCGCTGCGGTGTCCTGCGGCGCGGGAAAGCTGAGCAGCCATGCGAGGGGGCGGTAGCGCGAGCAAGGCCACCTCGTATGCATAGTCGCCATATGCATCCTCGGGCCGCACGTGGCCGGCGTGCGGCGGGGGCGGCGTGGCGGGCCGCGCGACCGACCGCCCCGCCTTGCGGGCGGCCGCGACGGCGATGAGGTGCGGGCGATGGTGCGCCGGTCTCCTTTGCAGCTGCCCCCCCGCGCGCGCTCGGATCAAATTTCGACTCCACGGCGCGGGGCGCGGGGGATCGCACCTCGTCCCCGAGGAACGGAATCTCAGCGGCCAGCAGCGGGGTAGGGACCAAGTACAGCTTCTCTCCCGTCAGCAGCTCGACGGCCGCCGCCTCCTCTTTCGCCTCCAGTCGGTGGACGAACACCTGAGCCGCGCCTCGCACGTGGGCGGGGGCGCCGCGCCGCGCAGTCCGATCAGCGCACATCAGCTAGACTGGAGTCACTCGGAACGAAGTGGAGCGTTAGCGTGAAGCCAATGTGAGTGTCCTCTGAGCGTAGGTACGCCTGCGAAATAAAAAGCGAGAAATTAAATGAAGCGATGTCATCCCGCCGCTGTCCCTCAAGGGACTGGTTCGGGGCGCCGGCGCATCGTACCAGGAGTTCGCCAAATCCGCATGTTCCGGAGATGGAGAGGACGTATGGTCTGCGCGAAGGCGGGGTTGAATGCACGCGGCGCTGAGCGGGCGGTGACGGGATGGGGGGGCGCAAGCGCTCCGCGCGACGTGCGCCGACCGCGCCGTCGGTCTAATCAATGCGCGAGCGCGCGTGGAGGGCGCGACACGGACAACTGAGCGAGCGCCACCGGCGTGCCGTCCTGGAGCTGCCCGCATGCAAGGCCGAGATCCTCGTTCGCGCCATACAGGAAGCGACCAGCCCAGTCCCAGGACTGCGAATGCGCGTCAGAGAGGACGCGCGGACGAACGGGGAACTTCGAGGGACGGCATTTGATCGCTGGCGCGCGGGGCCGCACCATATGGACCGCGTGGCGTTGCTTCAAACGCACGAGCGGAACAGTTCCTTCATGCAGGAAACGATTCCGAGCGGAGCCTCGAACCCTCGGAACCCGTCGGCGAGGGGTACGCAAGACTGACTGCTCGGTGTACCCCAGTCGGTGTGGTGTGAGCGGCTGGTTTCCAGGCCTCTGGCCCCCTCCTCCCAGCTGCTCTTGGTCCCGCAACCTCCCGCGGGCCTTTTCCCTTCTTCTCCATCCCCTTCTCTGAACAATGGCTGCCCCCGCTGAGAAGGCCAGCGCCAACGTCCCCAGCCGCGTGGTGCATTGGCGTTCGATCGGTCCGGATGTTACTCAGGTGCGAATGGCTGCCTCCGGTCGCCCTAATCCGCTCGCGTCACCGACTCGCCGCCGCTTACGTCGGACACGCGCGAGCCCCTGCCCGATCGATAGTCTAGGCATCTCCTGACATGGGCTTTCCCGCCCGCCCCCCGCAGGCCGAGCTCACGGCGCTCTGCGCTCCATTCGGCGCTGTGCAGGTCCGTCGGCCAAATATGCTTCCCGCCGCGAGCCCGTGGCGATTTTGCCGTGTCACGGTCGATTCCTGACGTATCTTGGCGACCCGCAGCAAGTGCTCCTGCTCCGCACCAAGGGCCAGGCGCTGGTTCAGATGGCGGATCTCAACTCGGCTGTGAACCTCATCACCTACTACTCCAACGTGCCTGCGTCCATCCGGTTAGCTTGTATGATCCGTCTCCTGGCCGTTCGACGCTTACGTCCGCGTGCAGTGGTCGCGTCGTGTATGCGCAGTACAGCTCGCACCAGGAGCTCACTGGCGAGTCGCGCAACCCGTCCAGCGCCCCGTCTGATGTGAGACATTCATGAATCGTACCCGCTCGTGCTATTTTCTCAACCCGATGGCAGGAGCAGGGCGGCCCGCGTGGGCAGCAGCAGGAGGCGCCGCCGAATCGCATCCTCCTCGTCACCATCTCGAACCCCCTCTACCCCATCACTGTCGATGTTCTCAACCAGGTCTTCTCGCCGTACGGCAGCATTGAGAAGATCGTCATCTTCCAGAAGAGCGCTGGTCCGACCGAGTCGTTTTCCAGCCCGAGCCCCTCCGCCTGCGCTGAATCCCCGTGCAGGCCTCCAGGCGCTCGTTCAGTACTCCGTTCTCCAGAGCGCTGTCGAGGCTAAGAACCGTCTCCAGGTCCGCATCGCCTTCCGTGCGTTCCGCGACGCCGCTGACGCTGCGCTTGCAGGGCCAGAACATCTACGCTGGCTCCTGCACCCTCCACATCCAGTTCTCCAACCTCCAGCAGCTCACCGTGCACCACAACACGGACAAGACTCGGTCCGCCCTGCTCCGGCCGCGATCGCAGCGCCTTTGTCTGATGGTCCATCCAGGGACTTCACGAACCCGAATCTGCCCACCGAGGCCCCCCCGCGCCAGCAGGGAGGCGGCGGTGGCCAGGGCTCCCAGGGCCAGAACGCCAACGCGGCCGCCGCTGCCGCCGCGGCCGCCGCGGCCGGCGTCGCTGGCAACACGGGCCTCTTCAACCCCGTGAGCGCATCCCCGCAACACGTGAGCGCCTTCCTCCTGACGCGCGTGCCAGCTGGCGGTGGGGCAGCTGAACCCGCTCCAGGTCCAGCAGCTGACTCAGCTGGCGGCCTCGGGCGTGATCAACCCGCAGCTCATGCAGCAGCTGCTCACGGCCCAGACGTTCAGCACGGCCTCAATGGGCCCGCCGGGCGCCAACATCGCCCCGCAGCTCATGACGTCGCCCCTCTTCGGCACCGACCGCTCCACCCTGCTCGTGTCGAACCTGAACGCCGAGAAGACCGACTGCGACGCCCTCTTCAACCTCTTCTCCAACTACGGCAACATCGTCCGCATCAAGATCCTCCACAACAAGCGCGACCACGCCCTGATCCAGGCACGCCCGCCCCGCCGGCTCCGCCCCGCCGGCTCCGCCTTCTGACCCGCTCGGCAGATGGGCGACAACCTCCAGTCCACCTTCGCGCTCACCTACCTCAAGAACGTCACCATGTTCGGCCACCAGGTCTGCTGCCGTCGCCCCGCCCCGCGCCGGCCGGCCGCGCGCGACCCCGCGCCTTCGTCTCTTACTTACTCGTCGCGCCTCGGCACGGCAGATCGACGTGAATTACTCCAAGTACTCGTACATCCAGTCCGGCCCCGACGCCTCCGGCCAGGACACCAACACCCGCGATTACACTCACTCCCCTCTCAATCGCTTCGTCAAGAACGCGCAGAAGAACGTTCGCGGCCCCGCGCCCCTTCGCGGCGCCCAAGCCGACGTCAGCACGCAGTACAAGCACATCTGCGCGCCGGGCCCGATGCTCCACCTCTCCAACCTCGCCCCGTCGATCACCAAGGAGTCTATCATGGAGGCGTTCGCGCCCTTCGGCAACTGCGCCAACCTCAAGTTCTTCGAGTGCGCACCGCCCAGCCCGGCCCGGCCCGCTGCGCCTGTGCCTGACGCGCCCGCGCAGGACGAACAACCGGCGGCAGTGCCTGCTGCAGTACTACGAGACGAGCCCCGCCGTCGACGCCCTCTGCAGGTGCCGCCGCCCGCCGCCCGGCCCGCCCCGCCGTGCCGCGCCTGACGCGGCCGCGCAGCATGCACAACAAGCCGGTGGATGGCCAGAACATCCGTGTGGCCTTCTCCAAGAACACCATCTAAGCAGTCCACCCGGCGCGGCGCCCGCCGCTCCCCGGCCCCTGCCGCCGCCTCTCGACCCTCCGCTTCTCGTCATCCTTGCGCACCTCTCGCGACGTCTCGTCACACACTCGCCGCCCTTCGTAGTCCGGCCCCGGCCCCGGCCCCGGCCCCGGCCCCGCCGCGTCATCGTCATCATCATCCAGTAGCTTAGTCTTACCTCCGCCTCCCGCCGTGGCCCTTCGTTCGCTTTCTCGTCGGATCCGGACGCCCTTCCAAAGGATGCCGACCTCTGCCCTCCCCGCGCCCGGGGTCCCCTCTTCTCACGGGACCTCCCGGACGCGCCCTTCGCCCGGCCACGCCCATCCGCGTTAAAGGTTTTTTTCTTCGAGTTTCATGATCAGCAAGTTACTTGAGCTTGAGTGCACGGGAGCCACGCGAGGGTGTCGCTTGGGTTTGGATTCAGGTTTCAGGGCCGCGCATGCATTGTGCATGCACCCGCACATGATGCCCTTATGATCAATGCGTGCGCCGAAGTTGTGCTTTGAGCTACTGTTACATTGCCTGCTTGATCAGGCGGATAGAAATGAAAGTACAAGGGAAGCAGACGCATTCAATGCGCGTACAAGGGCCTACGTCGAAATGAAAAGGCGAACAAACGATGAGAAGACTGAGTCGCTACTGGGGTTCACACAAAAGCATCAGGGTATTGGGGCATTCACGCCAATTCCGAAGAAAAGGGCTACTTCTGCCCACCCCTCAAGCACCCCCTCGTCAAGCTCAGTCCAAACAATCGCCCGTCCAGGCCTCCCACTCCAACGGCACTTGACTTGCAAAGCGGCAGCTACCAGCGCCGTCCTCAATCTCGTCAGCGGCAGCTTTCGCGCGGCACGACGAGCTGAAGGCGGCAACCTGCAAAGAACACGTTACACCTAGCAACCAGCACTTCATAAGGGCAAACGCACCGGCGCGCCCACGCCCACAACCGCCATCACCTGGTCCTTACTCAAGGTCGTACCCCAGGAGGATGTAGTCCTTCACCTCCTTCTTCACGACCTTCTGCATGACAGAAGGGTCGCAGAGATGGAAGCCAAGGTACATGAACACCCTGAGGAGCTCGCCTGCGAAACGAGTAAGAAGGCGAAATAAAGAGATCGCGTGGCCCGACGCCACGCACTGAGCTTCGGGTTGGATTTCTCCACACAGATGAAGGCGTTCCGGCAGCCAAGATCCTCGGCGAGCTCGAGGAGCGTCACCAAAGACTCCTTGGAAGGCGGAGTGAGCATAGACGGAGCCTCAATGAAGAAGTTCAGATCCTTGTGCGTCATGAACGCGTTCCAGTGCGCGACGGTCTAGCGAGAGATCAGCGCGGCTGTGGACCCGGGGAGCGCCTCGAGCGTACCTCCTGCTGCTCGTTGGCGGTGTTCCAGTCAAGAACAGAGATCTCATCCTTCTCCTCGTCCACTCCAGTGTTGAAGAGACGACGATAGAACGAGTAGTCAGCGCCAGACTGAGCAGTCACGGTGACCGACGGTCCGAAGTTGGGCTGCGCAGCACATGAGACATATGATACACGTGCCGGTTGCGGGCGGAGGGCGGCGGCGGCCGCGCACGAGATTCTTTGTGAATCCACGCTCCCCCAACTTCGAGCCTGTTGCGAGGGGGGTCCATCAGTCGGACTGCCACGTATCTCTGTGCAGAAAAGGCGCCCTTGCGCACCAATGTCAAAAATACCACTGGTGCTTCCTACAGATGCTGAAGACGGAGATCTCACTGCGACGGGTGGTGTCGGTGCGAAGGGCGCGGGCGCGGGTAAGTTCAGTGCATGTGCTAGTATGGAATCTCGAGAAAGCGGCACCTCGCGAAGTTCGCCGAGGACTTCTTGACGAACTTCTCCACAGTGCCGATCGCCATCTGGACTAGCATTCAGAGGGCGTGCCCATGGAGAGCGGGCGGCGGGTTTCGTACGATTGCTTGGGCGCTAGACTCGCAACGGCTGAAGGTGCTCCAACTCTGAGCAAACAACGATCAGACCCACTTCCGCAGGCCCTGGGACGCTGGATCTCACCTGTGTCGGAGCGGGTCACGCGGAACTTCGTGTGTGCGTACCCCTCTCGAAAGCCTCACCGCATTGACCCCCAGCTGCGATCCGAGCGTCTTGAGCCTAGTTCAGCGCATCTGCAGCATTGCGGGGAGCGATCGATGCAGTTCCAGCTGCACGCTTTGCCGGCCCTCCGTAGCTCGCCCGGCGCGAAGCCCGGGGAGCTACGAAGCGCTTCCAGGATGTGCCCAAACCCCATGCGAGCGCTCAGACCACGCTCGAGGCGCGCGAACGCCTTCTGCACTGTGCTCGACCACCCAGCCCGCATCGTCGGCTCGCTCTTCGACGCTGGGACGCGGTACTTCGACGAGAAGTGCGCCGCATTCGAGCGCTGGGTGAGCGAGGGCAGCCCGATCCCGTTCGACAAATCGCTCGCGTACGCGTCCTGCCTCGGGCCTGGCGAGCTCGTGGCCGTCTCTAATCTCGATGCGCGGCAGGATCGCGTACCTTGATGGGACTCGGGGATGCCTATCTAAGCGCCAGATCAAAGAGGGAGGTGCGTCTAGGCTCTAGATGCCACTTAGCGCTCTTCGCGTACGCTCTCGTCCTCGCTTACGGGCCTCCGGCGTGCAGAGCCGGTGCTCTTCACGAGCGCGGAAAAGCAGCTGCACGTCGAATCAATCGCGCTGGAGGATCAGAGGATCGTCTCCGTCGCCGGGATCATGCGAGACCTGAACGCGCCCCTCTACGACACGGCACGCACCGCCCACCCCTCGCCGTCGCTCTCTCGCGCGCGCTGAAGCGATAAGCAGGTAGCTGAGCACGTGGCGCTGGCTGTATACCTGTACCTCGCGCGGGCAAGGAACGACACGGGCGGCTACGGCCCCTGGATCGACTTCCTGCCGCCCCCGCACGAGTTCGACAACGCGACCATATACTGGAGCAACGAAGAGCTGCTGCGCATGAAAGTGCGGCGGCCGGGCCAGCGATGCGCATAGATGGGCGCGCGGCGCGCGAGACGGGGCCGACGCCTGCGCAGGGCTCGCGGGCCCTCACATGGTCCCTCCACGCGAAGCAGCTGTACGAGGAGGCGCGCACCTCTGAATTCGATCTCTTGGATTCCGAGACGGCGGCTCACGCGGCTGGGCTGGGCTGGGGCATCAGGTCTACCGGCGGCTCTGCGAGGAGGCCCCCGAGTGGTTCATCGCGAAGGACCGCAAGGCGCGGCGGGCCTTCGAGCACGCCATGCTCCTCGTCGACAGCCGCTGCTTCGCCGCGTCGCCCAGCCGCCCCTACCGCGTGGTCATGGCCCCTGGCGCCGACATGCTGAGCCACGGTGCGTGCGCGTGTGCGCTCCGGTTTCGACGCCCCATCCGCGCTGCGCTGGCCCTTGGCCTGACGTCCGCATCGCAACGCCCCTCAGAGTGCACCGCGTTCGGTACGACGCGAGCGCGGCTTCCCGGCCCAAGAATCCGGCGCTCGCTAGCGCTCACTCGCGATCGGGGCCGGGGCCAGGCGCCAATGCGGAGTTCTGCACGCTGAGCGACGGCGGGTTCGCGGTCCTCGCGACGCGGGACATCGCCAAGGGGGAGCCCGTGCGTGCTCTTGGGCTCCCGGTCTCCAGCTTTCGATCTGAGCTTAGCTACGGCAGGTGACGGCGTGCTACGGGGAGTTCCCGAACGCGCAGCTGCTGGTGGACGGCGGGTTCGTGGTGAAGGGCGCGGAGAGTTAAGACTCTGCCTGAGCTCGAGGCGGCTCAGGTTCGTGGTGAAGGGCAACGTGCACGACAGCGTCGACGTCGAGCTCGGCGTCGCCGACGTCGACCCCCTCCTCCCCGACAAGCGCCTCGCCATGGCCCGCCCCCTTCCCGAGCTCCAGCGAGCTCCTTTTCAGAGCTAATTTCCTCTTTACTATTCCTCCACCAGGTGGAGGCGGGCTTCACGGCGGAGGACATGTCCGGCCTCTTCGAGCTCCGCGCCGGCGGGAGGCTCCCCTCCGTGCGCCCCGCCCCGCCCCGACCCGCCGCCCTCGAGGCCGCGTCTCCCCTCTGAAAGGCCGGCAGCGCATGCTGGAATTTGCGCGCATCGCCGTCGCCTCGTCCTCCTCGGGCATAGCCGCCGCCGCCCGCCGCGCCCGGGCACGCGCCCCGCGCCCCGCCCCGCCTCGCCCGCCCTCGCTTCCGGCTCATCCGGCGTGCGTGCAGGGCGGGGCCGGGGCGGACTCGATGGAGGAGCAGCTGGTGAAGGAGAGCGTGGCCCGCGTCCTCTCCGAGCGCCTCGGCACCTACGACGAAGCCGTCGTCCGCCCGGCCCCGCCCCGCCCCCTTCTGCTGTCTGTGTACGCTTCGGCGGCTGACTTTCGTGCCTTGCTTGCGCATGCGCAGGGGACGGACTCGGACCCGTGGGCCCGCCCCGCGCCCCAGGCCGAGGGGGGCGAGCCCGAGTCGAACGAGGACCGCCGCAGGCGCCTCGCCTCCGTTCTCGTCCAGGGCGAGCGGTGCGCCTTGTGGCTTACGTGAACATCAGATCCACGCGAGCTCGAACTGACTTGAGCGCAGGGCCATCCTGCAGGAGGCCCTCGACGCCTTGAGGAAGCCGCGCGCCCGCCTTCGCGATCTCGCGGATCCCGATTCTGGAGTCGTAGCGCACAGTTGACGCGATCTGAAATTGGATTCAAAGTCTCTATAGGCTCCTTGCGCCTCCAATCTAGATCTAGCACGTGCAGCTGGCAAGGCCGTGCGCTCTGGAACAGGGCCACCGCCAAACCCGGCACGCTGGCGCGCTTCTAACTGAGCGCATCCGCCCTCTCGTGTGCACGCACAGAAGAGTACTGAGGAACCTGTATTCTCTAAAGAAAACAAGAGCATAGAAGGGGAAAGAACACTGCAGCGAAACACTCTACGTCCACCGAGGACCGTCGGACTTCGCCGGCATCGCGCACTGCATACACCGGAGAGCGGAAAGATGCAGAGTGGGCCAACGGCGCGCTTAGTCGGTCGGGACGTACGCCGGGGGCGCGTTCTGCGGCACAAAGATCACAAATCTGGAATCACGAGGGCTGACGCGCCGGCCGGCGGATGCTGGCAGTGGCAGTCGCGCAGATTCGCGCACCTCGTAGATGTCCTTCTGGGGAGGAGCAACGCGGCGGCGCTGGGAGCCGTGCTTCTTCGGGCGCTGCTTGACCTGGTCTGCTCGGGAGGTCAGATGGCGTCGGCATGCATGGTTTTGGGAAACTCACACTTGGTCTGCGGGGAGGCCGGCGGCGGCGGCGCGGGGGCGCAGGATCGGTGAGCCGCAAGATATTTTTCGGGCGGCGTCGGCGAGATCGCACCTGGAGACCAACAATCTGGGGCACCGCGACCTTGGTGGCCGGGGCCGAGAACACGCCGGTGAAGGTGAAAGCGACAGCCGACATTTTGCGCGTGACGAACTGGGGTACAGGGCCGGGCCGGGGGGGTAGGACGTGCAGTGGGCTGCTGGGCTCGGTCTCCAGCGACGCTCCGGCGACGATACTCGGCATCTGCACGACTTCATCTAGCTCTACCACCCATCGGCAAGAGTCACCCCAGTTCCCGAATTCGAATTTGGGCGGGCACGCGCTACAAGTTTCCTTCTGCCGCTATATCGAGCGCCCACCGCAGGACCCCGTGGTATAGGAGATGTCGCCTGCATCAGCCGAGCCCGCGGCGCCGGCGCCGCACGCGCTCTCGTTCAGCGTTGCCGGCGCGACTTCGGAGGCATCATCGTATCCGGCAAGCAACCTGGCGCTCCCCGAGCTGTATAGGCCTTGGAGAACCGCAGCAGCGACGGGCGAGGCGTCGGTCGAGCTGGAGCTGGACGAGCCGGCGTATATTACAGGCGTCGAAGTGGGGAACGAGGCGAGCGGAATGATAGAGATCCAGGCCGCCGTCGCGGACAAGGCTGGGGTCGAGAAGCTTGAAGTTCTGCTGCCGTCGTCCACGCGTGCACACTCAGCCCGGCCCCCGCGCTCCCCAGCGCGCTCGGCGCCCGCTGACTCGAACGCATCGCAGTTGCATCGATGGCGCAGCTGCGCGAAAAGCAGGTCCCGCGATCGATGACATTCGAAGGTGGGCGCCTCACGCGGTCGGTGGCTAGCAGGCCGACCAAGCGGTGCCTTCCCAATGCCGTAATGTCTTCAGAAGCGTCGCCCTCATGCCACGGCAGGCTCCACGTGCGGGTCAACCAGCCGTTCTCGGCGATCAAGGAGCCGATCGGCCTCACGTACGTGCGCGTGCTGGGCCAGACGGCGGCGGAGATGGCGGCCTGGCAGAAGCGCGTCGAGCGGGGGCCGCCGTACTCGCCCGAGCCGCAGCCGGCCGCCGAAGCGCCGAAGACCGCAGCCCCGGCGCCCCTCTTCCGCATCCCGTCCCTCTCCGGCCCATCCTCCTCCTCCTCGCAGCCCGCGGCGGCCCCGTCCTCCTCTCTCCCTTCCGCGTTCCTCGCCGCCCTCGCCAAGAAATCCGCGCCGGCGAAACCCGACGCCCCCGCCGCCCCGGGCCCAGCCCCCGCCACGAGGCCCGCCTCCGGATCCGCCGGGAAGCCATCCACCACGAGCTTCGCGGCCGCCGCCGCGGACCGCCCCGACGCCCGCCGCGAGGCGGAGGCCGCCGCTGTGGAGGCTCGCGTTGCCGCCGCCGCGGCGGCCGCTGCCGCCGCCTCCGCCGCCGCCGCAAAGGCGGCGCCGGCGCGGGGCACGCCCAAGTCCGGCGCGGGCGCGGCGAAGGACCCCGTGCCCTCCACCAGCGCCAAGGCCCCCGCGGCGGGCCAGCGCAAGCCCTCCCCCCCTCTGGCAGCGCCGAAGGCCGCCCCCGCCTCGTCCACCGCCGCCGGCGGCGCGGCGCCGTCCGGGAAGCCTCGGATCCGCCGCGAGCTGGTGCGCCCCGTGGCCGCGGTCCGCCCGCCCCAAGCCCCTGACGCGGCCGCCGGCAGCTGGGGTGCAGGTTCTCCGTGACCGGCTTCGACGGGGAGGAGCGGGCCCTGCTTCGGGCCCTGGGCCTGAAGCTCGGCGCGACGTACAACGAGGCCTGGTCGCCCTACTGCACGCACCTCGTCGCCGCGTCGCCGGGGGCGCCGGGCGTCCCCGAGGCGAAGCGCGCGGGGTGCATCCTCGCCCACAGCGACTGGCTCGAGGATGCCGACGTGCGCTGTCCCCTGGGCCCCTAGGCCTAGGCCTAGGCCTAGGTTTTTGCCCTTCTCTGACCACAGGAGAATCGCGCGGGCGCAGGACACGCCCGGCGGCTCGAGAGCGACGTCGACGCCCGACGACTTCGCCCTCAAGAAGTACGGCGAGGACAAGCTCGAGGAGCGGGCGCTCGGCCGCAAGCGCCGCCTGCAGGCCCGCGTCCGCGGCACCTACAAGCGCGGCGCGCGCGACGTCGACGACTAAGGGCCGGCGTTTTGGCTTTTAGCACCCATTCCACCTACCCCATCCCTCCCAACCATCTTTGCTTTGCTGCAATCGCCGAGCACTTCCGCTGCATCTCATTCCGAGTTCAGCGGGGGCCCGGCCTAGTCCTGCGGCGTGTAGAAGCGCTGCGCCCGGGCGAAGGCGGAGCGGGGCCGGTTGGGGAAGCGCCACCGGTCCTTGTGGTAGAACCCGGGGCCCGGCTCCTCTGTCATCGGCCCTCAGCCGATGGCGCCCTTCTTCCCCGCCGCGGGCGCCGCCGCACGCACCGTCGGGGCGGTCCTGGTAGCGCTGCGCCCGCGCGAAGGAGAGGCCCCCCGCCCTCGAGTCGTGCATGAAGCCCGGGCGCGCATCGTATTGCCTGCGCATATGCATGCTCGGCTGCACGAAAAGGACGCGAGGCGGAGCCGAGCCGGCGCACCCGGGCCCGGGCGCGTCGTCGGAGGCGTAGATGGGCGGGGAGCGGCCCGGGAAGGGGGCGTGCCGCGCGCGGGCCGAGGCGGCGCGGTGGGAGAGGGAGTACCCGTCCGCGTAGTAGTGGCCCGGCCCAGGAATGTCGTCGTCGTACCCGGCGGCCCGCCCCCGCGCGGTCCTGCGGGGCGGGACGAGCCAGTGTCAGCCATCGATATCCGGGGCTGTGCTGGGAGGGAGAGAAGGCGCACCCGAAGGCGGCGGAGGGCCGCTGGCGCGTCGGCGTCGCGAAGCTCGTGTAGTGATCGTAGTGTCTGCCCAGGGATAAGAAAGCGCTGCCCCGGGCTGGATCCGTAGTGGAGGGGGGGGTGTACCCAGGACCTGGGGCATCGTCTGAGGCGTAGATGGGTGGGGCGCGGCCGGGCATCGTCGAGCGCCGCGTCCGCGCGCTTGCCGCCCGGTACGAGAGGGAGTAAGGGTCCGAGTTGTAGTACCCTGCGCGGCCCGCGATTCAGGGCCTAGATCGTCTCTGGGGGACAGCAGAGTATTCACCGGGCCCTGGCAAGCCGTCGTCACCGGCCGCGTTCCGGCCGCGCGCAGTCCTGAACGCACAGGGAGCGTTAGCGCTGCCGCTGAGGACAATGGCGAGTAGATGAGCGGCCCGGCACGGGGGGACTAACCCGAAGGCGGCCGAGGGTCGCGCCGATTGCGGCCGCGCCATGTATTTCTGCATCGTCGATGGAATCTCTGCCGGGCGCGGGTCAGGTGGGGAGGGATGTCGACGGGCGACACTAGGTACCCACCGTAGGATCCGGGCGCAGGGACGCCGTCGGCAGCCCCGCCGTACCTGCGCCCACATCAGATCCTCCCGCCCCGTACCAACAAAGAAGAAGCGGAGAAGTGAGCGTCCGCGCACGCAGGGGGCGTCCTGCCCGCCATCGTGGGGCGCTTCGAGCGGATCGCCGCCTTGTGGAACGTGCTCTGCTGGCCGTCGTAGGCACCTGCACGCGGGCTAAGCACGCTCCGGCGCCGATCGTTGGAGAGAGGCCATTCCGAACCCGGGCCGGGCAAGTAGTCCCCGTGCGCCCCGCCCCGCGGCGCGCTGCCGAAGGCCGCCGTCCTGCGTGCAAGAGATCAAATCAGTCCTGGTTGAGGCCTTTGCGCCCCGCTGGACTCTCACGGCTTCGCAGACTGCGGCCGCGCCATGTAGCGCTCCATCGTGCTCTTCAGGTCTGCAGAGACAGGATCGTCGCACTGAAGAGAAGAGGAAGGAAGTATAGAGCGAGCAACTGGGCACCGTACGCTCCCGGCGCCGGGCCATCCACGCCGTGCGCCCATGCGCCGCGAGTGTGCCCCCCGAAGCTCGAAGACACACGCCCCCCGTAGTGCGCCTTGCCAAACTCGCTGCGAGAGATTCAGTTGTCCGCCCTGCATACAGATCTAGAGCGCATCCGTCCACCTTCTCGGCATGTAGTAATCCCGCGGGTCCTTCTCGCGGGGGCCCGGGAACCGGGGCGCCCCGCCAAATGCGGCGCTACGCTTCGGGCTGTGCATTGCACGCGATCCCAGCTCTAGCTAGCCGGAAAAACCCGGTGCGGCCGTTTCCTGCCGGGTACACTCGTCTCCGAAGCGAAAGATAGCAAACGCAAAGGAAGCACAGGCTGGAAGTCAGCGGCACACCGGTGATCAGAAAAGAGTGCCACAAACATCATTGAGCCAGCGGGAAGCGAGCACGCGAAGCAGACAAGAAGCAGGCAAGAGTTCGCTGCAGGAGGCGGCGCCGCATGCCACGTAGCGTTCTTAGCCTTAGCTAGAGATGCCAGGCAGCAGGCTCTACTCCAGCGGCCAGCCCCACGACTTCGGCGTCGGGACCTACGACAAGCCGCAGACGCAGTCCCGCGCCTACCTCGCCAACGTCCCCATCGGCGACGGTGCGCCTGATGCGCTGACAGCGTGCGCCGGCCCTTGCTGAATGCGCGCGGCGCCAGGCCCGGTGCGGAACCGCAATTGGCTCCAGCAGCTGAGGGATGACAAGGCGAGGTGGAGGGAGTCCGTAGACTATATGCTAAGGCGCAACGGTGCCCTCCGCACTTGCTCGCGCGCGCTCCCCTGTGCGCCTTGCCCGCAAGCTGACCCCGCTCCCCCGCAGATGCCTTCAACGAGGGCGGGGTCCGCCTTGCCGCCCACCGCGCGCCACGTCGGCGCTAACCCGCCCGCGCAGCGCATCCTCTTTCGGCAGGCGCTCAAGCTGGCCCAGGACGCGTACACGTTCCCCATGGGCGACGGCGAGAGTGCGCCCGCGCGCGGCGCTCGGCCGGAGCGGGGCCTGACCTCGCCCTCGCGCGGCGCAGCGTCGGCGATGGAGGACCCGCGCATGAAGCTGGAGCGGCTGAATAGGGTGCACAGCGCGCCGGAGTTCTGCAACCGGGCGTTCGTCACGCTGCGGCCGGGGACGGCGCTGCCGGAGGAGGCGACGGCGTCTGAGCTGGTGGAGCGGGACGTGCGGGCGCGGAACATGCGCCGCGCTCTCGAGGACGAGGCCCGCAGGCGCCGCTGCACCGATCTCCGCCGCCAGCGCCACCCGAAGCACGGCAAGGTCGGCCCATCTAGCATCTGCCCGCCCGCCAGCGGCGCCGCTCGCTGAGGGGCCAGGGCTGCAGATGGCCGAGATCGCGGCGCGGCGGAGGAGGAAAGACCTCTCGCCGGAGCCCTCGGGCCCCGCCTGGTGGCTCGCGGCGCAGCCGCCCCCGCACCTCGACCGCAGGTCCGCGCCGCCCTCCCATCCGCGCCCGCCGGGGCTGACCCGCGGCGCAGCCTGCAGCACTCGCAGTCTAGGGTGTTCCCGGGGGACCTACGGGCCGCGTCGCCGGCGGAGGCGTCGGCCTCCTCGCCGGCGCGGGTGACGCAGGCGGCGGCGCACATGGAGCGCATGGCGCGCGAGGCGGAGCAGCGGGCGCTGGAGCGGGCGCGGGCGGCCGAGGAGCAGCGAAGGCAGGAGGAGGAGATGCGCCGCGAGATGCAGGCCTTCATTGCAGCGCACCCGGAGCTCAGGGGCGTCCTCACGCCCTCCACCCTCTCCGACTCGGGCCTCGGGATCGACCTCGGGGAGGCGGCGGGGCCCCCCTCCCCCCCGCCCGAGGCCCTCGCCGCCGCCCTCGAGTCGGTCGAGGAGGCCCCGGGCCCCGCCGAGCCCGAGGAGGAGGCGGGGGCGGGGTCGGGGCCGACCCCGCCCCCGCCACCGCCCCGCGCCGCGTCGCCCGTCGAGGCGGGCCCCGACGCGGCCCTGGCCCCCTGGGAGTCCCCTGGCGGCGGCGAGGACTCCATGCCCGGCGCCGCCTCCCCCGCCGGCGCCGCCTCGGGCTCCGCCTCGGGCTCTGGATCGGGGTCGAGCCCCGTGCCGCGGCCGCTGAGGAGCGCCCTCCGGAAGGGCCACAGCAGCTTCACCATGCGCCCGGACACCGCCGACTCCGGTGACCGACCCGCCCGCCTCCCCCGCGCCTCCCCGCGCCGCTGCCTGACCTGACCGCCCGCCGCCTGCCGACTCGCAGACAAGGTCTGGCAGGCTGTCGCCGACGCCGCCGCGGGCCCTGAGCTCGAGGCCTCCGCCGGGCCCGGCCCCTCCAGCGCCCTCCCGCCGCGGCCGCCCCGCGTGCACCGCCGGCCGAGGCCCGGCCGAGGTCGCGCCGGCCGCCCGGAGCCCTCGCCGTCGCCCGAGGCTGGGGAGGCCGGCGCGGCGGCGGCGGCGGCGGCGCGCGGGGCCGCCTCCGACGGGACGGCCTCGGAGGCGCCTTCGGCCTCGGCCACGCCGGCGTCCCGCCCCACGACCCCGGACCCCGTCGCCCTGCTCCAGCAGAAGCCGGCGCGCTCCGCCATGAAGAAGCCCAAGGTCCTCCCGCCCCGCCCCCGGCCCCACCGCTTCCTTCCCAGGAGCGCTGAGCCGGCCCGCAGGTGTACGCGACTCCCCCCGAGACGCCGCCCCCCGAGGAGCGCGCCAGGACGCCGCCCCCGGAGCCGGCCGCCCCGCCCCCGCCCCCCGAGCCGGCCCCCGAGTTCTACTCCCGGGCGCCCCCTTCCGGCGTCATCTTCGACGGTCCGCCCCGCCCCGGCCCGGCCCGCCCCGAGCCGCGCCCTCACCTCCGATGCAGGGGACGAGCACGTCAAGAACTGGATCATGCCGGCCCCGCGGAAGCTCATCGTCAGCCGCCCCGCGCGCCAGGGACCCCCAGCCCGCTCCGACTTCGTCGTGCGCCACGCGTGCCTCCGCGCCGCCCCGAGCCCGTCCCCGCCCAGCGCCGACCTCCGCCCCCGCAGCTCGCGCAGGCGCGCGCGGCTATGGACGCCCTCATGTTCCACGAGCCGTCCCCCATCGTCGGCGCCACTCGTCGCCCTTTCTAGCCGCCGCTCTAGTCCTCCCAATGTCCAGGCTCTGAGGGCACCGCCGGGCGGGCCGTGTACTGTACGTAATTCACCGCAGCGTAATTCACCGATATTGACGAGGCCTCTGGCCGACGCGCGTGACGCGGCGAGCGTGCACTCTTTGATGTAAATAGCAAGAACGATGCGATGCGTGCTGCGCGCGTGCAAGCCGCCACGTCGGCGCCGGCGGCAGTTAAAATAACGGCTGCGGCCAGAAGCGAGTGCGCAGTATAGCGCAAGCGCAGTCTCGCATAGCGCACGTGCACAGAAGAACAGTGCAAGCGCCGCAAAGGACGAACTGCTCGCCTGTCAGTCCGCACAGTCGTGACAGTCCTGCGGCCGGGGTACGACCGAGCAGTGGGGGTACCACCACAAACCGTTCGCTCGCCAAAGCAGCTCGTCCGTAGGCCAGCACCATGGCCGCCTTCGCCACCGCTATCCCGGCGCAGCCCACCCGCGCGAACATTGCTATCCAGCCGTCCGGCGCGTTCCTGTCCACCAAGGCGCGCAGCAGCTTCGCGTCGTTCGAGGGCCTGAAGGCCACCAATGGCACCATTTTCGGTGCTAAGGCCGCCGTTGCCTTCGAGGCTGCGGAGGACAACCGCATGCGGATGGCCAACCTGCGCGCGATCCGTGACCGCATGGGGACCGTGAAGAACACCCAGAAGATCACGGAGGCCATGCGCCTGGTCGCTGCGGCGAAGGTGCGCAAGGCGCAGGATGCCGTGCTCCAGGGCCGCCCGTTCGCGGACAAGATTGTCCAGGTGCGTCAAAAATCTTCCGTCCGGGGTGCCTCGCGCGCACCGCGGGGTGTGGCGTTGGCTTTGAATGGCTGCTATAGAGATGTGCTTTGATAATTGGGAGCGTTTGACCGGCCGTCGGCCCGTCAAACCTGCCCGCGTGCGACTGCGCGCATTCCCCCCTATGAAGTCCCGCTTACCGGTGGAACGCTTTGTCTCACTGTTGTTTGGTTTCAATAGGTCCTGTACGGCCTCCAGAACCGCCTTAAGATCGACACCAACGACATCCCGCTCCTCCAGCAGCGCCCGGTGAAGAAGATCGGCATTCTGGTCATCGGCGGCGACCGCGGCCTGTGCGGCGGCTACAACGCCTTCCTCATGAAGGCTGTTGCCATGCGCTGCAAGGAGCTCGATGAGCAGGGCATCGCCTACACCCTCATCACTGTCGGCCGCAAGGCTGACCAGTTCTTCTCGCGCCGCGAGTACCCGATCGACCGCAAGTTCGACGCCAACGCTGCCCCGACCCCGATGCAGTCGCTCATGATCGCCGACGAGTGCCTGAGCCTGTTCCTGTCGGGCGAGGTCGACAAGGTCGAGCTCATCTACACCCGTTTCATTTCGCTCATCTCGTCGAAGCCCGTCACCCAGACTCTCCTCCCCCTCGACATCTCCGGCCTCGAGTCGGCCACTGACGAGATCTTCCGCCTTACCACCGCCCAGGGTCCGCGCGCCTCAGCCCCGCGCGCGCCTGCACGCCGCTGACGCCTCTGGCGCCCAGGCAAGCTCGTCGTCGACGTCCGTGACGAGCCGGTTCCGAAGGGCCCGGAGGTCCCCTCGACCGCCCTCTTCGACCAGGACCCGATCACCCTCCTCAACGCGCTCCTGCCCCTGTACCTCAACGCGCAGGTGCGCTTGGTCGCTGAACAGCTTAACCGTCCTCCGCTGTCTTCTCAGAGCTGACGCGCGTGCGCTCAGATCTACCGCGCGCTCCAGGAGGCCGTCGCCTCGGAGCTCTCGGCCCGTATGACTGCCATGCAGGTTCGCGGAAGCTCGCTGCTTGCTATTTAGATCGATTCTAAAGTTTTGCGCAGGCGGCCACCGACAACGCCAAGGCGGTCGTGAAGAACCTCGGCCTTGTCTACAACCGTGCCCGCCAGGCGGCGATCACTCAGGAGATTCTTGAGGTCGTCGGCGGCGCTGAGGCCCTCAACTAAACAGCTCCTGCTTTTAGGAGATGTAGACGATCCTTGTAGGTCACAGTGCAGTTTCCGGCCTCGCGGTCCTGCGATGCTGGTGTATCGATCTCTTTCTTCCCCCTCCCCGTCCGAAGCGCCCCTCCCGTTCCTTTCCGGCGCTTCTCCTCGTGATTTTGCTCGCTGCTAGTCAGCAGCGATACCTGTTTCAGCGCTCTTTCTGTTTCCACAGATTTTCAACGCATAATTGATTTGCAAGTTACTTTGCATTGAGGGCGGGACTGGGTCAGAGACGCCAGGGGAAGGGTGCGACTGAGCTGGCGGGGGCCGAATTAATCTGATGCACAAAAATAACACAAGGCTATCTATCTGT
This sequence comes from Cyanophora paradoxa, assembly GCA_004431415.1. Taxonomy (NCBI): domain Eukaryota; class Glaucocystophyceae; order Cyanophorales; family Cyanophoraceae; genus Cyanophora; species Cyanophora paradoxa. Next base: position 381,467 of record QPMI01000432.1, on the reverse strand, counting down.
ACAGGGTGACAGAGGGTGTTCGAGATCCCGAGCGCCCGCTCACTTCTTGCATGCCCCTTGATGCTGCACTTCGACCTTTGAACACTGTGCCTGGCAGCTATTGCCGTACTGCGCCGCCCGGCAGTAAGCACATTGCAAACAAAGCGGGGAGCAGCGCGAGGCTGACCGTGTGGCCGTCCTCGCCACAGACAGGGGCGTACTGGCGTGTGCATATGCAGCTGGGGCGATCCTCGTTCACTGTGCGGGGGAGTCTTAACACAAACACAACATTTGGTAGCGCGGGCATCAGGCACGCACGCAGGGTCCGCCCGGTCTTCGCTTTGTCTCCCTGGGACGCCTCGCAAGGGCCGTCGTATAGAATCTTAACGCCGGCACAAGTAGCCCGGCAGCGGTTCCCGTACTGCATCCGACACGGGCCGTCAGACTGGCCATGGGGGCGCCAGGACGGCCCCAGTGAGTGCCGGGGCAAACCGTGTGGCCGTCGTCGCCGCACACAGGATCGTAGACCGCAGGGCAGACGCAAGTGGCCTCTGCGCGTCGCAGAGCTAGGCGCTAGCTTTCGAGGCACGGCAACGGCGGGGCTCGGGCGGCATGCGTCTAGAGAAGCTAGTACTGCATCCCGTTCCGATCCCCGGCATTCCAAACCCCAGCAGCTGGCAGGGAGCCTCACCTGCCAGCGCGAAGAGGACCGCTGCAGCGCGGGCGGAGTCAGTGCGGTCGACGAGGAAAACTGCTGTTGAGTGCCGATTCGGGACGCACCCGCGACACCGAGGGCAAGGAGGAGAGCGCCACGCATCCTGAGGTTTAGAGGAATGTACCCCGACACTTCGTTCGCAAGCAAGTTCACGAGCCTCCTCGCGCCAAACCGAAGCACCATGTCCAAGGGCAAGATCTCCGTCATCGGTGTGGGCCGGTGAGCCGTTTTCGCAGCAGGCGAAGCCGCGCCGCTTCCTCGCCCAACTGCCCCGCGCAGCCTCGGCATCTGCGTGGCGCTGAGCCTCGACCGCGCGGGCTACGAGGTGCTCGGTGTCGATGTGTTCCCTTCTTATGTGGACGCAATCAACAAGAAGACGCTGCGCTCGCCCGAGCCGTTTGTGGAGGAGTTCCTGCAGGCTAGTGCGTTGATCCCGCGCCCGGCCGCGCCGCGTGGCGCCTGAGCTGCCATTCGTCGTGGCTAACTGACCGGCCCCGCAGGCAAGAACTTCCGCGCGACCACCAGCATGGACGAGGCCATCGCGTTCTCTGACATCCTGATGATCTTCTGCGCCACGCCGAACTCTGGCGGCGACCGCTTCTACGACCACTCGACCCTCACTGTGCGTTGGCCGCCGCGCCGCGCGCGCCGCGCGCCGCTCGGAGGCGCGGGCCGTAGCTAGTGCACGTGACGCCAGGGCTATTGGCCGCATGCGCGTCCCTCGCGGTCCCCGGCCGCTTACCGGGGACCTCCGCAGCGCATCCTTTCGGACATCAACGCCCGCAAGGTGCAGAACAAGCACGTGGTCATCGGCTGCACCGTCCTGCCCGGCTACATCAACGAAGTCGGCAAGTTCGCGCTCCGCGACTGCGTGAACACCTCGCTCTCCTACAACCCGGAGTTCATTGCCCAGGTGAATGCGCCGCTCCCCTTCTCGCGCCCGGGCGGGCCCAACCGGGCTGGGGCGGCAGGGCGAGATCATCCAGACGTTCCTGAACCCCGACATGGTCCTCATCGGCGAGGGCTCCAAGGACGCCGGCGACGTGCTCGAGAAGATCTACCTCGAGATGTGCGACAACCAGCCGCGCGTCGCCCGGTGCGCTCGCTCGCTCGCAGCTTGGAGTGCCGGGGGCCGGGAGGGTGCGCGGCCGCGCAGCGCCGTCGTTGCTCACGCCCGGGCAGCATGAGCGCCTCCTCCGCTGAGATCTGCAAGATCTCGCTGAACTGCTTCGTGACGACGAAGATCAGCTACGCCAACTACATCGGCGACATCGCCGACCGCACGCCCGGCGCCAACAAGTACGACATCCTGCAGGCACGCGCGCCCGGCATTCCTTCCCTTTCTTTCTTCTTCCCTTTTTTAGACTTACGCCGCGGCGCTGCGCAGGCTATCGGGGCGGACACGCGTGTGGGCAACAAGTACCTGCGGCCCGGTTACGGCTACGGAGGGCCCTGCTTCCCCCGCGACAACCGCGCGCTGGCCCAGTACGCCGAGTCCGTGGGGATCAAGCCGCTCATCTCGAACGCCACGGACGAGTACAACAACCTGCACCGCAAGATCATGGTCGAGGAGCTCCTCAAGAAGGTGCCGCGTCCGCCGCCCCGCCCTGCCCGCCGCCCCGCCCCACTCCGCCCTCCTCTGAGGCCCTTCGTTCGCAGAACCTGGACGTGTACGAGTTCGAGGACGTCGCTTACAAGGCCAACTGCCCCGTCCCCATCATCGAAGAGTCCCAAAAGCTTCTCATCGCGCGCGATCTCATCAAGGTACCCCCCGCGCCCGCCCAGGCGGCCCAGCCGCATCCAGCCGCGCTGACCGGTGTCGCGCAGGCTGGCAAGAAGGTCCTCATCCGCGACACGGCCGACAAGATCCGCGCATGCATGGTGCTAAACGTTTTCCTCTGCGCCCGCTCCCGCCACGCCGTTCGGCTGACCGTTCGCCCCCGCAGGAGGAGTACGGGAGCATCTTCCAGTACGAGGTCATGCCGGACGCGCCCAACGCCAAGAAGGGCGGCCCCTCCGCCACCCGGCCCTTCCAGACCAAGACCATCTCGGTCTCCTTCTGAGCCGCCTGAGCTCGAGCTCTCTGGAGCTGTCTGGGTTCCGGGCCCGCCCGCTCTCTCTGTCTGCGCGTCGGTTGCGGTCTGCAACCTGCTTGCCGTAATTCATTGAGTCCTCTTTAAACTGCACGCCTGCGCTACGCTACTCCTAAACGTCGAAGTAGTCGAGGTGGGCCCCGGATTCGAACTCGTCCTTCTCGACGAGCCCCACCAGCTTCTTGGCCGAGGCGTACGGGTCCACCATCTGGCCCTACGGCGCCCCGGCGTGAGATTTAAAGCAGATCCGTTGCCGGGGGGTCGACTTCGGACCTTCTCGTGCATGTCCTTGAAGACTTTCTGGAGGGGCACGTCCGACTCCCGCACCGCGCGGGTCATCGCCGTGTCCATGGGGCCCGGCGCGTAGTTCAGCGTCCGCACGCTCGTCCCTGCGTCTTTCTGCGCGGCCGGCGCCGGGCCCGTCAGCTCGGCGGGGGGGGGTTGGCTTTCCTTCGCGCGGGCGCCGGCGCACCTCCTCAGAGGCGACAGCCCTGTGCAGCATGTCGCGGGCGGCGCGGCCGGTGCAGTACTGCCCCCAGCTGCCGAACGGCTGCAGGGCGGCCAGGGAGGAGACGTGCACGACGACGACCTTGCGGGCCGGCGCCGGCGGCAGCGGGGCGAATTTGGCCAGGAAGCGCGCGGTCACGTAGGTCATCGACGTGACGCTGAGATCGATGTTCGCGCGCAGCGTGGCGAGCTTGTAGTCCCGCACGTTGACCTGTGCGGGGTCGGATCAGATCTCGACATGTACAGCGCCCAGCTGGAGGCGCAGGGGGCGAGCGCGGGCCGCAAGCGGCGCGCGCGCGCACTTGGTCGCCGATGATGCCGGCATTGTTGAGCAGGATCGCCCGGGAGTAGGGCGTCGGATCGAGCTGCGCGCGAGCGGAGCAATCATGAACTTGGCCCGGGTCCCGCGCGCGGGGCGTGAGGCTAAAGCTGCGGCTAGTTCACTGCATCCAGGGGTTGCTGCAGACTCTCGCGCGCGGCGGCGCATGCGATCGAGCGCCGCACTCTCGTGCGGATCCACCAACGCGCACCTTGCTCAGGACGTCCTCGTACTTCGCCTCGAGCGTGCTGAGGTCGCCTAGATCAATGGGGAAGATGTGAACAGCCGAGCTGGGCGAGGCGGCCTTGATCTCTGCCTCGGTCTCGCGCATGCCCGCCGCATTGCGGGCGAGCAGCGCAAAGTCCGTCGCGGGCACCGCCCGTGCGAGCTCAGCTGCGAACGCCCTGCCGAACCCCTGGGAGCCGCCGGTGATGACTGCGAGGCTGCGCATCCTTCAGCTGGCCCAGTGGCTATGTACTGTGGGGGTAAAGGAGCCGGTCGAGCTCAATGGAAGCCAAGCGCGCCGGCGCACGAGCTCATTTCAGCGGACTAAACGAGCCTCATGGAACACTTCGCACTGTGTCAGCCGCTAAGCGGGGGCACCCCCTGACCGTCGGACTGAGCCCGCGAGATCAAATTTGAAGGCGGGTCCGGCCAAAAGCCCCGTGGCGGGGTTCTCGACCCGACAGCTCAATTGCATTGCGCGCTTTTCAGAGAGCGGAGCTCGAAAGCGGAAGCCAGGCCGCCGACGCGCGCAGAGCCTCGGAGAAATGAACCGCCGCGCGGGATCGCGGGAGCGCGGGGGCGCGAGAGAAGCGAGCAGCTTGAGCAAGGAAGCTTCCAACATTTGACCAGACTCCGGCCAGCGGCAGCAGACCAGCGGTCACCAGCCGCCAAGCCGGGTAGAGTTCGCTTCGTGCGCACTGGAACCTTGCCTCGTGGCAGTCGAAGCCGGCCTCCGATCAGTTTGGGTCGGTCTGGTTGGCTTTGTTAGCTATTATCAAGCTGCTTCGAGGCACCCTTGTGACACCAACCGCGCCACGGACACCAGCTGGTAGCGCCGAGCAACTTCAATCAGAGTGCTCCGAAAGCGATAGCTTCGGCTGATTAGCACGGTTTTGCATCATTGAACATAGCTAAGCATATTAGCAAAGGTGGCGCCTCTCAGATCCGGTGCGCTAGCCGTGGCAACCTCGCGTTGGACTTCCCCACTTACGTCCGACAGGCGCTGCGGCGTCCTAGTGCTCTGCGAGCAGGCGCAATGCCTGGCGAGAGCAGAGGCGCCGCGTGTAAGCCCGCCCGTTCCTCACGCCAACCCTCCCACCCTCACGCGCCCCAGATCGGCGCCGACGCTTCTCGGGTTTACAGCAACACTTCAACCCACCTTTAGTCTTCATATTATGTATCCTGTGTGGTGCAGGTGCCCCCGATTCGGTGGAGCGCGCCGCCGGGAACTCCTTCAGAGAGCGTGACCCTGACCGCAGCGTTGAGGGCCTGCGGCGCACTGGGCGAGGTCGGGCCTGAAAGAAGTCATGTGGAGGCAGCGCAGGATGGGATCTGGCTACTGCGCGTGCGCGAGGGCGAGTCTGCGGCGGTCAGGCTCCCCTGCGGCCGGGAGGACTGCAGCGGCCTCGTGGCCGTCCTGCAGAGGCTCCCGGCGCGGGGGCGCATCTATCCCGTGCACCCGGACGGCCGGCGGGAAGACCAGCCCGTGGCCGCGGCGCCGGCCACCCTCCCGTCCTTCTCCGTCGTCTTCGAGGCGGAGAGCGAGGGCGCGGCGCAGGGCGCCGCCGATCGTCCTCGCAAAGAGGAGCGAAAGGAAGGAGATGAGTTCGAGGTGGCGGCGGCGGACCCCGCGCTGAACGCCGCGGTGGTCCACACAGCGACCGTCGCCCTCCTCCTCGAGCCGCCGGCACCGCCCCGCGCCGCCTCGGACGCCCCCGCTGGGGAGCGCCCCGCGCCGCCGCCGGCGGCGGCGGCGGCGGCGGGCCGGCGGCTGCTGCAGGCGGCGGCGCCGGCGGAGTACGCGAGCAACGTGGCGTGGGGCGTGCTGGAGGCGGGGGCGGGCCCCGACGGGGCGAGCTGGGTGGCGGTCAGCCGCACGACGGCCGCCACAAGCCCGATCTCGAGCCTCGCCGGGCAGCCCCTCTCCCTCGGGACGACGGCCCGCGGCTTCGCGAACCGGACGCTCGTCACGGGCGACACGGCGCGGGGCATCCGCGTCCTCTCCACCGCCTCTGGCTCCGTCCTGGCGAGCCTGCCGGCCGTGCCCTGGGTCCGCCGCGCCTGCGCCGTGGTGTACCCGCACCAGCGCGCGCTGGCGGCGCTCATCACGGACGACTCGGGCGGGCGCTGCCCCGTCTCGGCCCACTGCGTCGTCCGCGTCTCCCTCTCCGACGGGGCGTACGCCGCGCCGGCCGCGACGGCCCCCGCCACCTCGGCCGCCGCCGTCGCGCTGGGCGTCTGCGCCATGGACCCCCTCGCCGACGCCTTCTTCTTCGTCGCCGAGCGCCCGGCGCGCGCCGTCCTGCGCTGCCCGCTGGCGGCCCCCGGCGCCCCGGCGGCGGCCTGCACGGCGCGGGCCGTGGCGGCCGGCTCGACGGTGCGCATCTCGTCCCTAATGTTCGACTACGAGGCCGGCCTCCTCATCGCCGGCGTCGACGACCGCGCCGACGACTCCCACGCCCTCCGCACCGTCCGCGCCCGCCCCGCCCCGCCACGCCCCGCCCCGGCTCCGCCTGCTCTGTCTGAGGCGGCGCAGTTCGACATGGCGACGGGGGCGCTCGCGCCGTGGGGCGCCCAGTCGGGCGTGCTGCCGTCGAGCTCGAAGTACCTCTACGTGCAGTCGCTGGACGTGAAGAACAAGGCCGTCTTCATGTCCTACGTCCTCTCCGACGGCTCGGCCGGCCTCCTCGGCCTCGCCGCCGCCGCCGCGGGGCCCTTCCTCGCGGCCCCGCTGCCCGGCGCCCAGCGCCTCTCGGCCCTCGCCTCCGACGGCGAGGTCTACGGGCTGGGCGGGGCCATCGCGTGGGGCGCCGGCACGGCCAACGGCACGGCCGGCGTTCCCGCCCAGTTCGTCATGCAGGCGACCGACGCGGCGGGGAGCCCGGTGGGCGTGGGCGGGGAGGTCTTCGGGGCGACCCTCGAGGGCCCCCGCGCCGCGCCGGTCACCGTCACGGACGCGCTCAACGGGACGTACGTGGGCGCGTGGTCGGCCGTCGTCGCCGGCGCGTACCGCCTCTCCGTCGTCACGCTGGGCGGCAAGGGCCGCCACATCGCCGGCTCCCCGTTCAACGTCACCGTCGTCCACGGTGCGACACCATTCTTTTTCCTTGCCGACGCCGCCGCCGACTCCGTTGCTGACGGGCGCGGGCGGGGCTGCAGCGGCGAGCGACGCGGGGCAGAGCGAGATCCGGTGGGCGGTGTCGGACAGCCTGAAGGTGAACGTGCAGGTGGCCCTCTTCGACGCATTCAAGAACCCCGTCGTCTCGGGCGCCCCCGTCCTCAACGTCTCCACCGTCCCCGAGGCGGCCTCGTTCGTCCAGCGGCCCCTCGGCGGCAACCTCTGGGACGTCGAGTTCAACCTCACGGCCTTCCAGCAGTACAACTTCTCCCTCACCGTCGACGGGCGGGGGCCCATCTCGGGGGCGCCCCTCGCGATGAACATCGTCCGGGGCCGGGCCGTGCCCGCGCACACGGTCGTGTCGGGGACGGGCCTGTCGGCGGCGACGGTCGGCCAGGCGGCCTCCTTCACCGTCCAGACCCGCGACCTCTTCTTCTTCGCCTGCGACACGGTTCGCTCGCCCCGCGCCCGCCGCCGATGTCTCTCGCCCCGGCCTCACGCGGCGGCGCCGCACGCAGGGCGCCCTCGCCAGCGCGGTGACGGCCTCGGTGGTCGTCGGCCCCACGGACGCCTTCGTGCCGAGCCTCGTGGGGACGACCGCCGCGGCGCCCGCCGTCGCCGAGTCGGCGCAGGGACTCTGGCAGGTCTCCTACACGCCCCAGAACATCAAGTCCTTCGCCGGCTACACCGCCCAAGTCAGCGTCCTCGTGAACGGGGTGGCCGTGCCCGGCAGCCCGTTCCTCGTCACCGTCGCCCGCGGTGCGCCGCGGCAGCCGTTCGCTTTGCATTGCGTTGGCCGCCGCCCCTCCTCACGCGCCCCGCTCCGCAGTCGTGCTGCCGCCGCTCCCGGTGATCGCGCCGACGGCGGCGGGCGACGGGGCCTTCTTCAGCGTGGACGCGACGGACGCGACGGGCTCGGCGACGGCGGCCACGGTCAACATGCCGGCCTGGATCCTCACCCTCGGCAGCGCGAGCCGCGACCAGAACCTGTACCCGTCGGGCTCCATCACGTCGCTGCAGTGGGGTCTTGTGGAGGCGCCGCCCCGCTCCCTCCTCACGCTGGTCTCCGCGGACGGCCTCACGTTCACGGACTTCCCCGCGGGGGCCGTCTTCCCGGGGGCGCCCCTGCAGCTGACGAACCTCAACACGCGCGGGCGCTACCTCTTCAACCTCACCGTCTCGAACGATCTCGGCGCCAGCGCCACCGCCACGCTCTCCGTCACCGTCCTCGCCCGCGCCTTCCAAAGTGCGCTTTGCCAACGCGGCCGACTGCGCGCGTGCGCGCCTCGCCTTTCGCTGACGCGCCGCGGCAGCCGTCAACGTGTCGTTCACGACGGGGCAGGACCTCGCGAGCGTGCAGGCGCAGCTCGCCGGGGCCGCCACGCGCACGAACTACCTGCGGCAGCTGGCGGCACTGCTGGGCGTGCAGATCTCCAACTCGGGCGCGCGGCTGCTGGACGCGCACGCGATGCCCTCGGACACGGGCGCCGGCAACGTCTCGGTCCTCATCCCGCCGCTGCAGACGGGCGACCCCATCTGCGCCCTGGCGACGGGCCTCCGCAGCATCCCCGTCGGGCGCGCCTCGCCCGACGGCACGAGCGTCTCCATTGCGCGCGGCCTCAACGTGACGGTCATCGGCGACGCGGCGCGGACCTCCGCGGCCGCCTCGCGCCTCGAGGGCCCCTTCTCCACCGAGGCAACCCAGCTCCGCACCCTCGCCGTCCGCGCCTTCGACACGGGCAACTACTCGCGCTGCGCCGGCGGTGACTCGGTCGTGGTCACGGCGTCGTCGTCGGCCCTCGAGATCGGCCCGATCGTGGACGTGGGCGACGGCAACTACACCTTCACGTACAGGAGCGCCGTCTCCGGCGCCTACGGCCTCGTCGTCACCATCAACGGCGCGCCCGTCGCCGACGTCGCCTCCTTCGCGATCACCATCACGGCGGGCCCCGTCGACCCGTCGCAGACGCTCGTGGAGCTGGCGGCGGAGCTCGAGGCCGGCCGCGAGTCGAGCTTCGTGGTCCGCGTGCGCGACTCGGCGGGGAACCTCCGCCCCTACAACTCCTACTCGGCCTCCTTCGTCGGGAACGCGTCGAGCAACCTGGGCGTCGCGCTCCCGATGGGCAACCCGACGCAGCGCGACGGCCCGGGATCGCCCTACGTCGTGACCTTCGTTGCGAACATCAAGGGCACCTACGAGCTCGTCGTCGCCATCGATGGCGTCGTCGCCCCGCGGGCGCCGCTCGTGCTGCGCGTCGTCGTCGGCGCGACGAACGCCTCCCGCTCCTACGTGGCCGAGACGTGCTCCCAAGAGGTCGGCCTCCTCGACGTCGTCAGCCCGTGCCAGCGCGCCCCCGGCGCCGCCGTCCTCGACTCGCTGCGGGCCGGCGTCAACGCCTCCTACTTCGTCCTCGCCACCGACTCGTACGGCAACGCCCGCGAGACCCCCGGGGACGTCTTCGTCGCGACCCTCGTCTGGACGGGCGGCGAGGCGGCGGACAACCTGGCGAGCTCGGCGCCCCCGGGGCCGGCGACGTTCGTCGGGGCCTACCAGGGTGGCGGCCTCTACCGCATCGACGTCAACGCCACTGTCTCGGGGACGTACGTGCTCTCGATCGCGCTGCAGACCGGCACGGCCCTGCTCCCCGTCGGCGCCTTCCGAGGCTCCGACGCGCTGCCCTTCTTCGCGAGCGCGTGGCCCGCGCCGATCGCCATCCGGGCCTCGCGGCCCCGCGGGCGTTACTCGCGGCTGGAGGGCTACGACCCGTCGGCGGCTCCGAAGTACTCGGCGGGGACGGGCATCAACGGGCGGGTGATCGCGGCCGACCTGTGGGGCAACCCGCGGCGCGCGCCCTTCGTCTTCGACGGCTCGGCCCTCGTCCTGACGTTCGACGTGAGCGTGGCGACGCCTGCGCGGCCGGACATGCTCGTGCAGAACTCGGCCCTCTCCAACGCGGACGGCACGTACTCGACGTCGGTGAACGTGACGGCGGTGGGCGCCTACAACCTCAACGTCACCGTCGGCGGCGAGCACATCGTCGGCTCGCCCTTCGTCATCGTCCTCCTGCCCGGCCCGCCCTCCCCTAAGGGCTCCTTCTCGAACGGCACCGGCGCCGACGGCGGCGGCAAGGCGCAGGCCGGCGTCGCGCAGCCGCTCGTCACCTGGGTCGCCGACGAGTACGGCAACATCGCCACCGGGCGCGCGCGCTCCTCGGCGAGCACGGCTGCGCGGCGGCTGCAGCAGGCGCCGGCGGTGCTGGTGTCGATCACGGCCCCCGCGGACATCGAGGAGGGCCTGGTCCCGTTCAGGGGCCCGACGGAGCCGACCGTCAACCCGGACGACCCGACGGGCTCCTCGTTCCTGACGACGTGGACGCCGCTCGTCTCGGGCGAGTTCACCGTCGCCGTCACGATGGACGGGGTGCCGATCAAGGGCTCGCCCTACGTCGTCCCCGTGCAGATGACCTCGGCGCCCGTCTTCCTCTCGGCCACCTTCGTGCCTGCCGGCAACGGCCTCGAGATCTCGTTCGACCGGGACACGGACCGCGGCGGCGTCCTCGCGCCCTTCTTCAACTGCTCGGTCGTGATCGACGCGAGCTTCGGCCCGCTGCGGCCCCTGTCGCAGGCCTTCGGCGTCGGCCACCGCTGCTCGTGGAACTCGGCCTCGATGCTCTCCGTCGTCTTCGGGACGAACGCCGACATCCAGCCGGGCGAGCTCGTCGGCCTCCGCCGCCAGGTCATCCGCGGCGCCGAGCCGGGCTCCGCCGACGCCCGCGGCGCCAAGGCCCTCGGCCTCCCCGCCAACCCCCTCAAGACGGTCGCCTCCATCAACGCCCCGCTCCGCATCGGCGAGTGCGACGGCGTGAGCCTGGACGCCTCCGCCTCGTCCGGCGGCGCGGCGCGCCCGCTGCGCTTCCGGTGGAGCGTCGCGTTCGACGCGCCCAACGCGACGGAGATCCTCGCCATCTTCGCCGGCCTCGTCCCCAACGCCTCGCGCGTCGCCATCCCCGCCAACCTCATGCGCCTCGACTTCACGTACGCCTTCACCGTCGCCGTCTCCAACTTCCTCGGCTCCACCTCCTTCGCGACGGCCCGCGTGGAGAAGACGCGCCTGACCCTCCCCAAGATCTCCATCGCCGGCTCGGCGACCGTCTCGGCGCGGCGCAACCCGCTCGTCGCCAACGACATCGTCATCCTGTCGGGGATCGCGGAGCAGAGCCCGTGCATCGCGCCCGAGATCGCCGCCCTCAACCCGCTCGACTTCACGTGGTCCCTCGCGTCGAGCGAGGTGCCCCTCCTCTCGCTCCCGCCGTCGGCGTCGAGCCCCGCCGTCCTCGCCGCCTCGCTCCGCATGGCCGTCCCGACGGCGGCGATGGCGGTCGCCAAGCCGTACACGTTCCGGCTGCGGGGCCAGCAGCGCAGCAACGCGACGCTCTTCTCGGACGCGTTCGTGACGGTGCGGCTGCAGCCGAACCTCATCTCGGCGCGCATCACGGGCGGCAACTTCCGCGAGGTCGTCTACGAGAACAATTTCTTCGTGACGGCCGTGCCCCTCGACCCGGACTCGGTCGACGGCGAGACCTGGGGCTTCGTCTGGAGCTGCACGGACCTCGCCAGCAAGGCCCCCTGCGCCTGCGCCACGGGCGCCGCCACCTGCTCCGTCAACCCCCTCGCGCCCGTCAACGAGCCGAACCCGACGGAGCCGAACCCGGCGCGCGGCTTCCGCTCGCAGCTCGTCATCGCCGCCGGCGACCTCCTCGACAACCGCGAGTGCGCCCCGCCCGCTCGACCGCTCCGCTCTGCCCGCCCGCGTTCCCCCTCCGTCGAGCTCGAGCGCCCCTGACGCCGCCGCCGCCGCCGCCGCCGCCGGCAGGTACCTCTTCAACGTGACCATCACGAAAGGCGGGGCGGGCGTGCCGCGGCGGGACAGCACGTTCGTGCAGATCCGCGTGAAGCCGCGCGTGGTGGAGACGGCCGGGCAGCAGCAGGTCGAGACGGTCCCCATCGTCGCCATCCAGCCCCTGCGCACCTCCCGCGCCAACGCCAACGACGACCTCCGCGTCCGCCCCCGCCCGCCCCCGCCCACAACGTGGACTCTGTCTAAGGCTGAGCCCCGGCCCGCCCCGCGCGCGCGCGCAGCTCCAGGGCTCGTCGAACATCCCCGGGGAGCCGAACGCGGTCTTCGCGTACCGCTGGAGCGTGCTGAACCAGCCCAAGTCGGTGATCGACCTGGACGACCCGGCCGTCCTCCTCGTGCCGGACCGCTACCGCAGCTCGCTCGTCGTCCGCGCCGGCGCGCTCGTCCCGGGCGCCTCCTACACCTTCCAGCTCAAGGCCAAGGTCAACCCCGCCGGCGCCGCCGCCAACGCCGCCGCCTCGCCCGCCGTCCTCGCCAAGCTCTGGGCCGACGACACCGTGCGACCCGCCCGCCCGCCCCGCCCCGCCCCGCCGCCCCGCCTCCGTCGCTCACGCCGCGCGGGCCGGGGCCGCAGACGGGCGTGGGCCAGGCGCGGCTGCTCGTGCGCGTGGCGGTGCCGCCGTCGGGCGGCTTCGTCGAGCTGAACGCGACGGAGGGCGACATGCTGAGCTCCTACTTCGAGATCCGGGCGGACCAGTGGGCCGCCGACCCCGAGCTCCTCCCCATCAAGTACCAGGTCGCCTACCGGACCTCCCCGGCCTCGCCCGTGGCCTACTTCCCGGCCGCCCCGGAGGAGAAGTCGACGTTCGTGCTGGGGCCCTTCCCCGCCGGCGGCTTCCCCAACAACCAGATCGAGCTCAACATGACGATCGTGGACCAGTCGGGCTCGGCCGCCGTCGAGACGCTCCGCATCACGAGCAAGCCCGTGACCGTCTCCCTCGAGAAGATCGCCGCCGTCGCCGGCCAGGCGACGGCCCTCAAGAACACCGGCTCCTTCGACTCGGTCTTCTTCCTCGCCAACACCATCGGCGGCGTCCTCAACACCAAGGCCGGCGTCCAGACGGACAGGAGCGGCGCCACCGTCTCGGTCGGCACCGGCACGGGCACGGGCGCCGGCGGCACGGGCACCGGCGTCAGCACGATCACGACGGCGGCGGACAAGGCGAAGGAGCAGGCGGTGCGCGGGACGATGCTCTCGGCGATCCTGGTGGCAACGCAGACGGTGACCGTCGTGACGGGCGAGACGGCGGCGGCCGGCGTGTCGGCGGTGGCGGCCATCACGGGCAACCCGCAGACGCTGACGCCCGCCATGCGCGAGACGTCGCTCAACATCGTCGGCAGCCTCCTCACGTCGGCCGTGACCGGCGGCTCCAAGTCGGGCACCAACACGGCCCGCAACGAGACGGGCACCAACGCGACGACCACGGAGGCGGTGCAGACCGCGGCGGCCAACGCCAAGGCCGTGCAGGCGATCCCGTTCTCGGCCGCGCAGTCCGTCGTCAACGTCGTCAACAACGTCATCGCCTCGATCCAGATCTCCGTCGTCAACGTCGCCACCGCAAAGTACAACAAAAATTCGGGCAAGGGCGCTGCCCCCCTGCGCCATCTCCTCCTCGCCCCCGAAACCGTCCTCCCCGCCCCGCCGTCGGGCGAGGGCGCTGCGGGCGGCGCCGGCGGCGGCGGCGCGGCGACGCAGGGCGCCGTGCGGCGGCCGTTCCTGCGGCACCTGCTGCAGGTCACGCCGACGCCGACGCCGCTGCTGGCGGCCAACGCGACCGGGAACGCGACGGCAAGCAACAGCACGGCGTCCAACTCCACCGCGTCCAACTCCACGACAGCCGCGCCCACCGCCGCGCCCACCGCCGCCGCCGCCGCGCCTGTGGCGCCTGTGGCGCCGACGCCGACGCCGGCGCCGGCGCAGCCGACTGCGGCGCCGGCGCCGACGGAGGCGCCCGGGCCGACGCCGGCGCCGCTGACGCCGGAGGAGGAGGAGGCGCTGATGAAGGAGGAAGTGCGGCGGTCGCAGCAGACCGTCTCGCTGGTGGCCTCCGTGGTGGCCAAGGGCATCGTGGCGCAGGCGGTGCCCGGGCAGAACGCGCAGCAGCTCTCCACGCCCCTCGTCGCCATCACGAGCCAGCGCGCCGACGACGCCTCCGTCGGCGGCACCGTCACCAACACGACCGGCGTCAACGGCCTCCCCGTGCGCCCCCCCGCTCCGCTCTGCCCGCGCCGACTCGCCTCTGACGCGACGCGGCGGCGCGCGCGCGCGCAGGGGACGAGCATGAAGCTGCCGATGAACGCGGGGCAGACGGTGGCCGCCGCGCGGCGCCGGCGCCTCTCGGGCCTCGAGGCGGAGCTCGCGGGCAGCGACTTCGGCAACGGGACGCTCGCCGCCGGCAGCGTCGGCGGCGCGACGGACGCCCACGGCCGCCGCATCCGCCAGGCCGGCGAGGGCGGCGAGAGTGGGGCCGCCTCGGGCGCGGCGGACTTCACGCAGTCGGACCAGGCGGCGTCGAACACGATCGACATCGTGCAGGCGGAGACGCCCTCGGACCTCTTCACCTTCCTCAAGAACGCCAAGGGCCTCGGCAGCAACGTGGCGTCGCTGACCCTCCACGACGCCGCCGGCGCCGAGATCCCCTTCTCCTCCACCGAGCCCGTCGTGCTCTACGTCCCCCAGGTCTCCCCCACCGGTGCGTCTCTTTCCGTTTGCTCGTCCCTCCGTTCTGTTCCGCCGCGCTCACTCTTCTTCCCCGCGCAGGCGTGCCGGCGTGCACGTGGGTGAACCACACGGCGGGGATCCTCTCGCGCAAGGGCTGCGCCCTGGGCGACATCGCGCGGGACGGGCCGAACGGGACGGTCATGGCCGTCTGCTTCTGCTGGCACCTGACCGACTTCGCGACGGAGACCGAGGGCGCCGAGGACTTCCTGCCCACCTTCAACTCGGTGGACCCCATCGGCGACGCCTCGCTGTTCCTCACGATGGACATCTACAACGCCGGCTGCATCTTCGTCATCGGCGCGCTATGGCTCTTCTACCTCGTCTGCTGCGCCGTCGGCTGGTGGATCGACCGCAAGCAGCGCCGCGCCTTCAAGGAGAAGATGGCGGCCGCCGCCAAGATCGCCGAGGTGGAGGCGCTGCAGCCCAAGGCGGCCCGCGCGCAGGGCGGCGCCGGCTGGGGCAACCTCCGCGCCGCCAAGGCCACTGCCTTTATGAAGACCCCGAACCAGCTGCGCAAGGAGGAGCTCGCCAAGACGAAGGGCTTCTGGGCGAAGCTCAAGGTCGGGATGCGGCACATGTTCACGACGAACCACATCCTGATCTCCATCTTCGTCGTCGAGCCGTACGACCCGTACACGCGGCCGCGGCGCCTGACCTGCCTGCTCGCCTTCGCGACGGGGACGCTGGCGATCAACGCGATCTTCTTCGGGACGGGCGACGCGAACAGCGCGGGGGCCTGGACCCGCAAGATCATATCCTCCGTTATCGCCGCCGTCGCCCTCTTCCCCGCCAAGGCAAACTCCACCCCCCCCCCCCAAAAAAAAAAATGATTTTTCTGACGAGGGCCGGGTCCAGATTTTCTTCGTGTACATGTTCCGGAAGGTGGCGCCGGCGCTGGCGAAGCGGACGGGCCCGCAGCCGCCGCCGATGATCGGCGCGGGGGCCGTCCTCCCGCCCCGCCGCCGCACCATCTTCGCCGTCGTCGAGGGCGAGGAGGAGGACCTGAAGAAGGGCGGCAAGGACGGGAAGGACGGGAAGGAGGGATCGGACGGCAAGGTGGCCCCGGAGGCCGCCGTCCCCGTGTCCTCCAAGGCCGGCGTCGGCCTCGTCGTCACCGCCGACACGGCCCGCGCCGGCGGCAAGGCCGGCCCCGGCGGCGGCGACGGCGGCAAGTCGGCGCGCGGCGGTGGTGGCGACGGGAGCAAGACGGCGCGCGGCGGCGGGGTGACGTTCCGGGCGGGGGCGCCCTCGGCGCGGGGCCCCGACGGGCAGGCGCTGCCGCTGGCGCTTGCCGTGCGCATGCAAGTGCGCGCGGGCGGGGCGTCGGCGCGGCGGCCGGGCGTGCCGGACCCGATCTCCCGGGCCGTCACGCGCATCCAGGCGACCTACCGGGGCCACCGCACCCGCAAGAACTGGGCCAAGATCGAGGCGCAGGCGCGGGCCGAGCGCGCGGCGCGCGACCTCGTGCGCGCCGCGGCGGCCGGCGGCGCGCCGCTCCCGCTCCCGCGGGCGGAGAGCGACGAGGATCTGACCGACGGCTTCAACGCCATCGGGGCCGTCGGGATCGGAATCTTCACCCCGCCGGGGGCGCCCCCGCCGCCCCCGCCCCCGCCCGCGGGCCCCGGCGAGGGCGCCCCGCGGCCCCGGCGGCAGCCGCGCCCCGCGTCCGGCCACGAGGTCGGGCCCGTCATCCCCCACTTCCTGGCGGGCGCCGCCGGCGAGGGCCGACGCCGCCCGGGCCCGCGCGGCTCGTCCAGCGGCTCGGGCTCGGGATCCGAGAGCCCCTCCCACCTGCCCCTCGCGGCCCGCAACGAGCCCCTCGGGGGCGTTCCCCCGCCGCGGGGCCCGGGCCCCGCCGCCCCGTCCCGTCCTCCCACATCGCCGCCGCGCACGCCCCGGCCCCCGGCGGCCTCTCCCACGCCGCCCGCTCCGCGCCGCGCCTCGCGGCCGCCGCCGCGGTCCCGCGCCCGAGCCGCCCGGCGCCGCGCTCGCCGAACGAGGCGGCGGGGCGCGTGCAGGCGCTGTGGCGTTCGCGGGCTTCGCACACGGCGCTGCTCGTGCTGCGCGCCGCGCGCGCCGCCGCCGTCGGCTCCTCCGCCGACTCCCAGACGGGCTCGGACGGCTCGCCGCACCCGGGGCCGCCCCGCCGCGGGCCCGTCCCGCCCCCGCCCCGCCTCACGGGCGCCCCTTCGCGTCGCTTCCTCGCCCTCGCCCCCGACACTCCCCCCGAGGGGGCCTCGCGGCCCCCCGGGCGGCGGCGGCGGCGGCCCCCGCCGCGGCGGCGCCCGCCGTGCCCCGCGCCTCCTCCTCGGCCTCCAGCTCGCAGTCCAGCGCCGCTCGCTGGGCCCTGCCCGTGCGCCCGCCTATTTCCCCCCGCGCCCGCGCCAACCGCTCACTGCCCGCGCAGACGGGCGCCGCCGCTGCGGACTCGGAGCGCGTGCAGCGGGCGGCGGTGATGCTGCAGCGCGTCTGGCGCGGCCACGCCGTCCGCGCCAAGATCCACGCCCTCAAGACCGGCATGTGCGCCCTCTTTTGCGTCCTTTCCCTTCGCCCGCCCTTCTCTCTCGCCCTCGCGCTCGCCCTCTGACGCCCTGCCCCGCAGCCGGGCCGCCCCGCCCCCGCCCCCGCCCCCGCCGCTTCCCTTCGGCGAGATGATGCGGCCGCGGCGGCGCGTGCTCCCGCCGATGGCCGACCGCCCGCAGCCGCCGCCCATCCCGGCCGGCGTGGCGGCCCTCAAGGGCCGGCCCCTCACCCCCGCCGAGGCGGTCGCGGCAGCCGCGGCCGCCAAGGGCGCCAAGGGCGCCAAAGGCGAGGCGCCGGCGCCGCGCGGGGGCTCGCCGGCGGCCGGCGGGGCGCCGCTGCCGCACTTCCTGCGGCCGACCTTCAGCGAGAACGCGGAGGCGGCGGCGCGGCGGATCCAGTCGGCGTGGCGCGGGCACCGCTACCGCAGCACGACGCTGGACGCGGCGGTCGTGCAGGAGGCCGTCCGGCGCCGCATGAAGCGCTTCAAGCACGAGAAGAAGGTCGAGGAGCTCAAGAAGCAGGCCGAGGGCAAGGGCGTCTTCGCCCAGGCCCTCGCCGCCGCCCGTGCGCATGCGCTGCGCTGCCCTCGCTTCGCTCGCTCGCTCACTCGCTGGGCCGCTCGCTCCGCAGGGGTCTACGAGCTGCAGGCGAAGAAGACGCCGCCGCCGCCGCAGCCCCTACCGTGGTTCCTCGCCTACGCGGGGTACATCTTCTCGCTGCTCTTCTCGGCCTTCTGCTCGTACCTGGTCATCCTGTACGGGCTCAAGTTCTCGGCGGACCAGCGCGAGGGCTGGCTCCAGTCCACGGGCCTCTCGCAGGCGCAGGACTGGTTCGGCATGGAGCCGCTCCTCCTCTTCCTCCGCGCCTTCCGAGAGGTCGCCCTCCCCGGCCTCGACATCCTCTTCCTCGGTACCCCCGCCCTCGAGCTCCCCCGCTGCGCGTTTTCCGCGCCGCTCTGACCGAGTTTCCCGCGCGCGCCCGCGCAGCCATCATGGCCCTCAAGGACCAAATCTTCGGCGACTAGGCCTCGGCCTAGATTAGATGCAGGGGGCCCCGCCCCCGCGTGTACAGACCCGGCCCCCCGGGATCCTTTTTCAAGGCAGCGCTCTCCATTCGATTTCGCTATTATTTTTGGGGAAGGGAAAATCACTTCCCCTGTCCCTGTCCCTCGGGCCCAACCCTACCCCAAATCCCATTTCCCCGACCTCCGCAAAACCCGGGCCGCGCGGTACATGCTGAAAGCCCATCCCCAGGGGACCCCGAAACCGTGTCTCCCGGTCCCGTCCGACCAAAGGGTGATCCAGGAACAGGCACCAACACCCGGGACAAAAAGGGGTCCAGCGACGCACAGGGAGCAGATATACGGGCCGGACCAGTTCGAGGTCAATGCTTGCATTATGCCCGACATTCCGTACTGCAAGAGCGAGGCCGGGCGCGAGCGCGGTCGCGTAGGAGGACGCCGCGCGTGCTAGCCAATCGCATTGGAGAGTGCGAACTTACCCTGCGGAAAGTCTTTTTGCGGTACCCGCACGATCTCCTGCGTTCGCTGCAATGAGCCTCCCACGCTCCGGCCGCCCGAGCGGCAGCGGCGGCGCGAAGCCACCGCCGGGCATCGCCATCGGAGTCGATATCGAGCCGGCCAGCAAGCCCTGCAGTCAGCCAGGCTGCGGCGGATCTAGGCAGAAGTACGGCGGCAAGTGCCTGCACTGCGGCCAGCACTTCTGCACGAGGGACGCGCTTTACAGTCATGTGCTGCGATGTAGACATCCGGCGGCAAGCAGCGCAGCCGTGAAAACCCGGGCAGCTGGCGCCCACGCGTTCAGCGAGCGGCCTGAGTGCGGGGACTGTCAGCAGAAGAGCAAAGCCACCGGCAGCAAAGACGTGTGGGGCTGTGACCTCTGCGCTGCCCACTTCGTGCGCTTCGGCCCGGCGAAGGTGGTGGCACACCACGCAACTGCATCCTGTGAAAAGAACCGCTTACGTGGTACGCGGTCATTATGCTTTCGAAGCGTTCGAAACTTACCTTTTCGCTACGTGTATACGCTGTCGCAGATGAGCCGGAGCTGCAGAGCATCGCTGCGCGCGCGCGCGGAAGCCGCGACCGCCGCCTCGGCGCCTGTACACGTCGGTCCGCGAGGCGCACCAAGTGCTCGACTTGCGATGCGAGCTCACAGCGCTCAATCGCAGAGCACGGGCAGCCGGCTGCTGCGGGATCGATTCCGCCTGCTGGCAGTCACAACCTCGCCTCGCGGCGCGGCTGCAATCGCTGCACGGACAAGCAGCTGCAAGCGGCGGCCGGTGCGAACGTCTGGGGCTGCGACTACTGCGGCGAGCACTACGTCGGCTACCAATGTGTGGTTTCCGGTACTAGATGGCCACGTCCACTTCATCCCCCAGCAGTACACTCGGGAGTACGTGATCACGGCCAAGGACGAGAAGACCCAGGCGCTTGACGCCCTCTACGACGCATTCCGGTGGGCACTTTCCACCCCTCTCCCGCGTCTGTTTGCTTTCGTGTGCCCACCGCCGTCCCTGCAGGAACGGCACGGCCACTCTGCAGTCCGGCCCCAAGTCCTGCCTGGTGATGCCGGCCCCGCCTGCCCCGATTGCGGCCCTGCCTGCCCCACAGCTGCCCGAGGACGACGACGAGTGCGTCCCTCTTTCTTGCTCCCGGATGCTCCATCGCTCCTCAATCCCAGCCCGCAGGGATACGCCAAAGCGCCGCTCGGGTGGCCGCAAGGCCACCGTGATCTCCTCGGACGAGTCCGACAACGCCTCCGCCACCGGGTCTGCCGCCCCTCCGTCTCCTTCCCCGCCCAACCTCCCCCCCCCCCCCCCCCCCCACCCCCCCCCTTCCCCCACCCCTCCTCCCTCTCCTTACCCGCTCTGCCCTCAGGGACGACCCCATCGAGGTCTCCTCGGACGAGGAGGGGGCAGCGCCCGAGCTCGACGCCGCCGAGGCGCCGGTCGTGAAGTCGGCCTCCGCCCCAAAGAAGGCCACCGGCATGAAGGGCCTCATGGCCCTCGCTGCGCCCCGCCTCCTCGGCACCAAGGCCGCGCGCCTCCTGGGCGCCGGCGTCTCCAAGGGCAAGAAGACCAAGAAGCCGGCGGCCCCCAAGGCCGCCAAGTCCAAGGACACCAAGGGCGGAAAGAAGACCAAGGCCGTGCAGTGACAGTGCAGTCCCGCACGGGGCTGCCAAACTGCAGCCCCCCCGCCCATTTTGTGCGAGTCTTGTGCGCGCTGTGAATGCCAAGCCACTGCAGTGCAACAGTCCCGTTCACATGATTAAATTCCCTTCCCCGGACCCAACTGACGCGCGCGGCAAGTCAGTGGCTCTTTTTATTTATAGTAGATACGCATGTTACGGCTCCCTATTTGAATCGAAGGACTTGTTCGAGCTGGCGGCCCGCTTCAGAGCTCGAGATCGCATCGCGGCCGCGGGCCTCAGCCGCTGCGCGCCTGCGTCTCCACGTCGGCCTCCCAGCGGCCTCCCGGGCCCGTCGGGGGCGGCGCCTGCGAGACGGGCTCCGCGTTGAAGTCCTCCTCCCGCGCGTTCAGAGTCGTCCCTGCCGCGCGGCAGTGCGCGCGCGCGAGCGATCAGCATCGGCGTCCGGATATATGTCCCGCAGCTGCACGCTTCCCTCTCGCGAGCACTAGCAAATCGGAGATCCCAGGATCGGAGCTCGGCGCGGCTAGCGCGAGCTCGGACATTAAACGAATCGATATCGGATCGAATTCGAATTTCTTCCGATCCGGCGTCGAATTTCGATCTGCGGGCCCCCGAGCGCGCTCACCGCACTCGACCTCCTTGCCGAAGGAGCTCTTGCACTCGAAGGGGACCGCTCCTGTGTCGCCTGTGCGCGCGCCGCGTCGGCGTCAAATTTGTAATATTAATTGCACCACCACGGCGCCGGCGCCGGCGCGTCCACCTTGCTCTGGCTGGGCTCACCGGCGAGCGCGCGGTCCGCGCCGGAGTCCGACGGACGACGGATTTTAAGATCGACGTTCGGGGCGCTGTCGTCGGCCATCGTTGAGCAAGGATTCGGGGGAATGGGCAGGTGGGGGGTACGCGACGAAAGAAGCAAGCTCGACCGCCTTATAAACCCCAAGGGCATCCATTTCCACGAACCATCTGCAATTCTTCTGAGAAAGCCCAGACCAAGAACTGCGTTAAAGCCGCACGCGCCAGCGCACCCACATTTCTCCGGCCGCGGCACCCACTTCTAGCCACCAACCGGGTCAGCCACCGCGCTGCGATGGCGCCGAATCCGCCCGCGGACCTGAGCCGCCCTATTGCCATCATCGTGCACGGCGGTAAGCCTGGCTGAGCGCGCGCTGGCCAGCGCCGGGCCGAGCGCTGACATGCTGCGCCGCCCGTGCGCAGGAGCGTACGCGATCCCCGAGGAGATCGCCGATGCGAGCGTGCGCGGCTGCGAGGCCGCAGCGAAGGCGGGGCACCAGGTGCGGGACACGTGCGGCGAAGGCCTCTCTCTCGTGCGCCCGGCGCGACGCGGGCGGGGCCGCAGGTGCTGGCGCGCGGCGGGAGCGCAATGGATGCGGTTGAAGCGGCGATCCGCGTGCTGGAGGACGACCCGACCTTCGACGCTGGCACCGGCTCGGTCCTGAACGAGGAGGGACAGGTCTGCTGCCCGCCCGCCGGCCTCTCCCCCGCTCTCCTAAGCGGCGCGGGCAGGTAGAGATGGACGCGATCGTTATGGACGGTGCGACGCTCAAGACGGGCGCCGTCGCCGCTGTGCAGGCGAGCGCGAGCGCGCGCGCGCCGCCCCTTGCCCGTCCCGGGGCACTCCGGGGCTGAGGTCAGCGGGGGCGCAGAACATCCGGAACCCGGTGAGCCTGGCGCGGCAGGTTATGGAGCAGACCCGCCACTGCCTCCTCGTCGGCGCCGGCGCCAACAAGTTCGCCCGCGAGGTCCGCCCGGCCGCCCCGCACGCGCGGCCCGGCCCGGCCCTGCCGGGGCGGGGCGGGCCCCGCGGAACCAAGCACCCTCCTGAGAGCCTCCTCCCCAGATGGGCGTGGAGTCTGTGCGCCCCGAGGAGCTCGTCACCGAGGCCGCTCAGGTGAGAGCCTTCGGGGGGGCCCGCCTCACCCTGAGCCCGCTCGGATTCGAATTCGATCCCGCCGGGCGGCACGTGCAGCTGGAGTGGAAGCGCTTCCAGGAGTACCGCGCGACGGTCAGCACCCTCTTCAACCGCCACGAGCTCAAGGCGCGCCCGTTCCGAAGCGCAGCCCTCTATATCTCTCTGTCTCTCTCTCTCTCTCTTCTCTCTCCCGCGCCGCGCCGCTCACGGCGGGCGGGCGGGCGCAGCGGGGCTCGACGGACACGGTCGGGTGCGTGGCGCTGGACGCACGCGGCGACATCGCCTGCGGCACCTCCACCGGTGCGGCCGGCACCGGTATCCCCCTCTTCCCCCCCTCTCCTGCCGACCGGCTCGCGGGGGGTAGGTGGCATCACGGCCAAGAAGGCGGGGCGGGTGGGGGACTCGCCGCTGGTCGGCTGCGGCGCGTACGCCGACAACGCGAGCGGGGGCGTCTCCTGCACGGGCCACGGCGAGTCCATCATGAAGGCCCGCCCTCCCTCCCTCCCTCCCTCCTTCTCGAGCTCTCCATCTCTGACCCTCGCTCAGGTGACGCTGGCGCGGCAGGTGCTGCACGGCGTGGAGGCGGGCCTGGCGCCCGAGGCGGCGGCGCGAAAGGCCCTGGAGGCGATGCGCGCCCGCGTCGACGGCTGCGGCGGCTGCATCGTCCTCACCCCCGACGGCACCGTGCGCCGCCCCCCCACCCCGCCCCAGCTAGCTTTCCATAGGAGCTTCGTACCCGCCCCCCCACCCTCCTACCCCCCACCCCCTCCTCCCCCTCCCCCCCTTCCCCCCAGGCCCCTCCTTGGGCTTGACCCGGCGGGGGGTACGCGTGGGCAGCTGGGGCACGCGTTCACGACGCCGCGGATGGCGTGGGCGGCCGTCTCGGCCGAGGGCGCCCTCCTCTCCGGCCTCGACAGCTAGCGGCCCCCCATGGCCCGCGGCCGCGGCCGGCCGCCCCGGCCCCCGGCGCGCGACCGCGCCACTGGGCGCGCGCTTGGCCCGGCCTGCGGCTGCGGCTTTGCGCCTGTATGTATACCGGCCGGCCACCTCCCACCCCCTCTCTCCCCGCGCGCGCCCTTGCCGGGCCGTCCGGGCCGGGCCCGGAGCGATGTACGATACGCCACCAACTGGGGCGGCCCCGCCTTCCCCCCCCCCCCACTTCCCCCCCCCTCCCCCCCCCTCTCAGCCCGTGGCCGCCCCCGGCCCGGGGCCCAGCCCGGCCCCTTCGAGGCCTAGGCCTATAGCTAGCTATGGGCTCGCTGTACAGTAACTTCGTAGACAAAACACTTTACCGCCATGCGCACGCCCGGGGCCCGCCGGGGCCCTCGCTATATCGCTGTACGCTAGTCACTCCAGTACTGGAGCGCGGCACCGGCGGACTGGAAGCCGGGAGGCCTAGGCCCAGGCAGGCAGGAAAACAACTTGAAAACCTTGAAGTAAGCCACTGGGCTAGCCCGGCGGCCCTTGGCAAGTCATGGGCAGGCCCGGCCCGCCGGGGCGGATTACTAAGTTACCAGTCTGCGAGGCTTCCGAAGTTCATGCCATGATGATCAAGACCGGGCTTCATGATCACTGCAGCTCGGCGGCTCTTCCGAGTTCAATTTCAAGCTTGGCAACCGTTGAACTGGCAATTGCAAGCTTCAGGCAGGGCCGGGAGTAATGATCAGATCATGATCATGAGCGAGGCTCACTGTGTCAAGATGAACTCGGGGAATTTTTCAACTTGGCAAGGCTTGGAGCCTCAGCCTGGCAGCTGCAGACTGAGAGGGACCGTCGGACCGGCAACCTGTCATGATCACTGAGTCACAGGCCGGGCCCCGGGCCCGAGGCCGGGCCCTGAGGCTTCGAGGCCTTGCAAGGCCTCATGATCAGCGGCCCGCCCCAGGCTTCAAGGCCTCATGATCAGCGGCCCGCCCCAGGCTTCGCATCGGAGGCCTTCTAGGGATCATCGAGTCGACGTCTAGGAGGCCCGCGGGCCGGCGGAGTGTGTGGAAGATGAAGCCATCCTCGCAGGCCACATCATCGTTTGCCGAGCTCTGGGCCGGGACCCCTGTTTCCACGCCAACTGCAAATTCCCGGGCCGACGCAAATTTAACGCATGGATCTGTATAATTGACTATCTTCAAACAGAGCTTAGAGCGGCCCTGCGGCTACAGCTGCAACAGGTCACTTGGCGGCGGAGGAGGAGAGGGAGGAGAGGGCCTCCCAGTGCTGGCAGAGCATGCGCTGGACGGCGACGAGGGCGTGCTTCTTGACCTCGGCGTCCTGGTGCGCCATCAGGCCCAGCATCGTCCCCTTCGCCTCCATCGACTGCAGCAGCCTGCGCGGGGAGAGATAGATGGATAGGTCAGGCGGGCCGATCGATAGAGTACGCGGGGAGCGAGGGCGGCAGGGCGGGGCGCACTGGCGGCCGCGGGGGTGGAAGCGGACGAACTCGCCGAGGTCGTGGCACACGATCGCGAGGTCCTTCGCCGACGCCGTCGGCGACTTCAGCAGGCTCACCAGCACCCTGCCGGAGATAAAGGTTCAAGGCGGGAAGGGCGGCGGAGAGCAAAGGCAGTGGCGCGAGGAAGGGCGGTGCCCCCTCATGCTAGCCGTCCCCCTAGCCTCTAGGCTCCCAAGCACCCTGGCCGGCGACACTCGCCCCCGCCCCCGCCCCCGCCCCCCCCCCCCCCTTCCCTCGCGCTCACCTGAGGACGCGGCAGTCGTCGCCCTCGAACTTGGTGACGTTCTCCTTCCAGAAGGACTCCTCCTTGTGCACTGGCGTCCAGTCCAGCTTCCCCGAGAGCACCTCCAGCTTGTACACGTCGAACGAGCTGCGCGAGGGCGCGCCTGTCAGCCCCGCCCTCCCTCCCTCCCGCCCCTTCCGCCCGCCCACCGCTCACCTGAGCTCCTTGATGTTCGCCTGCAGGGCCTCGGCCAGTATCCTCATATCGTCCACCAGGTCCTCTGCGCCCCCCGCGGCTCGCTCGCTCGCACGCAAAGCAAAGCGCGGGGCGCCCGTCGGGGGCGGGGCGGGGGCGGGGGCGGGGCGGCGCACCGTCGGCCCATTTGTGGTAGGAGAGCGTGTTGAGGGTGCGCATCATGCCGTGCTGCACCATCTCGTTCGAGTAGTTGCCCTTGTTCGACAGGTTCTGCGGCGGCGGCGGCGGCGGCGCGCGCGGCCCGTCAGGCGAGGCAGGGAGCGGGGCGCGCGCAGGCCGGGCCCGGCGGAGTACGAGCGAGGGAGCGCACTACGAGGGTGGCGATGGACATGCGGACGATCTTCTCCTTCGCGATCGTCTTCAGGAGCGAGACGAGCCCCGGGACGACCTGGCACGCGCGGTCGGCGGGGGCGGGGCGGGGCGGAGAAGAGAAGAGAAGGCGGGCGGGGGGGAGGATGGACAGGTACCTGGGCCTCGGCGAAGGCGGGGATGGCCTCCTTCTGGTAGGAGAGGACCCAGAGGCAGAAGGTCGTCTGGTACGTCAGCTGCATGCTGTTGGACTTGAGGAGGGCGACGAGGCTGCGCGCGGGGCCCGCGCGTGAGCGAAGAGCGCCGGCGGCGCGAGCGGCGAGGGGCGGGGCGCACAGGGTGAGGCCGCGGGACTGCAGGAAGGTGGCGCGCGCGGCCGGGATGCGGAGGAGGTGCATGAGGGCGCCGGTGACGGCGGTGAGGACGGCGTCGGACGTCTGCCCGTTGTTCAGGTTGTTCATCACCCAGTTCATGATGGTCGAGAGCTCCTCCTGCGGGCACTCCTTCGAGGTCCTGCGCCGCGAGCTCAGCTGGCGCGCGCAGAAAGGAAACCAACGCAGGACTGACGCGAAGAGCTGCGAGACGATGTGCGCCGCCTTCTGGACCGTGAAGGAATCGTTCCTGGAGAGAAGCCTGGGCGAGGGGTCAGCGCCCGACCGGCGCGCACGGCGGCAGCGACGAGCGAGAAGCTCGCGAAAGAAAGCTACGGTCGCTCACCGGAGGAAAGGATGGAAGACCTTTTGCGGGCCATCCTTCTGAATGAGCGCGTGGAACAGCGACAGCCGCTCCGGAGCGACTGCAAGGCGAACGGCGCGACGCGCTTAGCTTTCGACAGAGAGTGCGCTGGGGGCGAGTGGGGCGCACCCGAAAGCATGTCCTCGATAAGGGCAAGCACATACTGGACCGCATCTTCCTTGCTGATGTTCTTCAGGATCGTAAGAAAGACATCAACGTAAGCTACTCCCTCCTGCGTTGGGTCAGAACGCGCGCCGGGACTACGAGGCGTGGCGGTCGCGGCTGTCGGGCTGTTTCGTGCACGGACCTTGTCCAAGAGGCTCTGCTGGCGCTCTTGCGGCTGGTGGTCGTACGAGCGTATGTATTCAACGTCTTTCGCGGACAACAGCGACGCCGCCTTGTATGTCTCCTGCGAGCGATAGTTACGCGTCGCTTCCGGCACGGCAGCGCGCGGGGCTGGCGGCTTGGATTCTCTATGTGGCGTTTTCGCTCACCCAGGGGATGTCCTTCAACAGGATCTGTGGCACGTCGCGCGTCATCGGGCGATTAGAACCACCAGGCTCGGTCGCTGGGCTCGAGAATGACATTCCCCAAGCTTCCTAGCTGCTCTTCTACTAGACAATGCGATCCTCGCTGCTGTGCTGTGCGACGAGCCCTCTCAGAATTCGTGTGCCCCCCTCTCGATCCCCCCTTCCTGACCGCACCGACCCTATGTCCCGACGAGGCAAGGGCAAGCCGCCCGAGCCTCCAGGCAGCGCTCGAGACCCCTCGCTTGACCTCTCGAGCGACGAGCTAGACCCGCTCCGGGCGCTGTACGAGCCCGGCGTCGCGGTGCCCTGCCCCGAAGAGCAGCCGCTCGACAACCTCACGCGATGCCGGCCCCTGCTGCCAGCATCGGATGCGGACTGGAGCGACGGGCGCACGCTGGAGCAGTCCGAGGCAGCGAGAGCGAAGCGCGAAGCTGAGGCCGCGGCGAAGAAAGAGGCCCGTGACGCCGAGGCAGCCCTGATCGCGGAGCGTACTGGCGTTGTTGACAAGATCGCCG
Source organism: Cyanophora paradoxa (assembly GCA_004431415.1). Classification (NCBI taxonomy): domain Eukaryota; class Glaucocystophyceae; order Cyanophorales; family Cyanophoraceae; genus Cyanophora; species Cyanophora paradoxa. Next base: position 354,235 of record QPMI01000432.1, on the reverse strand, counting down.
GTCCGTGCCCCGCGCGCGCGCCCGTGCGCTAGCCTCGCCCGACGGGCGCCCGCAGCGTCCTTCAAGACCGGGCCGCTGAGCCTGGTGCGGAAGTTCTTCGAGAGGCGCGTGCGCGTCAAGATATGGGTGCGGCGGATGAAGACGGTCCGCGGGACGCTCGTCGGCTACATCCGCGCCTTCGACCGGCACCTGAACATGGTAGGCTGCTGCCCGCGCGCCGCGCGCCCGCCAGACCTGAGGTTCGCGCCCCGGCCCGGCAGGTTCTAGCGGATGTAGAGGAGGAGTGGACAGTGACCCACTGGGAGCCCGAGGATGAGAGCGGCCCGGCCGCGAAGGCGGGCGCGAGCTCGAGCTATAGGGGCGCTGCAGCTGCGCCCGAGGGCGCGGCAGATCCGCAGGGGCCGCAGGGGCCCGGGCCGCCGGCGCCCCGCCCCCCTCCTCCCATGCGCCTGGCGCGATTGGAGACGAGGCGGCGGCACGTGAACCAGGCGAGTGGGGGCCACGCTGGGCCCCGCCCGCGCCCGCGCCCGCGGTCGCGCGGCGCCTGATCGGCTCGGCCGGCGCCGCAGCTCTTCGTGCGCGGCGACGGGATCGTCGTGATCGCGGAGGGGGACTCGCGGGACGGCTCGTACCCCCCCGCGGCGCCGACGGCCGCGGCGCCAGCAGCGCCGACGGGCGCGGGGCCGTGACCAGAGCGCTCCCGGAGCCGATAATTCGTGGACATTTCCGATCCCCGGCCCAAGGGCTACGCCGCGCCGCGGCCGTCTAGCGATCCACCCATCCGGCACGTTCAAGAGGCGCGCAGCAGCGGCAGCCAAGCCGTGCCAGTGCCTGGGCGGCAAATTGCCCGCCGGCGCTGTGTCGCGTCCAGGGCCGAACACTCGCGAGCCCCAGGGCCGGCCGCGGCGCCGGCGCGACCCCGCCGCGCCTCGCTCTCCGCCCGCTGCGCAAGGCCCCCGGCCCCCAGGCCCCTCTGGATCCCAGGCTAGCTTCGCGGATCCGGCCTTTTATCGCTGGCATTCGTGATCATTCGACATCAAATATAACGCATCGATAAGATAAGACGAGGAAGAGAGACTAGCACTGGGCCGGGGCGGGGCGGGGGCGCCGAGGCGAGGCGAGGCCGCGCTCGCTGCCGCTCATGATCGATCAGCCGCCGTCGGCGGGGTGGCTGTGCCCCCGGGCGGCTGCCTCCAGGTCCGCCGCGAGGGCGTCCACTATGGGCCCCTCGGCCGCCTGCGCCAGCGCCCCCGCCAGCCGCCGGCACGCCGCCCTCAGCGCCCCCTCCGGCGCCACAGACACCTGCGCGGGCGGGCGGGCGGGCGCGCCTCTAAACACGAGGAGGGGGCGGAGGGGCGCCGGCGCCGGGCGGCGGGGCGGGCGGGCACACCGAGCGCAGGGTCGCCTCGACGGCCTCCAGCACCGGCCGCGCGGCCCGCCGCACGGCGTACGCCTTGGAAGACGACGCGGAGGAGGAGGGTGCCGGCGACGGTCCGCCCCGCTCTTCCCCTTCCTCCCCGTCGCTGCTGCCCTCCGCCCCGCCCTTGCCCTTGGCCTTGCCCCCAGACGGCTTGGCGGGGCCGGTCTCGGTCCCAGGGCCGGCCGAGGGCGCGGGCGAGGGCGACGGCTTTGCGGGGGGCGAGGGCGGGGCGGCGAGGGGTCCCTTCAGCTGCTCCAGCCAGGAGAGGAGGAGGGCGGCCAGCACGCGGGGCTCCCCCTCGGCCTCCAGCCCGCCCCAGCGGTCGCTGTTCACCTCGCCCTGGCCCCTGGTGAGGGCCGGGGCGCACGGGGCGAGGAGGCAGGGCTCATTTGGCACCTTGAGGGCCTCGCCGCGGGCGGCGGCGGCGGCGTCGCCCTCCGCGCCCCGCGCGAGGGCCTCGGCGACCTCCTCGGCCGGCCGCAGCCGCGCCGCCGCCACGCCCTGCAGCCGCCCGCACACCGCGTCCACGATCTGAGCCGCGTCTGAGCTCGATCTGAGCCGCATCTGAGCTCGAGCGAGCGTGCCTTGGGGAGGCGGCGGCGGAGACGGCGCTCCTCCCCGTGCAGGTACGCCCGTTGCCGCTCCAGAGCCTCTTCCAGCCTGCCGCGCGCGCGCGCGCGCGCCCGTCCGTCGGCCGCGCGGCGGGAGGGCAGAAGCGGGACGTGGCACACGAGAGGCGGGGCGCCGCGGCCGCGTCGGGAAAGACGAGGCGGTACCTGCTGCGGGGTCAGGGAGGGGGGTGCGAGGGGAAGCCGGGGGCAGCGCGCGCCTCGCGAGGAGCTCCTCGAACTCGAGAAGGAACATTTCCTGCGACTTGGACTGCACGGAGCCCGGTCTGCCGCGCCGCGAGCTCAGGAGCGGGCCGGGCGGCGGCAGCTGGGGCCGGGGCCGGGCGCACCGCTTGGCGCGGACGGCCTCGCGGGCCTCGATGCCGCCGAGCTTGTCCGCGTACATCATGTAGCAGGCGATCACGAGGCCGGTGCGACCCAGCCCCGCGTGGCAGTGCACCGCGACCTGGCCGGCGGGAGCCACCCCGCACGGTCGCCCGCGGCTCGCGGGGCGCGCGGGGCGGCGGCGGCGGAGGCGGACCTTGCGGCCGCTGCGGATGACGTAGTCTACGACCTGTACGATGTTCATCATGCGCTCCAGGCTGGGCACCGACATGTCGATCCAGCCGAATTCGTAGAAGTGGACTGCCGGGAGGGCGGGCGGGCGGGCGCGGCCTCAGGGCCCAGCGCGGGCTGCAATGCTAGCGGGCGAGAGGCCCGGGGGCGCGCACTCTCTTCTTGAGCGAGATCTTCTGCGCAGTACGAGTAGCCGCAGCGCGGGTCGATGCCGTCCCCGCAGAAGGCGCTGCCGGGAGGGTCGCTCAGGCCGCGCCGCAGGGCTGGGGAGAGGGGGGCGCACTGCTCGTTAGGAATCTGGCAGTTTATAACGGCGCCGATGCTGTGCCTGCACGGCGGGCGTTAGGGCTGCTCCGCTGTGGAGCGAAGGGTCGGCCGCACTTCTTGAACTGCGCAAGCACGTCGTGCTCCTTGATGATGCGCGTACTTGGCCGCTGCATTGCGAGCAGGTTGGGCGTGACCCAGCTGGAGTGCAGGCCGTCTATTGCGCTGGCCCCGCCCTGCCGGCGGAAGTCCTCATGCTTGCAGGTCTTTCCCCCGCAGAAGGTGCAGTGTATCCGCCCGCCATGCACCTGGTTGCCCATCCTCGCCTTGCTCGTCGAGGGCCGCGGGGGGGGGGAGAAATAGTTTGGGGCTCTGTACCCCTCCCCTCTGGCTTGCCAGGCTTGGTCAACTGCAGCCTAGTTGGATGGCGCGCACGCACGAAAGCGGAGGATATATAGCGAGGCGCGCCGTGTGTCGGGGCACCCCGCGCCCCAGCCCAATTGCAATGCCGCGCGCGCGCACGCATGCGCAGCGCTATATAGCTAGCTGGCAGCTGCGCTTCGCGCGTGCCGCGGCCGCAGTGCAGCGCTAGCCAAGAGCTAGCTATAGCTATAGCTATAGGACGCCGACGTCGACGTCGACTCGCGGCGCCGGCCGCCCAAGCTAGCACTCGCACAGCTGCGATCGCGAAGTCGACGTCGCACGTACGTGCGCATGCACATCGACATCAGGAAGCGTGTTGTTCGTACTGAAATTACAGCACTGTTCTCGTCTCAACATACTGCGTACCATAGAACGATGCATACAGAATCTATTCTGCAGGCGCCCGAGCAAAGGCGAGCTGCAAGAGCCATATTTATCTGGACTGCGCCTGTTGCGCAGTGCGAGGTGCTGTCCTACGAGGGATATAATCAAAGCTGCGGAGGTGATGGGAAAGAAACAGCTGCGCGAGGCTGCTGCGGTAATATTACTGCCGTGCGGATCGCAAAAAAAGGGGCGGCGCTGGGCCGCAAGGGAAAAAAAAGGTGGCGCCCCCTAGCAGGGGGGGCCGGACGGGTTGCGGAGGGGCGAGCCGCCGCCGCCGACGGCCTTCGCGTCGGGGCCGAAGGGGGCGCTGAAGGGCCCGCCGAGGCTCCCGAAGAAGGGGCTCGGCATGGCGGAGAGGGGCGTGCGGAGGGGCGAGGCCGGCGGGGAGCGGAGGGGCGAGGCGAGGGAGAAGGGGCCGATGGGCGCCGGCGCCCCGCCGAGGGCCGTCCCCGCCGGCGAGAAGGGCAGGCTCCCCGCCTGGGGCGAGGAGGAGGCCAGCGGGCGCGGCGGTGCCTCCCACCCGGCGGCGAGGCCGGCCGGCAGCGGCGGGGCGGCGGCGGCGAGGGCGGCGGCGTGGCGGCCCTGGCAGCCGGCGCAGAGGTGGCGGGCGGCCGGGTCCAGCGGGGCCCCGCCGGCGCCCCGGAGCTCCTCGCACTGGGCGGCCCAGGCGCGGGCCTCGAGGTCCTTGGCGGCGAGGAGGGCGCCCAGGACGCGGGAGCCCTCGACGGCGGCCGCCTGCTCGCGCTGCGCCCGCCCCAGCGCCTCCTTGAGCATCGCCACATCGAACTCCGCGCTCGCCAGGCGCTGCTCCTGCTCGCCTCGCCCGGTCAGGCGCCGCCGCGGGGCGTGGGGCGAGGCGGCGCCGCGCCGGCCCCTCCTACTTCACGCACCACCTCGATCTTCTCGTCGCAGATCGCCTCGAGCCGCGCGCTCAGGTCCGCGTTCGCGCGCTGCCCGCCGCTCGCGAGCGCCTGCAGGCGGGCCTTGAGCCGGCGGACCTGCGGGGCGAGCGCGTCAGCGGCTGTGCGGGACGGGGCGGGGCGGGGCCGGCACGCCTCTCCGGAGCTCTCGACGAGCTGCGCGGTGAGATCGTCGACCTGAGCTTGCAGCGCGATGCGGTCGCCGGGGGCCGGCGAGGGCGATGCCCCGTGGCTCCCGTGCTGCGAGGGCGGCGCCGCCGGCGCGGGGCCGTAGCCGTACGCTTCGGCCTGCTGCTGGTAGGCGGAGAGGGATGCGACGCGCAGGTTGAGGGCACGGATGTCCCGGTTGCACGAGTCAAGGGCGCGGTGCAGGCCCGCGTTCTCGACCTCCGCCTTCGTCAGCTTGACGGCCAGCTCGCCGCTCTCGCGCCGCAGCTGCGCGACCTCCCGCTTCCACCGTTCCGCCGTCGACGCCAGCTCCGCCAGCCGGTCCCGCTCCGAGGCACCGTCTTCCGCGGGGCCCTCCCCCGCCGCGGGCGCTGCCGTCGGTTCTGCCGGCGCCGGGCCAGCCGCTGCGCTCGCCGCGGCCGCCATGGGCGCGGGCCACCCGCGGGAGAGGGGCCGCGGGGGTTTCGCCGACGAGCCGGCCGAAGACGACTCTCCCGGGGCCGCAGTCTCCTTTTCCTTCGTGCGCTCGTTCTTTAGCCACTGAGACTCCTCGTCTTCATCGAACGTGAAAAAAGAAGCGGAGGACGAGGCGAGGCTGCGCTGGCTCGAGGGCTGCTGGGGTTGGGGTTTGGGGGGTCCTTGCAAAAACGATGCTCCGGCTGGTTGCAGAGAAGGAAGAGGAAGAATACGGGGAGAGGCTCCTGGCGTGGGCAGCGGAGAGGTCGCCCCTGACAGAACGGAGACGTCGCTGGCCAGACTCCTACTCGACACCTCGCTCCCCTCGACAACGCTGAAGCACGACGTGCCGCACGATGTCGCGGTGCCCAGCGCTTCGGATTCAGACAAAGATCGGGAGCTCGAGCCTGCGACATCGGGGCGCGGGCAGGTCAGATCCGCCGCGGATAACGGTTGGGGTGTCGGAGCTCGGACCCCCGAAGAACGGATTACTCGGTGTTTCGGGTTCGCATACGTGCGCGCCTCGATTCTCCCGAGTGTCCAAAACCACCTCCGCAGCCATCACGGCCTCGCCGATTCGGCTTTGGACCTCGAGCCCGATGAGCCCTCCTTCTGTCCCCTGCGCGGAAAGGGAGCTGGTATCAGCGACATCGTATAACTTTAAGCACGGCGCGTGGTAGTATGACTACATAGAACGCCAGGAACTGCGGGCCCGACGTTTTTCAACGGAAGTCGGAGTCCGAAAAGTGCCGTCCGCTTTGGCAGGAATGGGGTTGAAATCTAGGAAGCACGCGTATAGTGGGGAGGGATCGCACTGAGCTCAATCTCGCGGAAGTGGTCAACCAGAACTCCAGCCACGCCCGCGCCCTGGGGGAAGCGTATGAGTGAGCAGATCATTCTTTAAACACACAGGAGGTCATTCTTTAGACGAGGAAAAAGGCAAGGAGGGGCGGGAGACCCCCCGAGTCCTCGCCTAAGCGCCTCCTTCCCAGCGGGAGGGCGGCCCGCGCATGGTTGCCCGTATGCGCACGATGCACTAGCCTCAGAAAAGGGCTCGGGGGGCGCACCGCGGATCGACGTGCTGCGGCGCACGAGATCGCGCTGTACCCGTCAAGCCGTCGACCCCCTCTGGTTTTCGATCTTTTCTTCCCTCGTTTTTTTGGCCGCCCTGCCGCGTCGGATTTCCTTGGGCGCTCCTGGCATCGGATTCAGCGTGCGCCGAGCCTAAGAAAGCCGGTCCGCCGGTTTCGTCGATCCCCAGCCAACGCCCGAAAACCGGCCACAGGGCATTCTGGAGACGCCAGCCCCTCGCCAGTGCCCTCCTCACGTAGAGAGCGTCGTGGGCTCCCTTACGAGCGGTCGCGTCGGCCCAGGTTCGCGTAATGGCCCGCTCGCTGCCCTCCTTCGCTCCCCGCCTGGGCCCGTCTCGGAATTCGCTGACGTCTGTTCTCAGGTTTTAACGAAGCTGTAAACGGCGCTGGTGAAGAAGGATGAGCTGGCAACACCTCCCACCGGCGTCCTCGCTGCCCTCGGCTGGAGGATCCTACGGTTCCTCCGCGTACGTCCCGGGCGCTTCCGGCCCTCAAGGCGGGGCGTACGGACAGCCGCCTCCGAATCAATCACCGGGGCTTCCGCTCTCCTCGTCCGGCTACGCGCAACAGGCCTCCCAGGCGGGCCAGCCGACGACTCCGCAGCAGCCACCTCAGCAGCAGTACTATCAAACTCGCCCAGGAGATCCTGGGCAGCCGTCTCCAAGCCAGTATCAGTCCGCCAGCAACGGGCAGCTGTACGCGCCGTACTACACTAGCCAACCGCAAGTCTCGAACTACGCGCTCGTCCCCAACCCTCAGCACCAGACAGTATCGGCTTCGACCTCGGTGGGCATGTCCTCGAACGGCTCCAGCAGCCCCGCGCCTTTAGCTTTGGCTGTCACCCCGCTCTCCGATGGCGGCTACTCTTCGAAGAAGGCCCGTGGCCGGCCGCGCAAGAACCCGGGGGATCAGCGTGCGTGAACTGCGTCCCATAATGCTCGCCTCGCGGCACCGGGGACGCTGAGGCGGGCTTCGTTCGCAGTTGACGACGACCCGACGCGCAAGAAGAAGAAGGGCAAGACGACGGCCGAGAACCCCTGTGCGCCGGCAGCTCTCCGTCTCCTGCCAAGCAGCCACGCGCGCTCATCACGTATTCCGCAGACGCCCAGGCCAAGTCCGCTCTCATGACTGCGATCTCGCGCTGCCCCGAGTACCAGGTGCCTGGCGTCGCCCCGCTGCGCCCGCGCGCGCGCTCACGCCCCTGCCCGCAGCAATGCCGCGAGAAGTACGTGGGCAAGCCTGACGAGCCGAACAAGCCGCGTGCGCACCGCCGGCCGACCCGGCCCGGCCCCCCGCTGCGCTCTGAGGGGGCGGGCGGGCGGGCGGCGGTGCAGTGCGGTACCTGCCGCAGTTGACGAAGCAGGAGCTGGTCACCGTCGCACGGCAGCTCGGCCTGAACCTTGAGCAGTACTCGCCGTACATCACCCCCGAGGGTGCGGCGCCGCGCCGCCCGTCTGCCCGCCGCCCGCCGCCGGCCCCGCACCGAGCGCGCTCCTCGCAGAGATGAAGGGCCACTTCAAGGCGGCGCGGGGCCGCAAGCGCTGCCGCCCGGAAGGTGCGAGCGACGCGCGCTCTCCCGCCGGCGCCGGTCTGGGCCTGACCGCGCCTGCCGGCCGGCAGCGGACATTCCCGTGGACGCGGAGGGGAACCCGATCAACGCGGTCACGGTGTACGGGCACGCGCCGTCGGTCTCGGTGGCGCACGCGATGTCCTCGCCGGACGCGGCGGCGGCGGCGGCCTCGGCGGCCTCGCTCTCGGGGTACGGGCAGACGCAGTACGGGCAGAAGGTCTCGTACTACGGGACGGCCACGACGGGCTCGTCCAGCTCGGGACAGGACGGCTCGTCGGGGGGGTACAACACGCAGCAGATGCAGATCCAGCAGCAGCTCGAGCAGCTGCAGGCCTCGTTCCGCTCCATGACCGCCGAGGGCATCGTGCGCCCCGCCCTGCCCGCCTCGCCCCGCCCCGCCTCGCCCCGCCGACGCGGCGCCCGCAGGCGCGCTGGATCATGCAGCAGCCGACGAACTATCAGTCCATCTACATGACGTGCGCCCCGGCCGGCCTCCCGTCCTCCTCGCGCCCGCCCCCGCCCCCCGCCCCCGCCTCACGCCCTGGACCGCAGGCTCGTGCCGGAGCCGATGCGGGACGCCGTGGTCTCGTACTCGACGCAGTACTATCCGCGGGACACGCAGCCGGCCCACGCCCAGCACCACGCCCACGCCCAGCACCACGCCCACGCCCAACACCACGCGCACGAGCAGCACCACGCGCACGAACAGCACCACGCCCACGAGCAGCAGCACCACGCCTCCGACGGCGGCGTGGGCGTTGTGGACCACGGGCATGGCGGCCACGAGCACAAGCACCACGACGACAAGCAGCCCGCCTACGGCTCCGAGCCGCGCTGGGCCGGCGAGTAGCAGGGCAGCGCGCGCGGGGCATGCCCGCCGCGTCTCCCCCTCCCCCAACCCCCCTCTCTGCACTCCGCTCCAGTCTGAACCCCTTCGCCCCGTGTACATTCCTAGCTAGCGTTCCCCCCCTTCGTCCCCCCCTCGCAGTAAGCATTCCTCTCCCCACCGCAGCTTCTCGGCTTCGAAATGCATGTTGCAGTGCGCTGTGTCCATTTGCGGGGCGCGCGGAGTGGGTGCAGAGCCGCGGAGGGCAATTTAGACTGCAGCCAGGAGGAAAGCGGACTGTTATGTATTTGATAGTGAAACGGGTCGCCCAAGGAGAATGGCGACAACTGCAGATCTGCCTGAATTCGAAGAGATGGAGAAAAGAGCCTACAGCTAACTAGATAGTTCGAAGACAGACGGGGACAGAGCCGTCTGTGATTCAAATCCGATCCGATCCGAGACGTGGACGCAGGCTCCCGTGCGACCAGACGGCAGAGACACCAGACGACGGCACTTTAGTTGCGGGTCTTCGGGGGGGACTCTCCTGTCCTGTTCTTCCAGCGGCCGCCAGATTCCCTTTGGGTAGCGAGCACTCAGACACCCACTACCTAGCCCGCGGAGAGCAAAGGCACTGGCACTCACCGGTCGCCGCCAGTGCGGTCCGACCCACGCTCGGCCCAGCCGCGCTCACGCGGAGCCTCCTCCTTCGGCGAGTCGCGCCGGGCGCTGCCGCGCTCGGCCCACCCGCGCTCCCGCGGCGGCGAGTCGCGCCGAGCGGCGCCGCGCTCGCCCCAGCCGCGCTCGCGCGCCGGGGCCTCCCGGGAAGGAGACTCGCGACGGCGCCAGTCGCCGCCAGTCTCCCTGCTGCACGTCAGGCTCGGCCGCGAGGCGGAGGCCGTGGGCGACGGACCGGCGGGGAGGGCTCTCCCGGCGGGGCGCGGCGCGCTCGGTCCACTGCCGCCCGGCGCCGCGCTCCTCGCGCGCCTCCCGCGGCGGCGAGTCGCGCCGGCGCCAGTCGTTGGTGTCGCTGGAGGCAGCAGTTTGTGAGCTGAAGCTTCTGGCGTCACGGGCGAGGCGCACCGGTCACGGGGCGGCGAGTCGCGCCGAGCCGCGCCGCGCTCGCCCCAGCCGCGCTCGCGCGCCGGTGCCTCGCGCGCCGGTGCCTCGCGCGGAGGCGAGTCGCGCCGACGCCAGTCGCGAGTATCCCTGAGCACGGGTTGAGCGTCCAAATCGAAACAGGTTGGCGGGAAGGCCCCGGGCAGACCTCTCATCCCGGCGGGGGCTCTCGCGGCGGGCAGGGGCGCGGTCAGCGCCGCGGTCGCCCCAGCCGCGCTCGCGAGGAGCCTCGCGAGGGGGAGACTCGCGGCGGCGCCAGTCCCTGTTCGTCCAGGAAGGACGGTCAGACGGAGGGCGGCGGGCGGCGGGACGGCTGGGGGCGAGCGCACGTCTTCTCGGGCGAGGCCCGACGGGGCGGCGACGGCTCGCGCCTCGGGGCCGGCGCGCGATCGCGCTCCGACCGCCAGTCGCGACGCTCGCGCTCCGGGGACGCCCGATCGCTGCCCGGCGCCTCCGGTCGCCGCCAGCTGGCTTCCCTGCCGGCCGAGTGAGTTCCGAGCGCCCTCGCTTCGAGGAAGCGGCGGGCACAAATGGATACGCACCGGCCCGTGTCAGAGGTGGGAGAGCGCTCGGCATCGGCGCCGCGCTCGGGGAAGGCTCGCTCGCCGCCGGGAGCGCCCCAGGACGAGCCGCGCGGGCCGCCAGCGGCGGGAGCGGGGCTGCGCTTCTCCGGCTCGGGCGCCGGCTCCTTCTGCTCCTTAGGCCGCTCCTCGGCGGGCTCGGCCGCCGGCGCCGCCTCGGCCTTCCGTCCCCACGCGGGGGCGGCGGGGGCGGCTGCTGGCGCGGGCGCAGGCGCCGCCTTCTTCGGCGGCGGAGACTTCTTTGCGGCGGGCTGCATCTTCAGAACGCCGAGATCGGGGAACTCTTCGACCTTGAGGGACGCCTGCGTCTTCTCGTGCGCGGCCCACTTCTCGCGCGCCTCGCGCTTGGCTGCCGCCCCGCGTGAGAGGCTGGAATAAGGAAAGCGCTCGAGTAAATCGAACCATTCAGATAGTCGGTCATGGACGCGTAGTCGTCCTTCTTGATCGAGTCGGGGTGGACCAGCTCCGGGGCCGCGGGCTCCGGAGGCGGAGCCTGCACCTCCGGCTCCGCCTTCTTCCATGTGAAGGTCTTCTTCTCCTCCTTCTTCTCTATGCCCGCCTGCGCGCGCGGCCGTCAGTTGATGGGTGGCGCGAAGAAATATCTCTACAGCCTCAGACCTGGGCGAGGACTTCCTCCTTCGGGGCCTCCTTCTTCTCCTTCTTGCCGAGGACCAGCAGCTTCTTGCCGCCGACCTCCTGGGTCTGCGCCTTCACGCCAGGACCAGTCCGGCGGAATCCGTAGTCGCCGCTGTGTCGCGCCGCGGTAAGCGACGTCGCAAATGCATTCTGTGCTAAACGACCGCATGGATGGCGAACTGGTGCCGGCGGAAGGCCGAACTACTAGGAACTCTGGTCCAGCGCGATCACGCGGCCAGGCGCACCCGAGCTCGTCGACGTAATCATCCGCGACATCGTCGCCTTCCGCGGCCGGGTCGTCTGCGCGTCGAGCGCCGAGCTACAGTGAGCGCCGGGATCGCGCGACTTTGGCGGGAGCCACGAAGCCCGACGTGCGGAAGGCAGAGCACAGAACGAGTCGTTTAGAGACGCACCGTAGGCGTCGCCGAAGGTTCCGAAGTTGCGGCGCGGCATCGCTGAAGAAAATCGATTTTGGTGTGGGGGTACGGCAGTTTGTCGAGCAATGTTCTGCAACGCAGCGATCGTCGCGCCCCAGGGCCTCGCGGCCCCGTCGGCGTCGTCTGCGCTGTGCAGCCGGCAGGCCGCGGGGGCCCGCGCCGCGCCGGCGGCGCGCCGGACCTCGGCCTTCCTCCCGGCCCCGTGCCGAGCGGGCATGTTCGTGCGCTCCGCCCGTCATGAGGCGCTGTTCGGCGAGGTGGACTGCGCCCGGCTGGCCGCCGTCCGTCTGGCCCCGAAGGTACGCTGGCCGATCCGCGACCGCCGCTCAGCTAATATCTCGACGCCCGCGCGCAGCCGGAGGGAGACCTGCGCACGCGGGCGGGCCTCGGCAACTCGTTCGGACATTTGTTCCGCATCTCCACGTTCGGCGAGTCGCACGGTGGGGGCGTCGGTGTGATCGTCGATGGCTGCCCGCCCTCGCTGCCGATCACCGTCGAGGAGATCCAGGCGGAGCTTGACAGGTTCGAGCGTCCTCTCCGAGCTTCCCGCGGCTTCCGCTCGCCTCGCGGGCGCGTCGGGCCGTGACGTGCCGCGCCGCAGGCGAAAGCCCGGCCAGAGCCGCATCACGACGCCCCGCAAGGAGGACGATCTCGTCGAGATTCTCTCCGGCGTGGCGGATGGTCTTACGACCGGTGCGCTGCGCTGCGGGGCGGGCGGGCGGCGGCGGGGCGCGGCGGGCGGCGTGCCGAGCGGGGTGGGCGGGCGGGCGGGCCGCAGGGACGCCCATCGCCATGCTGGTGCGGAACAAGGACCAGCGCTCGGGCGACTACGAAGACATGGCCGTGCGCCCGCTGCCCCGCCTCCCGCCCTCCGGCGCCGCCCGCGTTCCCGTCCGAGCGAGCGCGCTTGGGGGCGCCTGCTTCGCTCGCAGGTGAAGTACCGCCCCTCGCACGCGGACATGACGTACGACCAGAAGTACGGCCTCCGCTCCGTCGCCGGCGGCGGCCGCTCCTCCGCCCGCGAGACCATCGGCCGGTGCGGCAGCGCGCCCGCCCGCCCGCCCGCCCAGCTCCCCCCATCCGCCCCCGACACGCCCGGCGCCCCGGCCTCCAGAGTGGCGGCCGGAGCGATCGCCAAGAAGATCCTGGCGGCGGCGGCCGGCGTCGAGATCGTGGGCTACGTCAAGCGCGTCCGCGACGTGCGCGCACGTACCCCCCGATTCCTGACTGAGAGTACTCGTCGAGCCCGGCCTCTCAGGTGGAGGCCTCGATCGACCCCTCCGCGGTCACTCTCGAGCAGGCTCGCGGGGCGGCCGCCCTTGCTCTCCGCCGCCTCGGTGAGCGTCGCCGCAGGTGGAGTCGAACATCGTACGGTGCCCGGACGCGGCGGCCGCGGAGCGCATGCTCGCGGTCATCGACGAGATCCGCAAGAAGGGGTCCGCCCCGCACCCGCCCCGCCCCGCCCCCGCCCCTCATGCTAGAACCAAGGCTCGCTCGCCCAAGCAAGCTTCCCTGCCCGCGCCCCCGCCTAAGCAGCCCCTGCTCCCGCTCCCGCTCCGCAGGAACTCGATCGGGGGGGTGGTGGAGTGCGTGGCGCGGGGCGTCCCCGTGGGCCTGGGCGCCCCCGTCTTCGACAAGCTCGAGGCCGACCTCGCCAAGGGCCCGCCCCGCCCCGCCCCGCCCCGCCCCCGCGGCCACGGCCACGGCCCCGCCTCGCCTCGCCGCCTCCGCCTCGGATCATATCTTTGTCGCCCGCCCCTGCGAGCCGCGCCACTAGCCAGCCAAAGAACCTCGGAACCCGAAGAAGAACAGACCAGCGCGCGCTTCCCGCCGGCCTCACCCTCACCCGCCCGCTCGCAGGCATGATGTCGCTCCCGGCGTCCAAGGGCTTCGAGGTCGGCCCCGCCCCGCCCCTCCCCGGCCCCGCTCGTGAACGCTGAGCGCTCCTGCGTCAAACGCCGCCTTCCTCCCTCCCCCATTAGCGAGCCGCGCCACTAGCCAGGCCCCGCCCCGGCCCCGCCCCGGCCCCGCTGGTGAACGAACGCTGAGCGCCCCTTCTCTGAACGCGGCCTTCGCTGGTCCGCAGGTGGGCTCGGGCTTTGAGGGGACGCTCCTGACGGGCCAGGAGCACAACGACGAGTTCTACGTCGACCAGGACGGCCACGTGCGCCCCCCGCCCGCCCGCCCGCAAGGCTCAGGGAGGCATATCAGGGAGGCGATAAGGGCGCTCTTTAGATTTAGATTAGATTAGACGGCCGCGCGCTCCGCCCGAGACGCTCTAAGCTCTTTCAAGCATCTAGGGGGCTCAAAGTATCAATCTAGCAATCTATACCAGCCCGGCGTGCCTGCCCGTCAGGCCGTCCTCCCCCCTGCCCGCCCTCCCGCCCCGCCCCGCCCCGCCCCGCCGCGCGCTGACGGCGCCCCCGCCTCAGATCCGGACGCGGACGAACCGCTCGGGGGGCATCCAGGGCGGCATCTCCAACGGCGAGGACATCGTGCGCCGCCCTGCAGCCCCTGTACCCCTTCCGGGCGCCAGGGCGGGGTGGGCCGGCGGATGAGATAGATGAGACAGAGGCGCCCGGGGGTCTGACGCGGGCGGGCGGGCGGGCGCGGTCTGACGCGGATCGCAAAGAGGGCGGGGCGGCGGGGCGGCGGATGGGATAGATAAAATAGAGGAGCCCGGCCGACCGGGCCGCGGCCGGGGGTCTGACGCGGGCGGGCGAGGGCGGGGGCGCGCGGTCTGACGCGGCGGGCTCGCAGGTGGTGCGGGTCGCCTTCAAGCCGACCTCGACGATCGCGATCGAGCAGCGCACCGTCACCTCCGACGGCGAAGAGACCACCCTCCGCGCCAAGGTCCGTGCAGCGCAGATGGGCGAACGATCCAGATGGAAAAAATAACACGTATTTAGACTCTTAACGTTAATAGAAACGTTAATGGTAACGCCGCCCTTAGGAAAGGATAGCTTCAGGGGACACGCGGCCTGGGCGCTAGGCGGGCCTCTTTAAAGGGAGACGGCCCGGGCCCCCTTCTCCTTCTCTTCGCACCCCTTCTTGCGCTCGCCTAGTTCTGCAATCGCCCCCTGCGCCCCTGCTCCTTCCCTTCTCCGGGGTCCCCCTCGGGGGCGGCCGAGGGGCCGGGCCGGGCCGGGCTGGGCTCGGCGGCGGCTAGATGTGGTAGAGCCGCCTGCCGCTCGGCCAGGCGGGCGGGGAGCCTCGAACCCTTCGGCCGGCCTGTGACCCCCGTCCCTCTAGAGATGGCGAACGAGACGATTCTGATGCAAAAGATAATACATATTAAGACTCTAACGTTAATAGAAACGTTAATAATAACTTGAGCGCCCCCCCTGCCTTCGAATTCTTCCGCCGCCCTACGCTGACGGCGGGCCACCCTCCTCGCCCCTCTTCCTCTTCCTCTTCCTCTCTCGCGAGCAGGGGCGGCACGACCCGTGCGTGCTGTCGCGGGCGGTGCCGATGGTGGAGGCGATGACGGCCCTCGTCCTTGCCGACCACCTCCTCCGCCAGGTCCGCACCCCCCTTCCCCGCCCAGATCCCTCAGATTCCTGTCTTAGCACGAGATGGAAAGATGGACTTACTTCTAGTTCTTCTAGTTTCGCTCTTCTAGTTAGACTTCCAATAGACTCTCGCAATTCTTCTCGTTTCCTCTCCTTCCCTTGCCCTCCTCTGTTTCCCTCCTCCGCCAGGTCCGCCCGCCCTTCCCCCCCCCCCGCCCGACCAGATCCCTCAGATTCCTGTCTTAGCACGAGATGGAAAGATGGACTTCTAGTTCTTCTAGTTTCGCTCTTCTAGTTAGACTTCCAATAGACTCTCGCAATTCTTCTCGTTTCCTCTCCTTTCCTTGCCCTCCTCTGTTTCCCTCCTCCGCCAGGTCCGCCCGCCCGCCTGCAGACCGGTTCTCGGTAGACGAGACCTGGATGGGCTGTTCCTTGGTAGACCTAAATGGACTCTTGTTTAAGATTCCTCTACTTTTCCTTGCCCTCCTGTTTCCCCATCCGCCCAGCCCGGGCCTTCGATCCTCCCGCCTGCCCCGCCCCCCCTGCCCCTGACTGGGGCCCCTGCAGCACGCGCAGCGGACGGTGATGCAGGGCGACTGGGGCAAGGCGTCGCCCTCCCGCGCCGCCGGGGCCCCCTCTTCGTAGCGCCCCCGGCCGGCGCCTTAGCTGCACTGCGGCAGCGCACCTTGGCCTAGGCCTAGCCGTGTTAGCCTCGGACAAGTACTCGTCGACGTCTGTCAGTGTCGCAAAGCACTAACCGCACGCGGTGTTGAAACGGTGGGAGTGGGGCCCGGTCGCCAGGCGCGCCGCCACGCCCTGACGGCCGGGCGTGCGCGCCGGCGATGCGCACGCGCATACAGCCTGGCAGCCGCTTTATCAAGCCTGAAGCTAAATTTAAAGTTTCTAAGGTCCAGCCTGGCAGCCAATTTTGCGAGGTAGCAAACACCGTGGCCCAGTGGCACGGCAGAAGATGCGAAGTCATCATGATCATATAATTATAAGATATCAGATTAGTATTCAGTGATTCAAGGCTTCAAGGCTTTAGTGGAGATCCTCTTAATGGCATTCACTCGACCCCAACTTCACCCCAGTGCGCAATTGCCAGCGACGTGTAAGATATCTTCTGTAGTATTCAACAAATTCAAGTACAAGTACACTGTATCATGCTGGTCGTTGGCGATCTACCAACAGTGAAATTGAGCCATCGGCGCGGGGCCGCGGCTCCGAAAGAAGCTCAAAATTGACGCGAGCCGAGAGAATCCGAAAGCAGAACGGAACCTTCTGAGCTAAGTACAGGAGAATATGCGCAGACTACGGTTCGAGGAGCAGACGCTTAATAGCCGCGGACGGGGGCGGCGATGGAGTAGCCCGGGCCCGAGGGGACGGGGCGGGTCTGGGGCGCGGTGTAGCCGCCGGCGGGGCGGGCCGCGATGCTGTAGCCGGGGCCCGAGGGGACGGGGGTGGTGGAGCGCTGGGGGGAGACGTTGGTGGGGCGGGACGCGATGCTGTAGCCCGAGCCGGAGAAGTTGGAGCCCGAGGTCGGGACGTACGAGCTGGCGCCGCCGGCGGGGCTCGCGATCGAGAACGAGCTCGAGGAGCTCGAGCCGTACGACGAGGAGGACGAGCCGTACGAGGACGAGGACGAGGACGAGTAGCCGTGGTTGATGGGCTTGGCGCTGTACGACGACGAGCTCGACGACGAGTAGCCGTGGTTGATCGGCTTGGTCGAGTAGCCGTGGTTGATCTGGCCCGAGCCCGACGACGAGTAGCCGTGGTTGATCTGGCCAGACGAGCCGTAGCTGGACGAGCTCGGGGCGCTGTAGCTCGGGGCCGGGGCGCTGTAGCTCGGGGCCGGCGCCGAGTAGGACGCGGGCGCGCTGTAGCTAGTCGACGAGTACGAGCCCGGCTTGGACGCGATCGCTGCGCGCCGACCGTCAGCGCTGCGACGCGGGGCGGGGGCGCGGCGGGGCGGGGCGGGCTCACAGTAGCCGGGGCCGGACGGGACCTGCTGGGTGCGCGGGGGCGAGATCGAGGTCGGGCGCGACGCGATGCTGTAGCCCGGGCCCGAGGGGATCACGGTGGTCGAGCGCGGGGGCGAGATGCCGCCGGCCGGCTTCGAGGCGATCGCTGCGGTCGCTGTGAGCGGCGGCGCGCGTCGCTGGCGGGCGGGCGGCGGGGCGGGGCGCACAGTAGCCGGAGCCGAACGAGCCCGACGACGAGTAGCCGTGGTTGATCGGCTTGGCGCTGTAGGACGACGACACCGGGGCGGCGATGGAGGAGGTCGCCGAGTACGAGGCGGCCGGGGCGGCGTACGAGGAGGACGAGCCGTAGGCCGGCTCCGCGTACGAGGACGAGCCGTACGACGCGGGCGAGCCGCCGACGGCGCGGACGGCGTCGTCGACGGAGTCGGCGGCGGTGTCAAGGGCGCGCGCAGCCGAGCCGACGGCGTCCTTGGTCGCGTCCAGAGCGCGCGACGCGCCCTTGAGCGCCGACGACGCGGTCGAGAGCGCGGTCTCAACCTGCTTCATGCCTGCGCGCGCGACGCTCCGATGTCATTGCGCGCGCAGGGGCCACGTGCGCGCCCCCCCGGCTGGCTGCCTCACCGTTGGCCTGGACCGAGAAGGTAATCTCGGCATCAGCAACGAACTTGCGCTCAGTGCTGAACTGGTGGGCCGCGCGCGCCGGGCGCTGCTTCAGGAGCGCCGCGACGTTCGAGGTCGCCGGGCGGGCGACGACGGGCGCGCCGCGGGTGGAGATGGTGGCCGGGGCCGCAACGACGAACGCGGGGGCCATGGTGTCCTAGGCTGGCTGTGGCTGCTAGAAGGTCGAACGAACGAGTGTGAGCACCAAGGCACCAAGGCCGAGTTTTGGTACCGGCCCATAGCATTATTGTCCCATGAACCGTCGGGCGGTGTACCCCGGCGCCGTTGCAACTGGCCGGCTTGCAAAACATCATTGCTGCGCGCGTCGAATATAGTTGGGTTTCGCCGCAGCCGAAATTCGAACTGCGAGACGTTGGCGCGCGTGCTTGATATCGAGCGCCAGCGCCGCGCCAGCGCTAGCGCTAGCGCTTACGGCCGCGGCTTCATATCATCGCGCCAAGTTGCGCCGCCAACGTATAATGCGCTGCATGCGCTGCGCATGCCCGGGCCGCGGCCGGCCGCACGTTGCCGCCGTACGCGTTGCGCATGCGGCACCCGCGGCCGATGCACGTGCACGTGGGACCTGCAGGCTGAGCTGCAGCTGCCGCGCGCGCAGTGCCGCAGTGCCGCATGCGCAGTGCATCACTGTGCGCATGCATGCGCATGCTGCATGCGCAGTGATCCGATGATCCGGATCCCCGGTCCGACGGTCACCGTGCACCGAGTGCCACGGTGATCATGCTATGATCATGATGACTCAGTGATCCGATCCGGTGATCAATATCAATTAAGATCGATATCGATATCAAGACTTGAAGACCGAGAAAAGATCTAGAGCTTTGAATTCGAGATTGAAGTCCGCGGCCGTCCGGGGATCCCCGCCGATTCCCCGGCCGCCCCCGGGCCCCGGCCGCGGGCCCGGCGGCCCCGCCGGCGCCTCCAGGCTCCATGCAGCTGTAGGCAAGGAGGCTAGAATTCGAACTCCCCGGGCCCCGAGTCCCGCCAGTCTAGCCTGAGTCACCGTGGCACTGAGTCACACATGTACATGTACATGCATATGATCATGATCATGATCAAGAGCTTCGAAATTCGCGGAGATGCGCGGCGACGTCGACGGCGTCTGCATCGCCTCGAGCTCCCGAGCCACCACAGTGCCCCGCCCGGCCGCGGGGCCATAGAGCCCGGTCTGCGCCGCTGCCGCCGCCGGCCACCAACCGCAGCTGCTGGCCGTATGCATGGCGGGCGCCGGCCCGGCGGCAGCCGCCGCGGGGGCCTCCGCCCGCGGCCGCTTTGCGGCCGGCTGCGGCGGCGTGCACGCGGCCGCGACGGCGGCCCCGAAGCCCACCGGGCGGCCCCCAGCGACCGCGTACGCGTGCGGGTCGCAGGCCCGCGCTGAGGGCCCCGTCAGCCGGGCAGCGGCAGCAGCGAGCGACAAGCTTGTGGGGCAGGGGCGAAGGGCGCGTACCCCATGTCTTCCGCCTGAGCGTCTCGATGGCGGTTGCGGGGGCCGGGGCCGGGGCCGGCGCGCCGTCGGCGGGGGCGCGGAGGGCCTGCGCGGCGTCGCCAGCGCCCAAGGCGAGCCTCCGCAGCACCTCCCTCGCGGAGGGCCGCCTGCCGGCCCCGTCGGGCGGGGCGGGGCGGGGCGGGGCGGGGCGGGAGGGCCCCCGCCGCAGGCCGGGGCCTCGCGCACCTCGCGGGGTCGGGGTTGAGCAGGTCGCGCCCCAGCGCGGCGAGCCCGCGGCTGTCGCCCGCCGCTCCGTCCTCCCCCTCGACCTGGCACGGAAGCGACGGTGTCAGAGGCCGGCGGGAGGCGCCGCGGGCGCGCACGCGCCGCCCAGCGCACCTCGCCCAGCGCCGGCACCAGATCCCGCGGGTCGGTGCCGTCCTGCCAGCGCCGACGGGCGCGGCGTGAGCGCGGGCGCGGCGCCGCTTCAGAGAGGCGCGCACGCGGTCCCACTGGAACGCGACGCCGGCCCACAGGGAGAGCAGGATCACGCCCAGGGCGAACACGTCCGACCGCCAGTCGCACTGGGCGCCGCTCGTGAGGCCGACCTCCGGTGCGATCGAGAGGTTGACGAAGCCGTTCTGAGGAGGGGCGGCCGAGCTCGAATCCGGGGGTATCGAAGACCGGGGAGGGGAGCGGGGGGGGGGGGGAGGGGGGAAGGTGGGGAGTGGGGGATGGGGCGGGGGAAGGGGAGGAGGGGGGAGGGTCGGGGGAAGGGGAGGGGCGGGGGAAGGGAGGGGGGAGGAGGGGCGGGGGAAGGGGAGGGGGGGGGGAGGGGGGGTTGGGGAGGGGCGGGGGAGGGGCACCTGCGCTGGCGAGCTCGCGCCGGTGGACTCGATGCGGCAGATGCCAAAATCCCCCAGCTTAACGATGATGCGGCCGCCGCGCTGGACGTAGAAAACGTTGTCCAGCTGCGGGGCGGCTCAGGGCGGGGACGAGGGGAGCAAGGGAGCGAGGAAGGGGGGTACGCGCCGTCAGGTCGCAGTGGGCGAGCGTGCCCTTGACGCGGAGGCCTCGCTCATCGAAGACGGCGACCGGCGCGCTGTGGATGTGATCGAGCTGCGCACGCGCGGCCGGCGCCGCAGCGTCAGCGCCGGCACAGGCTGCGGGGGCCGGGCCGACGCGGAGCGCATCACGCTTGCGAGTTGAGCGAGGATCGAGCCGATCTCCCGCTCCGAAAGGCGGCGCGCCGACTCGACCAGGTCCCGCAGCTGCCGACGAAAGACTGCAAGCTGGCGGAGGAAGAAGGGGGGGGGGGGGGGGGGGTACGGGCGAGCCCGCATTAGTGCGCGCATTAGTCCGAGCCGGCCCGAGCCCGATAATCAAGCGGCCGGCCTCAGAAGAACACGCCTTCCAGCTGCGGTGCGGGTCAGAAGGGAGTCGGCCGGGCGCCAGGAAGGAGGAGGGGATGGAGGAGGGGGATAGGCGCCTTCAGGGGGGCGACCAACGCGCTGAGGTGGAGCTGCGCAGCCGGCGTCACTCAGCCAACGCGCTGTGGACGAGGCTCCAGCTGATCATGAGCGTCTTTTTGATTTACAGAGTACATAGCAAGACGATCTGGAAACTGCGAAACTGTACACGTTTTGTGCAACTGCGTACGCCGCGAGCACTCGTTTCAATTAGAGGAGCCCGCCGATCCACTTCGTGATGCGGGACGAGTTGAGGGCGACGGTGATGAAGAAGTTGAAGTGGAAGCACTGCCGCGCGCGTCATGATCAGGTCGAAGGACTGTGCGCGCTGCGGCGCGCCGCGGGATGCGCTGGAGCTCCTGCGTACCCAGGGCGCGACCTTGGAGAACAGGCCTGGAGGCAAGGTCACATGGGCGAATGATGAGGGAAGTGCAGAGGGCGGGGGCCGCGAGCACCGAAATAGAGGGACACAGTGGCCGCGAGCCAGTAGGCCAGGCTGCGCTTCCAGCGCTGTGGTCTGCCCCGTGCATGAAGCATCAGGTCACGAGCAGCAGAGAGGGGCTGGAGCGAGGGAAGAGCAGGCGGACCGAGTCAGGAGGTAGGCGCTGATGAAGAACGGGAAGCTGCGCAGGAGCGCGTGCACGTATCCCTCGAAGACGACCGCCGAGAAGGAGTCAGAGGGCTTGAGCGAAGGGGGGAGGAACTGCGGGGGTAGCGTCAAGACTGCTTGCAGAGAGGGGCGCGGCGAGGGAGCCCCGCAGACCTTGCTCGCCCAGCCCCTCGTGCGGTTGCTCCGGCGGATGTACACCTCGTACCGCGAGAGGAAAACCCATACGCCTGGCAAGAAAGCAAGGTCAGGTCGCGCGTCGCGGGCGAGCCGGCGCCTCGTGCTCGTGCACCAACGAGGAGGTTGCTGCGCAGGGCGTCAGAAGCGGGGCGGGGCGTACGTGTACAATGTGAGAGCTCGCCTCATCATTGAGATCTGCGCACAAGTGAGCTTTCCGGGGCTGCAGCCTCTGCGGGCTGGCAGACCTGCGCAGGTCTGGGGAGGCGCCTCTCCGCGCGATCCATGCGCTTCGCAAGCAATTCCAGCGCGCTCCATAGTTCGCTAACATCGCTCGCCGAAACGCCGGAGCCTAGCCGTGGTCGACGTCAGCGCGGAAATCAGCAACGATCAGATGCTGGGCCGGCGCGGCGCACGGGCGAGCGCGACCGGCATGAGCCCCCTGGATCGCCTGAGGGGTCGTTCCTCGGCTCGGGGGCCTCACTCCATGGTTGGACCCTCAAGCGAGCGTACCCCGCGCTGGAAGTTGCAGCTTAGTTGCTTAGTTTTTAGTGCGAGATGTGCTTCGGATGGCGCCGCGGGCGTGTAAGAGCTAAAGATCTGATGCAGAGCTCGAGCCCGGGAGCGTGAGCGCCGGAGCGCCCAAGTTCATACGTTCCCATTCTCACAAAGCAGAGTACCCCCCGTCGGCCTAGCGGAATCGCCGAGGAAGGAGCCCCGCGACATGCCGCGGGTTCTGCTCGTGGCCGTCGGGCCACGCGGCGAGGTCCAAGGCGTCGCCGCGGTCGGCGTCGCTCTGCGGAAGACGGGTGGTTTCGAGGTCTGCGATTCGCGGGCGCTTCGAGGCGGAAGAGATTTAAATGTGCTGAATTGATCGTTTTCAGGTCTGCGTCGCGGCCCACAAGGACTACAAGGCGCTTGTGGAGAGGCACGGCCTGGTTCATTTCGAAGGCGCGCTGGGCCGCACGCACGCGCCTCGTCGCTCCCAGTCGTCTCACAGCGGCATGCAGTGGGCGGCGATGAGGTCAGCGCGCTGGAGAAGCCATCCGGGCGTCAGCTGGAGGTGCGCTCGGCGCCCATGAGCGAAGCGCCATCCACGCCTGAGCGGAGGCTGCGTGCGTTATCTAATCGCTCTGTCTTCGTTTAGGATGCGAGCTGGTGGAATCGCGACGCGCGCACGAAGGGATTCCTCAGGCCGCTGATGCATGGTTCGTCAGACCGCTGAACTTCCCAGCTTGCACTAGCTCAGATGCCTGCCTGCATAAGCAGCTCTCGGCAGCTAGAGTGCGACACCGCCCGCCGCGCCGCTGACTCCGCCGCCCGCAGAGTGGTGGGACGGCAAGTGGCCCCCGCGCGGGAAGGTTGGCGGCGGGCGAAGCGGCGCGCTGACGCGGGCGCAGGTACTCTAGCGGCAGCTAAGAGCTGGAATCCGGACATCCTCGGGCTCAACACGCCGGCGAGCTACTACGGCCCGAGCATCGCCGACATCCTCAAGATCCCCTACTTCGTTCTCTTCACCATCCCCATGTGCCCCACCAGCGCCTTCGCCCCCCCGATCGGTGCGTGCTTTTTCTGTACCCCCGCTCGCCCGACCGCGCGCGCGCTCTGACACTGCCGCCGCGCCGCGCTCCTGCAGGCTACGGCGACGGGGTGCGCGGCCGCGCCTGCGCCTGCGCCTGCGCCGCGCGCATCTCCGCTCACGGCCGCGCAGCAATCCCGTCTGAAGTTCCTGAACGGCCTCAAGTGGAAGTGGTTCTCGGTGCGGTGTACCCAGGCCAGAACGGCATTGCGGCGCGGCGTGACGCGCGCGTCCCGCCGCCTGCAGAAGTTCCAGTGGTACTTCCTCTGGTTCGACTTCGTCAACCAGCGCCGCAAGGACGTGAGTGTACCCGCGCCGCCCTCCGCGTACCCCGCCGCGGCCCCCGCCCACCGGCCCGCTCCCCCCGCAGAACGGCCTCCCCGCCCTCCCCCTCGACACCAGCCCCACCGCCAGTGCGCGGGGCCTCGCGGGGCCAGCCGGCGCCGTTCTAACGAGCCGCGCAGTCTTCCGCACGAAGAACGTCCCCGTGATGCACCTCATCAGCTCGGCCCTCATCCCCAAGCCCCTCGACTGGCGGCCCAACGAGCGCGCACCGCCCGCCCCGGCCGCCGCGGGCCGCCCGAGCTGACGCGGTGGCCCCTCAGGCACATCGTGGGCCCCTCCACGCTCCGCGAGGCCGCCCTCTACACGCCGGGTCCGCCCGCCGGCCGCCTCCTCCTTGCGTGGGCGCGCGGCCTGGCCCATGACGCGCCGGACAGGCCCGAAGGACCACCTGCTGCAGTTCCTGAACGCCGGCGAGCCGCCCATCTACATCGGCTTCGGCAGCGCCCACGTGCGTGCGGCCCCGCTCGCCCGGCCCGCCGCGCCGCGCCGCGCCGCGCTCAGCTGGGCGGGCGGGCAGCACGCGATCCCCGGAGAGGGGCGGCGGTGCGCGCTGAACGAGATCTTCTGCGACGTGCTCGGCAACATGGGCCCCGCCTACCGGACCGTCCTCCAGGCGAGCCCGCTCGGGCCCCCCGCCCCCGCCGCTCGCTCCTTCGCTGACCGCCCCCGCAGTGCGACAAGAAGGTGCCCCCCTGACTCCCTCGCTCCCGCGCGCCCCACGCGCCCCCGCCCCGCCGCTGAGGCCCCGCGCGCCACCCCAGTACCTCAACTGCAGGATCCCCGTGCGCGCGGGCCCCGCCCTGCTCTGCCTCGCGGCGCGCCCTCACTCACGCGGCGGCGCGCGCGGCAGCCGAACGTGCACCCGCTGACGTCGCCGGTGCCCCACGACTGGCTCTTCCCCAAGTGCGCCGCAGTCATCTGCCACGGCGGTGCGCGCTCTCCGCCCTTCGCCCCGCGGCCGCCAGCGGGCCAACAACGGGCGGGGCGCGCAGGGGCGGGGACGGTGCAGGCGGCGCTGCACGCGGGGCGACCCGTGGTGGTCCTCCCCAACGACTTCGTCATGAGCGGGCGCACCACGGATCAAATCTTCTGGGGCGCCCTCGTCGAGCGCCTCAAGGCGCGCCCGCCCGCCCGCCCGCCCGCCGGCCCGGCCCCCGCCTCCGCCCTCCCCCTGACGCAGCTTGCTGCCTGACCTGGCAGGTGGGCTGGCACCCGTACGGGCTGAAGGGCTTCTGCATCGCCAAGTGCCAGATCCTCCTCAAGGCCCTCTTCGCGAACGAGGAGATCAAGAAGGCGGCCGAGTCCTTCGGCACCCGCGTCCGCACCGAGGACGGCGCCGCCGCCGCCGCCGCCATCGTCGTCCGTCCCCCCGCCCCCCGCCCCGCCCGCCCGCCCGCCCAGCGCCGCGGTGGCCCTGAGGCCCCCCGCGGCACGCAGGCCGACCGCTGGGGCTCGTTCACTTCGGAGGGCGGCCACAAGGCTGGCGGCGCCGCGCAGGAGTCCAACGGCTCGCACGCCGCCCCCAACGGGGCCCCGCCCCCGCCCCCCGCCAAGGCCGCCCCCGCCGGCGGCGGCGGCGTGCCCCTCCCCGCGCCCCCGCCGCGGAAGGACCCCGCAAAGGACCTCACCATCTAGATACAGGCTGCAGACTGCAGCGTGCGCAGCGCGTGCTAGCTAGCTCGAGTCCACAGCTAGGCTGCTTTGTACCAGGATTTTCAAGACCGCAGTTTGAATTCGACGTATTCCAGTGCCGCGGCGGGGGCCGCGCGGACGCGGAACATAGCGCGTCGCAGCGCAGCATGCAAATGCGCCGCAGCCGCCGCAGCTGGCGCATGCGCGAATGCGCAGCTGCAGGCTGCAGCTAATCCGATGATCGAGCGCGCGGCGCGCGCCGCGGCGCTAGCGCTAGCTAGCGCTACAGCGCGCGCAGAGGCCGGGACCGGATCGATCGAGCGCGCGCCAACGTCTCGCGCGCGCACGGGGTTCGAATTTCGGCTGCGGCGAAACCCACTATATTCGACGCGGCAATGATGTTTTGCAAGCCGGCCAGTTGCAACGGCGCCAGGGTACAGCCCGCCGGTTCATTGGGACAATAATGCCATGGGGCGCCGGTACCAAAACTCGGCCTTGGTGCCTTGGTGCTCACACTCGTTCGTTCGACCTTCTAGCAGCCGCAGCCAGCCTAGGACACCATGGCCCCCGCGTTCGTCGTTGCGGCCCCGGCCACCATCTCCACCCGCGGCGCGCCCGTCGTCGCCCGCCCGGCGACCTCGAACGTCGCGGCGCTCCTGAAGCAGCGCCCGGCGCGCGCGGCCCACCAGTTCAGCACTGAGCGCAAGTTCGTTGCTGATGCCGAGATTACCTTCTCGGTCCAGGCCAACGGTGAGGCAGCGAGCCGGGGGCGCGCACGTGGCCCCTGCGCGCGCAATGACATCGGAGCGTCGCGCGCGCAGGCATGAAGCAGGTTGAGACCGCGCTCTCGACCGCGTCGTCGGCGCTCAAGGGCGCGTCGCGCGCTCTGGACGCGACCAAGGACGCCGTCGGCTCGGCTGCGCGCGCCCTGGACACCGCCGCCGACTCCGTCGACGACGCCGTCCGCGCCGTCGGCGGCTCGCCCGCGTCGTACGGCTCGTCCTCGTACGCGGAGCCGGCCTACGGCTCGTCCTCCTCGTACGCCGCCCCGGCCGCCTCGTACTCGGCGACCTCCTCCATCGCGGCCCCGGTGTCGTCGTCCTACAGCGCCAAGCCGATCAACCACGGCTACTCGTCGTCCGGCTCGTTCGGCTCCGGCTACTGTGCGCCCCGCCCCGCCGCCCGCCCGCCCGCGCCGCGCGCCGCCGCTCACTTTGGCCGCAGCGATCGCCTCGAAGCCGGCCGGCGGCATCTCGCCCCCGCGCTCGACCACCGTGATCCCCTCGGGCCCGGGCTACAGCATCGCGTCGCGCCCGACCTCGATCTCGCCCCCGCGCACCCAGCAGACCCCGTCCGGCCCCGGCTACTGTGCGCCCGCCCGCCCGCCCCGCCCCGCCCCCGCCCCGCGTCGCAGCGCTGACGGTCGGCGCGCAGCGATCGCGTCCAAGCCGGGCTCGTACTCGTCGACTAGCTACAGCGCGCCCGCGTCCTACTCGGCGCCGGCCCCGAGCTACAGCGCCCCGGCCCCGAGCTACAGCGCCCCGAGCTCGTCCAGCTACGGCTCGTCTGGCCAGATCAACCACGGCTACTCGTCGTCGGGCTCGGGCCAGATCAACCACGGCTACTCGACCAAGCCGATCAACCACGGCTACTCGTCGTCGAGCTCGTCGTCTTACAGCGCCAAGCCCATCAACCACGGCTACTCGTCGTCGTCCTCGTCCTCGTACGGCTCGTCCTCCTCGTCGTACGGCTCGAGCTCCTCGAGCTCGTTCTCGATCGCCAGCCCCGCTGGCGGCGCCAGCTCGTACGTCCCGACCTCGGGCTCCAACTTCTCCGGCTCGGGCTACAGCATCGCGTCCCGCCCCACCAACGTCTCCCCCCAGCGCTCCACCACCCCCGTCCCCTCGGGCCCCGGCTACAGCATCGCGGCCCGCCCCGCCGGCGGCTACACCGCGCCCCAGACCCGCCCCGTCCCCTCGGGCCCGGGCTACTCCATCGCCGCCCCCGTCCGCGGCTATTAAGCGTCTGCTCCTCGAACCGTAGTCTGCTCTAGTTCCGTTCTGCTTTCGATTCGTCGATTTTGAGCTCGACCACAATGACTTGTGGTCTACGGTAGTTGCTGTCTCTTCGCAACATGTACTTGATTTGTCACATAATATTTGCAAACTTCGAATGTCTCTTCTTGCGCTGCACGTATTGCGGGTCTCTTCTGGGCCGGGATCGGATTCTAAATCAGGGTATACATGTGTGTGTGAATTCACGTTCGCAGACTCTGAGACTGCATACGCATCATGGCATGCT
Organism: Cyanophora paradoxa; assembly: GCA_004431415.1. Lineage (NCBI taxonomy): Eukaryota > Glaucocystophyceae > Cyanophorales > Cyanophoraceae > Cyanophora > Cyanophora paradoxa. The sequence goes on along the minus strand of QPMI01000432.1, from coordinate 327,051 downwards.
CATTTGCGAGCCTCGGCCGCGGGAGGTGCCTCACAAATATTGGGATGGGCGGGGGCCCGGGGCTGACATCGATAATGAACGTTAACGTTTACCTTCGTACTAGGTAGCAAATGCTATGGTGATCTAGATCTGCGCGCACGTATACATGAGCATGCTTTCGCATGCATCTCGTCGAAGTCGTTGCTGAGTCAACGTTAATGCCGGCCATGACTCAGTGATGCCGACCTCGTCGCCTCGAACTTCCGGCCCCTAGGCCTCGATCTCAGGGTCTCATGATCAGGGTCGACGTCTGTCCGCGCATCTTGTCCGGTCCTGCTTCGCGACACGCTTTGGCTTCGAGTTCTGGTGGGTTAAATTAGAATAACTTCTGCTAGTTAATAGGCTGAGCGTGTGCACGCGACCTAATCTGACTACCGCTAGCGCTGCCTGCGCCCAGAGGGCTCCTCTGGGCCCCGCCCGCCCGTCACTCGGACGCGAGGTCGTCCATCCAGTCGGAGGAGGCGTGCCCCCCCGCCTCGGCCCCCGTACCCCCCGCCAGCGCCGCCATCATCTCCTCCGACACGTCCTGCGAACGAAGCGCGTCGGCACGGGGGCTACCGGGGCCGCCAGACGCGGGGGCGGGGTACCGCACCTCGACGTAGACGTAGCCGGCGTCGCCGCCGTCACCCGCCGCCGCCGCCGCCGCGGCGGCGCCGGCTTCGTAGGAGCTCTCGGCGGCGGGGAGGGGCTCCTGCTCCTGCTCCTCGGAGGCCTCGACGCGGGGCTTCTCGGCGTCCTTCCACTCGCCCGTTACGTCCAGCGCCGACTCGTCCGCCTTGACGAGGATCTTCGCAAGCGAGCGCGTGAGCCGGGCCGCCCTCTCAAGGGGCCGGGCGGGGGCGGGGGCGGACCTCGCCGGTGTTGCCGATGGACTGGGCCTCCGCGAGGCTGATGCCCACCGCCTTCTGCTCGACGGGGGCACGGGCAGGGGCGGGTCAGCGCGGGCCCTCGGGGCGGCGCCAGGAGCTCTCCCTCGCCCAACGAGGCGCGTGGGGATCCCGAAGCTAACAACACTAAAACTTACACCTCTAGCGCCACTAAAACTAACACCCCCAGCGCCCGCCGGCCCGCGCTCTAGCGCCCCCACGGGGCGGGCGCACGGCGGTGGAGAGGTAGTTGGCGCTGCCGGGGAAGCCGCCCCCGCCGAACGTCGGCAGCGGCGCCCCGTTCAGCTTGTCCACCTGTCCGCGCGGGAGGGGGCCGCTCAGCTTGGCGGGGCCGTGGCGGGGGCGGGCCGCGCGCACCATGATGCACTGGGCCTGGGTGAAGAGGTCCCCCGAGGTGCTCGACTTGCACCCCGGCACGTACTGCGCGCTGTACCCCGTGCAGTCCGGCCGCGTGAACATCGTCACCAGGTACCCGTCTGCACAGCCCGCCCCGCGGCAGAGGCGCGTGAGAAGCGGGACTCAAACTGACTCTCTCGCTATCTGAGAGGCACCAAGACCCCTCTACCAACCTATCCCATCGCATCCCCGCCGACCCGACAGCGCGCCGCGCCGCGCGCAGGCGCACCGGGGATGATGAGGGAGGAGTTGAAGCACTTGATGGCGGGGTCGGTCAGGGCGTGCTTGCCTGCGCGGCCGAGGCGAGGCGGGGCGGGGCGAGGTGAGCCGAGGCCTGGGCCGTGCGGGGCGGGGTCGGGAGGCGCTCGCCCTCGTCGAAGGAGAACTTGTGCCCGCCGAAGAACATCCCCGTGAAGATGGTCGGCTTCGCCGGCATCTTCACCGGGCACTCTGCGCGCGGGGCGGGGAGGGCGCGGGGTCAGCAACCCGCACCCAGAAGCGCCGCCAGCGAAGGCATGCTGGGCGCAAGAGCGCAATGGACGCGTGAAAGACGGCGCACTGTTCGGGTCCAGGCTGTCAGGCTTCGCGTCGCCCGTGTCTGCGCCCGGCCGCCGCCGGCCTCGGTTGGCGACGCCCGGCTGGGGACGGGGGCGGGAGCGGGGGCGGGGCCGGGGGCCGGGCCGGGGCACGCGGGCGCACCGAGGACGTCGACGCAGACCTTGCGGACGCCGAAGGCCTCCTCGACGTTGCGGAAGGAGCCGGCGGCGAGCGAGTAGTGCTTCTCGCACTGCTGCACGAGCGCCTCGCGGCCCTTTGGCACGTCGATGCGGTTGATGGGCGGCACGCCGCACGCCCCCTCCAGCTCGTGGTGGCCCACGTCCAGCAGCTTCGTCCCCGCCGCCGCGTCCACCTTCACGAAGGCTGCGCGCGCCCCGCGCTCAGCTGGAGGGCGGCGCGGCGCCGGGTGGCGGGCGGGCAGGCGGGGGCGCACGGCTCACGCGGATGCACAGCGGCATCAGCTTCCCGTTGTGGCCCGCGCTCGGGTGGCTGCCTTCGCCGAACTCTTGCCGCACGCCCGTGCAGTCCGCTGCGGGCGGGCGGGCGGGTCAGCCGCGGCCCGGCCCGTCGCGCGGTGCGCTCGCGCCGCGCACAGTTCTGGTAGAGCGTCGCCTTCATGCCCGTCGGCACGATGAGCGACTCGACATCGCCCGCGAACGGGTAGGGCAGCTTCGTCTGGCCCGGCCCCGCGATGGCTGTCGCGCCCTCGTAGTTCTTGTCCCCGAAGATCTGCACCTTGAACGCGGGGTCCTCATCGCTCTCCGAGCCTTTGTACACCGTCACGGGGATCGACACTGCGCAAGAGTGAGCCTCGCGCCGAGTGGGCCGGGCGCCCGGGGGCCGGACCATCGCTGCCGGGCAGCTTCACATATTGTGTCTCAGTCGCCGCGGGCGAGGTGCTGGCTGTCGTTGGCGCCGCCATTGCGAAGCCAAGGCCAACGCCCCCGGAGCTCGGCACGATCCGCCGTGGCCGGCTTCCCTTTCGGCGCCTCCCAGCCGGTCAGACCGCCGAGTCGAGCTCCCGCTGGGGCTTCCTACGTAAAAATGGATGGAGAAGGGCTCGGCTGCGGCGCTGCTGAGCGCGTCAGTCGCCTGCAGCTGCTGGACGCTCCTTCGTGGTGCTCCGTGCGGAATGGGTACGCGTGGATGGCAGGTCCAAGGAGGGCCTGCGCAGCTCGATCGGCAAAGGGGGGGGGAGAAAGAGTTGTAGGTGTCCAATCAGAAGCACGGACACTCAGATTGGGGGGGTGGAGCTGAGGCCTGGGGAGCGACGGCAGCCGGGTACTGCGCACCTTGCCTTCTTCGCCGGACGGCGCCCGCACGCAGGCGCAGGCCTAGGACAAGCTGGCCGAGCCGCCAGAGTTGCGTACGGGGTGCTGGAGCCGGCGCGGGGCCAGGCGCCCGGTCGGTGACCGGCGGACGCTGGTCGCCCGCTGCGCGTCCCGATGATCCTCCAGCTAGAGATATCGTACACCGAGAGGTCCAAGCCGAAGCGAGGGTGCGCCGGACCCTGCCGTCCCGGCCCAGCTAGAGCAAGCCCGGGCCCGACCGCGCCACGAACGCAGACTGTTTAGCCGCCGGTCGCGGACGCTGATACGGGCGTCCCTCGTCACCGGAAACGGCATCGTGCTCCAATCCAGGTACCTGCGCCCGCCCCGGCGCGCGGCGCGCTTTGTCGGTTCGGAGCCCTTGACTGGCGCGCCGGGGCAGTGCTGGCAATGCGGACGACGGGGCGGCGCGGGCGCGCTTCGAACTGGCCGACGCGCAGGCGGAGAGCCTGCTCGTCCGGTTCGCCGTGGAGGACGCGAAGGGAAAGGCACGCCAGGCCGCGGCGGCGGCGGCCCATCCCTTCAGCTTCAACCACGCGCGAGCTCACGCGAGGGCCCCGCAGGCGCAGGCGGAGTGCACGCTGCCCGTGACGCAGATCCTCCCGCCGGGCCGGATGAGCTGGGAGGCGGCCGTCGGGCTCGGCGCCTGCGCGGGGGCGGAGGACGGCGAGGCGCCCCCCGCGCTGCGCGTCGCGGCCTCCCGCCTCGCCCCCGGGGACAGGACGACCCCGCCCGGCCCCTTCCTCTCCGTGGCGCCGCCCGACGCGAGCGGGAGCACCGGGTCGACGCCCACGGCAGTCACGTGCGCCGCCGCGGGGCCCCCGAAGCTGAAGCCGGCCCCGGGCCCGCCCGCCCGCCCGCCCGCCTAACTTCGTTCGTTAGGGCGCGGAGCAGCTTCAGCGACGGGACGCGCTCGGCGGCGAGCCTGCACGAGGTCGCCGTGGGCGTCGAGGAGGCCCCCGGGGGCGCCGGGGCCATCGACCTCATGGGCGGGAGCCTCGCCGGCCTCGGTGCCTTTGCTAGCACTTCTTCTTCTTCTTCTCTTGCACGGCTGCGGCCCTGACGCCTCGTCAGCGGCCGTGCTCCCGCCGCTGCCCGGGCCCGGCCCCTCGCACGGGCTGCCCCCCAGGCCGCCCCCGCCGGCGGCGGGGGGCAAGGCGGGCAAGGCGGGCCCCTCGGACCCGGAGCTGTGGCGGGCGCCCGTGAAACCCCGCGAGGAGCACGTGCGTACCCCCCCGGGGCCGCCCCCCCCCCCCCCCCCCCCCCGCGTCCGACGGGCCCCCTCTTCCTTCAGAAGCCGCACTGGCCTCAGGGGCGCCACCTCGTCCTCGACTGGCCCGACGGCTCCCCGCTCGCCGGCTCGGGCGCCGGCGCCGGCGCCGGCGCCCGCCCCGCCGCCTCGGGTGCGCACGGGCGCCCCGCCACCGGAGGCTCGTCGCTCCCGGTTTCCGACGAGGGGGGCGCTGGGGCGGGCGCGGGCGCAGGGAACAGCAACGCGGAGGGCAGCGGCGGGCCGGCGCCCTACAGGCGCCCCAGCACGCGGTGCGCTCCCCTTCCTTGTACCCCCCTTTCCCGCCTCGTATCCGCCCGCTGAGCGGCGGGGCAGGCCCGTGGGCATGGGCGCCGTGGACGAGTACGGCCTCGCGAGCTTCGACCCCCTCCTCTGGGAGTTCTGCTTCGTGCGCGTACCCCCCTGGCCCCCGCTCCCTCCTTTCCCCCCCCCCGAGCGGGGGTACGACCGCGCGGGGCGGGGCGGCAGGATGCGGGGGGCGAGGGGGAGGTCTACGGCCCCCACTCGACGGAGGAGATGATCGAGCTTGCGGACGGGGGGGTACTGGGCGGCGACCGCGACGCCCCCGCCCTCGTCCGCCAGCTCTCCCTCCCCGGCTCCGTGCGTGCCACGTACCCCCCCGGGCTCAATCCTATTCTTCTCCTCACCCGGCTGCAGGACCCGGATCTGCTGCTGTACCCGGAGTGGCACCCCTGGTACTCGGTGGACTTCCACCGCATCCGCGCCCTCGCCCGCTCGGCCCTTAGGTAGCAGCGGCCGGCCGGGCCGCTCGCCCGAGCACCCCTTTCAAGCTTGTGACTAGTGCCCTCGACCCTCAACTTTTCTAGGCCTAGTAGGATGTAGGTTATGGTACACACATATGCATCCCCGATCGCGTAACAGTAAGTATTCGTTCTTTCAAACCGATGAACTTGTGTGACTTTGATTTTCCCGATGCCTATCCTAGTGCCCTCGACCCGTTTTCCAGGCATAGTGGCCTGGTAGTGCGTAGGTCATGGCAGCCGCTGAGCCCCGAGACAGTAAGTATGAAAAAGTGAGCATGATTCTTCTTTGAGACGCGGGCTACGGCTTGGGTGCTGCGGGGGGGGCCGGCGCCGGCGGGGCGGCGCTCTCCCTGCGGGCCCCGGGCCCGCCGGCAGGCCCGGGGCTCCCGGCCCCGGCCCGGGGCTCCCCGGGCTCGCCGGCGGGGCGCGCAGGGACAGCGGGGCCGGCTCCTCCAGGACGGCCCGCTCGGGCTGCTGCGTCGCCTGCGCGGCGCGCCGCCGGACCTCGAGGGCGGCCGCGAGCCAGTCGTAGAGGGCCACGGCCGCCTTGCTCGCGCGCTCCACCTCCTCGCGCGGCAGCGAGCCGAGCTGGGCCTGCAGGCGCAGGCGCCGCGCCGGCGGCTGCGGGCCCCACGCGTCGTACGCCGCGAGCGCCGGCGGCAGCGCCGTCGGGGCCACGAGGGCCTTCAGCGCGCCCCACTCCGGCAGCGGCGGCGGCCCGGCCGCGGGCGGCTCCCCCGCGCCGGCCGCCCCGCTCCCGCTGCCGCTCCTGCGGCCGCGGCGCCCGGCGGGCCGGGGGAGGCGGGGACGGGGCCCTGCGGGCCCGGGGAGGCGGGGGCACGGAGGCGGCGGAGGCGCGGCGGGCGCCGGTGGCGCTGGACGAGCCCGGGCGGGCGGCGGCGGCGGCGGCGGCGGCGGCGGCGGGCCCGGCTGCGGGGCGGCGGCGGCGGGGGTGGCGGGGGCGGGCGGGGGCGGGAGGAAGAGGTGGAGGGTGAGGAGGAGGTCGAAGAGGGCGGGCGGGGGCCCGAGGGCGGGGTTCACGCGGTTGAGCTCGGCCAGCAGCCGCGTGCAAAAGCCAACGTCCAGCTTGGCGCGGAGGCCGTCCAGCTTGGCCCGCTCCGCATCCTCCGGCGCTGCCCGGGGGCTAAGGAGAAGGCGAGTGGGCGGGCGGGGGCGGGGGCGGCGGGGGCGCACGGCACTGCTCGTCGATCGGCTCCGGGGGCGCTGCGCCGCGGAGAGGCTGGTCACTTTCCCTTTCGAGTGCGAGGCGGCGGCGGGGCGGGGCAGGGCAGGGCGCACGGGGCGGGGGCGGGGGCGTCGGCGGCCGCAGCGGCTCGTCCAGCTGCGCGCGCGTAAGCCGCGGGCGGGGCGGAAGCCGAGGGGGGCGGGCGCGCCTTGAGGGCGGCGAAGCGGCGCTGGCGCTCCTGCTTGGCCGTCAGGATCTTGTCGAAGACGTCCAGCGCCTGTGACGTTTCAGCTAAGCCAGCCAGCTATCTGTCTTCGGATCGGGCCGGTGACGTCACCTTGACGGCCTCGCGCGCCACGGCGACCTCCTTCTGCTCGAAGACGTGGTCGGGGTACATCGCGTCCAGCGTCGGCCGCGAGTACGTCGCGCCCTTCCAGCTCTCGTCCAGCGGCTGCGGGCGGGGGCGAGGGCGTCAGGCAGGGCGGGGAAGGCAGGGGAGGGGAGGCAGAGCGGGAGGGTAGGGCGGGACCTCATAGGTCTTGGAGCGGGAGAGGGTGCTGTGCGGCAGGGTGTGCAGGGGCCTGTGCGGCGCCTTATCCTGCGCGGCGGCGTCAGAAGCCGCCGCCGCGGGCTGCGCGGCCAACAGCGCCCTCCGAGGCTCGCCTCCGGGTTGATGTTGGAGCGGTAGGCGCCGGGGCCCGGCACGGCGGAGGTCGTGGCGTCGAGGTAGCAGCCCGTCGAGGTGCGCCCATCGAAGCGGTCGCCCCCGCCAAAGGTCGTTGCCCTGAAGTACTCTTCCCTGTTCTTCTTCTTGGTCGGGCGCGGCTTGAACTCGCCCTTGATGTCGTACGCGCCGGGGCCTGCGCAGGCCGAGCGCCAGCGCTCAGCGGCAGGGCGAAGAGGACGGCACGCGGCACGCAGAGCGGCCCGGAGGCGAGTCGGAGGCGGTCGGGGCAGCGGTCTCGGCGCTCACCCGGCTCGTACTCGTCCGGCAGGCGTAGCGGGTCGCTGAAAACGTTGCTGGTGTTCCTATATGCCGGCCTGCTGCTCCAGAAGCCTGATGGGTGCGCTGCGCTCTGCTGGAGCGTGGCGCCCGGCGCGCGGGTCATGCTCGCGGCCGTCGAGCCCGGGCCCGTCATACTTGCGCTAAGCTATAGCGCGGGGCCGCTCGGCGTCGAAGCTGCTTGCTCGAGTGTCCTGCACAGATTTGGCTCGTAGGGCGGGCCACTTCGCAACGATGCTCCGGCTTGACGGCTTGAGGCTTGAGCCTGGAGGCTTGCTCAGACTTCAGTGCGCGCGCCAGCGCTTGCGCTGCGCGCGCCGCGCCGCGGCCGCGGTCCGGGATCCGGATCCCGGGCGGCACCTCGCAGCCCCTACGCCGCATAGATAGGACCCTGCAGTGGCGCCGAGTAGGGGATTGTCATTCACACAAATTTAAATGTTCAACTCGCGATCGACACAGGTCTGGCACTCGGGGCCTGGTCACTGGCACCTGCGGGCGATCTCGCCGGGCGTCCGGCGCCAGAGGAGAAGGAACTCGGCGAAAGAGAAGTCGCCTGGGGCCGGGGCCAGGGCCGGACCCGCCGGGGCCGGCGCCGCGAGGAAGGTATCCAGGGCGAGGTCGAAGGCGGCCGCGAAGCGCCGCCCCGTGGCGGCCTCCAGCACGGGCTCGGGCCACGCAATGGTGACCGAGAGGCGCCCGGCAGCGGTCACGGCCGAGAGAGCGAACAGGGGCCCGTGGTAGTGTACCCCCTGGGCGAAGCGGAGGGCGCAGGGGAGGGCGGGGGCGGGGAGGGCCCCCAGGTTGGAGACCTCTAGGCTCGAGGTGCGCATGCTGGGGCCGGCCGCCTCGCAGCGCTCCAGCACGAGCCGGGGGAGCCGTCCGCCGGCGATCCCCACGAGGCCGATCTCGCGCGCCGCCCGCGGCGCGTCGGCCTCGATCTCCCTCCGGACGCCCGCCGCCAGCCCCGCGAAGCGCGTGCCCGGGGCGACCGCGTGCCGCGTGGCCGCCCCGCAGATGTAGTTCCCGACGGCGCCGGGCGGGACGCCGGCGCGGCCCCGCAGCGAGACGGGCGTCGTGAGGGAGGCGGGGAGGGGCCGGTCCCCTTCCTCCGCGACCGCCGCCAGAGCGAAGAGGCCGGCGGCCGAGAGCGCCGCGCCGACGCTCACGCCGGCCTCCCGGCAGCGCCGTGCCAGCGGCTCCGAGGGCCGCTCCAGCACGAGCGGCGCCGGGGTGGCGAGGGCGGGGAGGGCGGCCCCCGGGCGGCCGGGCACGTGCACGGGCCGGCGCGGGACGGGTACGGGCGGCTCCGGGGGCCCCAGGTACCCCGCCTCCTTGCGATCGCTTAGGAAGAAGGCCCGAACGATGTCCCCCAGCTGAGCCCGCACGTCCAGCTGCGGGTCGGGTACGGTACGTTTAGGGCATCGGCGCCGCGCCCGGCGCGGCCGAGAGATCTAGACGGGGCGCACCTTGTTCTCGAGCGGGTCGAGCGGCGGCGCGGGGGCGGGGGCGGGGGCGGGGCGAGCCAGCGCCTCCAGGAGCTCGAGCGTCACCGAGGCGGCAGAGAGGCCTGCGCATGCCGCCCATGAGCAGGCCTAGGAGGCAGGCAGTGCAAGGCAGGGCGAGCAAGCGCTCGGGGCGGCGCACCGTCGCCGATCACGTGGTGGAAGACGAGCAGGAGGGAGCCGCCGCGGCCGCGGCCGGGGTCCCGCGAGGCATCGGGGGAAGCGGGGGCCGGGGGAAGGTAGAGGAGCTTCCAGAGCAGCTCGCGCTGGGCGGCGGCGCTCCCGGCGTCGCGAAAAGCGGCGTTGGCGAGCTGGGCGAAGGCCTCGGGCCAGGCGCGCCCCGCCGCCTCGACCCGCACGGGCAGCTCCGCTTCCAGGCGCCCGAACTCTTCCACGGAGCGCACGAGGAAGCGAGGCGCCGGATCCCCGCCCCGCGGCCCGAAGCACGCGTACGCCGCGCAGCTCGGCCGCGGGGCCTCCTCTTCCGGCCCGACCAGCAGGCTCGCCCGCAGGAGCGCGTGCCGCGAGGCCACGTCGCGCATCGCGGCGACGAGCCTCTCGCGCGTGAGGTCCAGCGGCTCGTCCAACTCCGCTGCGGTGCAGAAGATCCTCGGCTCCGGCTGCGCTGCGTACCACCTGCCGCAGCGTACGCGTCGGAGGGGCGAACAACGCGCGCAGCGGCCGCTGGCCAGCGCACCTCTCGAGCAGGCCGAGGGGCGCGACGCCGCCGGCCGCTCCGCGCGACTCGATCGGCACGGCGTGGCGGCGTCCGAAGCGGAAATCCATTGGCGCGGCTCTGAGACGCGGCACGCCGCCGCACTCGCCTAACCGCTAACTTCAGCTCTCGCGCGCCGGCTTGGCAGCACCGTGGACATCACGGCGGCTTGCGTATGATTCGCTTGCGGCGTCGTGCAGGAGGGCAACACGTGCACGACGCGCGCCAGGCTTGCGAGTGACATGCTGCAGCGCTGGTGGCAGCTGTAGCTTTGTCACTGACTCGGCGCCGGTCTCGCCGCCACCTCCCTAGGCTTCGAGGCCCCCTTTGCTCTGTCCCGCCCGTACCCCGGCCACCCCAGTGTACCCCCCGCTACCCCTTCCGGGGCCTTCCCTCCCGTAACCCCTCTTCAGCCCCATTCGATTTTCGCATTTCGCCCATTCCCGCTTATCGCCGACTCGACGTCGAGTCGCCATATCGCGGCACACGGCATGTACAGCGTCCTGGCTAGCTGCGCTGGCGCTTCGAGTCGGGCCCGTCGGCGGCCGAGGAAGGCCGCGGGGGCGTGCGGGGCCGGGCGGGCCGCGGCGGGGTGCGGGGCCGGTCGCGGGGCGGCGTGGCGGGGCGGCGCGCGCCCTGCGCGGGGGCCTCCCCCTCCGCCTCCTTCGAGACGACGACGACCACCGACTTGACCCCCGACGAGTGCGCCGGCGCCTCCTTCGCCTCCCCCTCCCCCTTCTCCGATTCCGACTTCTTCTTCTCCTCCTTGCCCGCCCCGGCGTCCCGGCCCTCCGAGCGCCGCTCCCGCCGCCCCTCGCGCTCCTTCTCCTTCTCCCGCGCCGCCGCCGATGCCTGCCGAGGGGGCATCAGCGCGCGCTGGCCTGCGCGGGGGTACGGAAGAATGCGATGCTCGCCTCGGGGCGGGCGTCGGGGTCGAATCCGGCGCGGACGAGGGCCGCCCGCTCCTTGTCCCGCGCGGCGCGGCGCTTGCCGCAGTTGATCGAGTAGACCTCCACCAGCACGTTCGAGTCGTCCCCGTGGCCCACGCACGTCCCTGGCGCCTCGTCAGCCGGCCGGCTACCTTGCGAGGAGGACGGCGGGCCGAGGGGTACGGACCCTCCACGAAGTCGCCATCCCGCAGGCGGAACTCCTTCACCAGCTCCGCCGGCACGGTCACCTCGTTCCGCCCGCACGTCCCCTCCAGCCGCCCCTGCGCGCGCCCCGCTCAGCTGGCGCCGGGGCGGGGCGGGGCGGGGCGGGCGCGCCGGTCCGGAGGCGTCGGGCAGGCGCAGGCGGCCGCAGTCGAGGCGGACAGGCGGGTCGACTTTGGCGGGGGGCATGACCCGGTTCGGGGGGTCCACCGAGTTGGAGCGGGAGCGGGAGCGGGAGCGCGGCCGCGGTGGGGACCGGTTCCTCGGGGGCGGGGGCGAGCGGCCCCGGCCCATCGGCATCGCGGGGATCCCCGCAGCGGCGGCCGCCATGAGGGGTACGGCGGCGGCGAGCGGGTACATGAGGGGCAGGGCGGCGGCGGCGGCGACGGCCGCCGGCTGCACTGGGCGCCCGTTCACCTCGAAGACATCGAGCAGGGACGGCATCTGAGGGAGAGATCAGCAGAGGCGCGTGCGGGGCGGCCGGGGGCGGGCGGGCGGGCCTTGAATGGGGGTACGGAGGGCCCCATGGCGCCCTTCACGTCATCGCGGTCCCGGAGCCTGTACCGCTCGACCAGCTGCGGGGGTACGTACAGATCTGCGCCCGCTTCAGCTCGCGCGGAGCCGCGGCGGCGGCTGGGCAGCCGGCGTCGCACCCGGTCCGCCGTTCATGCGTTGCTGCCGGACGGCTGGCGAGTCAGACAGGCCGAGCGGGTGGAAGAGCTAGGCTTAGGGGATAGCGCTCACGTCAAGGATCGAATGCGTCGCGCGGCCGCCGAGGCGAATCACGCCCGAGGCGGTCGGCACGTAGGGCATCGCCGGCATGACGGGAACCGGCACGGCGGCCGCCCGCTCCGACGGCCGCGGCGGCGTGCGCGGCCGCCTCGGTGAGCGGTCTCTGTCGCCGCGGTCCCGGTCGCGATCCCTGTCGCCCTTCTCGTCCACTGGCCTCGCGTTCACGCGGATGATCGAGACCATCTGCCAGGGAGGGGCGCCCAGGGTGCTTAGCGAAGCGGGCGGGGGCGGCGGGCCGCCTGACGGGAGGCGCAGCCCACCTCTGGCCGCGAGCGCTTGGACCCTTGCGCACGCGGTGCCTCGACGGGACCTGCGCTGGACGCTCAGCGGACGATGCAGGGCGTGGCGCAGCTGCGAAGGCACCCTCGACGAAGTCGCCAGCCCTGAGACTGTGGTCGCGAATCAACCTTTCCGAGAGATAGACGAATCCGGGCTCATTCGATTGACTGCCGCGGGAACTTGGGGACGGCGGCCTGCGAGCGAGAGCTGTAGCTGCGATCGGCGTCGTGCGCATCATGCAGGTCGCACCGCTCCTTCAGGAGGCCCCAGCCAGCAGGATAGATGTCAAGGTAGCCGCCTGCACACGCGTCGCGTCAGCTCCGAAAGAAGCTACGCATCTCACTGGGTGCGGGAACGCGACCATTGATGCTGCTCATGGCGACCAGCTTCTGAACTCCCGCTACCCCGCCAGAAAAAAACAACCTCGTCTGCGATCGCTTAGCGGGCGGCGGCGGCATCGCGTCGGCGGCTTCGTAGGAGCTAGCAGCTAGGATCGCAGTCGCTTCGGGGGCGTCCCGCGCCCTCGCGCCGAAATCAGCCCGGCAACAGATGGGCAACAAAGCAGCTCGCCAGCTGCAGCCCGGCGGCAAAGACGAGGGCAAGCGTTCCGGCGCGCCCGCGAAGAAGCAAGCCTGCGTCGGCGTGTGCTTCGAGCCGCCGCGCTCTCTCTTCTTGACTCGGCTGGTCCCCCAGCTGATCATCCTCCACTCCGACGAGAACTCCGATAAGAAGTGCTTCTACGCGTGCGATCCAGACCCCGAGAAGGCGTGCTCGGACGCCTGCAAGCTCCTCTGCACCGAGATGAATCTGCCAATGTGCAAGCGGACGTGCGGCCGCGGCTGCACCGTGATGCCGAAGGACAAGATCGAGAAGTGACCGCCGCGCCGTTTGTCAACGCCCCCGCTTGCCTCGTGCGTTGACCCGACTTCGCTCGTTGGACGCAATACCTAACTCCGCGCAAGCAGGGCCGGCAGCGCGCCGCGTATTGCTAGCGATTGGAACACGGCGCAGGCGCTGGCGGCGCTTTTTGTGACCGGCGCGATCGCTTGGCGCGGGCAGCTTCTGCGCATGCGTCGCTGGACAGCGCTCCCGACCTTTTTGCGCATGCTCCGTTTTTGTTTGATCCTCGCCGTTCTAGCGTCAGTTTAGCTGTTGTACAGTATTGAGAGTCGACCATGAGTGGTACCGTCTAACGATGCGGCATGGGCTCGACAAGGGATTGCGATATTTGCATTTGCAGAGAGGGCTGTTCGGGATCGTTGGCTATTCGAGAGTCTTCAGCAGGCGGAAGAGGCCGGCGGCCTCTCTGATCCTGCTGAACTCTATGCAGAACGCCTGCACCTCGATGAAGAGATCCTGCGAGGGGCAAGGCTCGGGTCCAGGCGGGGGGGATTCCGAGGGGGCGGACGGGGGTGAGTTCGTGCGGCGCGCACCCGCTGCACTTGGACGTTGATAATCTTGTTGCGGATGAGGGACTGCAGGAAGACGCAGACGAGCCGCACGAGCCGGTTCTGCGGCGGCGGGCGTCAAGGGAGGAAGGCCCCGGGGTACAGCACGAGAAGCGCAAAGACGGGACGGCGCGCGCCTGCATGTACTTGTCCTTGATGCCCTCGCAGGACTGTATGCAGTTGGAGATGTAGAGGTGGATGAACTCGGGCGGCAGGTCCACCGCCGTCGTCAGCCGGTTGACGACCTCCATGCTGTGCAGGCTCATCTCCATGTTCACCAGCTCCGTGAAGTACCTGGGGCGGGCGGGGGACAGACAGATAAGCGGGCCGATCGACAGGAAGATCGATAAGATCGAAGAGGGCGCACTCGGTGATCTGGGGGCTGGACATGAGCTTGAGGAGGACCTCGATGGCGATCAGGGGGTTGTTCTCCACCAGCTCCGGCAGCTGCGGCGCGCGCGCGAGCCAGGGCCGCGTCACAAACCGGCGTGCCGCGGGCCCCCGGACCCGGCCCGGGCGGCGCGCCTTCTTCGGGGTGAGGCCGAGGTGGTAGACGACCTTGGGGTCCGCCTCGAGCTCCCCCAGGATCCGCTGCCGGCCGGCCCGCGGGCCGGCGTCGGCTCCCAAAGGACCGCCGGGCGGGGCGGGGCGGGGCGCACGTGCTGGTGGCCGGGGACGAGGGGCCCCTTGAGCGCCTTCGCGAAGACCTCCCGGATCTCGACCCCCTGGGCGCCGCGTCGGAGGCCGGAGGGGCGAGGCGGGGCGGGGCGGGGGTACAGGGCTCACGGCGGAGGAGTCGGAGCACATCGCATCGTCCCAGACCACGTGGTGCGGCGTCTCCGGGTCAAGCCAAAGCAGCTGCGGCGCAAGACTTCGCTGGGCGGCGGGAGGGCGGGCGGGCCGGCGGCGGGATGGCCCAGCTGACCTCGCGCTCCGTGGGGGGCATGATCGGGGGCGGGGGCCGGACGAACGGCGCCTCGAATCCGTTCAGGGTCACTTCCTCCTCGGCCAGGAGGAAGGGATCAACTTGGGCGGGGTACGGCTCCTCGGGCACCCTTCGCCGCGTCAGGGGGCGCGGGGGAGGGAGGGGGGCGCGCCCATGGGCTGGGGCCGCACGTGGAGGGGTACTCGGGGTCGGGGAGGATGGGGGCAACGGCGGTGGAGCGGAAGGCGTTCGTGTTGGGCGGCTGCCTGTCCCGGTACAGCCGCTTCACAGACTCAAGGTCCGGCATCGGAAGCGCCGAGCCTGCCTCCGGGCTGTACGCCGCCAGCACCTCGTTCGCGCTCTTCTGCGGCAGCTGCGCGGCCGCCAGCGCAGTGAGCACGCGCGCGCGGTCTCGCGGCGTGCGGGGATCTTTGCACCTCGGGCGACGGCGAGCAGAGCAGGGAGATCAGGTACTGGCGCTCCGACGGGTCGAGGTTCTGCCGCTCAAGCGCGTCTACGAACACCGACAGGAACGGGTTGCTGCCGGGCTCCTCCGCCTTGTACAGGTCGAACAGGATGAAGAACGCCGCGATCCGCTGTGCTGGCTGCAAGAACGCATCCTGCAGGAGAAACGCGAGCGCACAGCCCGCCTTGAAGTGATCTTCTTTAGCAAAGGTCTTGCAGAAGTTCGCCGCGACGCTCTCCAGACGTGAGTCCTCTTCCGACACGCACGCGAGCAGCGCCTGAAGCCGCGCGTGGCTCAGCAGCTTCATAGCCGCCGGTGGCGGCCAGTGGCCGTTGTCCGATCGTGCACGCTCTTCGCGGAATCGATGGGGTTCACGCAGATTGACCGCGCTTTGGTTCCCGTCAAAGGCGGTGCCGGGCTCTTGACTACGCCGAACAGCTCACGGCTTTCGATCGCTTGCTATCGCGCCGACGGTTTCGTTCAGCTCCGCTCGCGCTGGTTGCTGCTCAGGCGACAGGCGCTTTTGGAGGGGTACCGGCAAATCTCGAAGCACAGCGCGCGACAAGATGGTGAACATCCGGTGCGCATTCGAGCCTCGTTCTGTTTTCCGGAGTCTGTTCTCTCCGTCGCACGGCGATGCTCGGCCGCCGCCGTGCCCGCTCCCGAACTAACGCGCCTCCGCCCGCAGGCCAGCGACGGTGAGCGCGACGGACGCATGCGGGGCGAGATGTCGCGCTGGCCGCCGTCCGACCGGCTCGCGCCGCGAGTCGTCTTACGCGCTCATCGCAGGTCGAGGACCTGCTGGCGATGCAAACATGCAACCTCTTCTGCTTGCCTGAGAACTATCAGATGAAGTACTACTTCTACCACATCCTTTCCTGGCCGCAGCTCCTTTACGTCGCCGAGGATCACAATGGGAAGATCGTGGGCTACGTGCTGGCGAAGATGTGCGCCCCGCCGCTCGCGCTGGCGGCTCTCTAGGCGCAGGCCGACGCCGCGGGCGGCGCAGGGAGGAGGAGGGCGAGCCGCACGGCCACATCACGTCCCTCGCCGTGCTGCGCTCGCACCGCAAGCTGGGCCTCGCCACGAAGCTCATGAACGCCGCGCGTGCGCATTCCCCGCTCCCGCATCGCTTAGCTCGCCCCCGACGGGGCGGCGCGCGGCCGGCAGACCGGGCGATGGTCGACACGTTCAACGCCGAGTACGTCTCGCTCCACGTGCGCAAGAGCAACCGGGCCGCGTTCCACCTCTACACGGAGACGCTCGGCTACAAGTGCGCCCCGCGCGCGCTCCCCGCCCCGCCCCGCCCCGCCCCGCCGAGCCTCGAGCCTCGCCCCGCCGCGCGCGCCGGCAGGATCCACGACATCGAGGCGAAGTACTACGCGGACAGCGAGGACGCGTACGACATGCGGAAGCCCCTCAAGGAGAAGAAGTCCAGGGATGAGAAGAAGGAGGGCGAGGCGGCCAAGGACGGCCCCAAGAAGGAGGAGGCCAAGAAGGAGGAGGCGGCGGCGGCGGGAGCCGGGGCGGCGGCGGCGCCACCGGCGGCGGCGGCGGCGGGCGGAGGGAAGCGGAAGGGCAAGGGCGGGGCGGGAGGGCACGGCGGGGCGGACGTTGCTGGCGCTACGGAGGCGATGGCGGGGGCGGCCGTATCGGCATCCGGAGGCGGGAAAGGGGCCGGCGGCGGGAAGGGCGGCAAATCGTAGCGCCGCGCTGTCCTCTGTTCTCGTTACTGATATTTAGAATAGAATAGGATGCAGAATAACGACGGGGCGGGGGCGGGATGGGTGCAGGGAACGGCGAATCATAAGCCAACTCAAGCTAGGCTAGGGGGCGTGCTGGTAGATGTACTTGGCTGCGGGGGCGCCGAGGGGGTGGACGGAGCGGACGGGGGTACCGGCGTCGTCCCGCGCGGGGCTCCCGACGCTGCTCCCGCCCTCCGGTTCCTCGCCCCGGGACCCCGACCGGGCCTTCATCCGGTGCATCCGCTGCCGGCTCCGCCTCTCCAGCGAGCCCCGGCCGGGCGCCTCCCCCTCCGCGGCGGCCTCCGGGGCGCTCGCCGGGCCCGCCGCCGGCGCGGGCGCGGCGGCTGAGGCTGTGGCGGAGGAAGCGGCGGCGGCGGCGGTTCTCGCTGCGGCTGCTGCTGCGGCCTTGGTGGCGGAGGCGGCGGCGGCGGCGGCGGCGGTGGCTGCGCGTCTTCGCTCTCGTAGTCGGGGTCCGGGCGCTCGGCGCTCCTGCGGGGCGCTCAGATTTTGGAGCGCTTTGGAAGGGCGGGGCGGGCGCACGGGGGGGAGAAGAGGATGGCGGGGGAGCCTGCAGGCTGGAGGGCGAGCGCGGGCCGCCCGCCCTGCTGAGGCGGCTGCTGCTGGGAGGCCCACGGGACTTCCCGGACGGGGGAGGCGGCCGGCTGGGCGGGGGGTACGATGGCGAGGGGCGGCAGGCGCGAGGAGCGGCCCGGGCGGTGCGAGGCGCCGCTGTGCCCATTCTCGAGCGGCTGCAGCGTCTGCGCGGCGCCGGCGCGCGGGGCCAGCGCGCCGTCGCCGGCGGCGGCCTGAGGGGCCACGTCGATCCGAGCGACGACGAAGGGCGGGGCCGTCTGGGCCTTGGCGAGGCCCGGGGACTTGGCGGGCGAGGCGGCGGGCTTGAGGGGCGAGGCGGGGGCTCCGCGCGCCGAGGGCGACCCCGGGAAGCCGGGGGGCAGGTTGAGGGGGGGTACGAGCCCGCCCATGGGGCTCCGGGCGGTGTTGGAGCGGGACATCTTGCGGGCGCGGAGGTGCGGGGCGCAGGAGAGGGCGAAGGAGGAGGCGAACTGCTTCTTGGAGGGCCAGTGGAGGCCGGGCTCCTCGGCCTGCCGGTCCTCGTACAGCTCCGCGCAGTCCCGGAAGAACGACTCCACCATCGGGCCCTGCCGCGCACGCGCAGAAGTTTAAGCTTCGAACCCGAAAAGTTTGAATTCAAATATTTGAATCCGGGGCCGGGGTACCAGGGGCAGGTCGTTGTCGTCGTCCCCCAGCGGGTCCTCCAGCTCGAAGGCGATCGTCTTGATCCCGTAGAATGTGAACGTGAACACGAACATTGTCACGGGGAGAAGCACGAGCCGCTTGATCCCGGAGCCCTGCCGCGGAACTCGGGTCAGCGCAGGGGGTACCGTGGCAAAGATCGACCGGCTGGGGCAACGCTTCGTTCGCAAACGCACGACGAGGCGGACGAAAACGAAGGGGAGGGTAATGAAGTACATCTGCGATGGGTACGGGCGTAAGAGGGGCTTTGAGCTTTTGGGGGAGAAAGACGGGGGTACGCACAAAGAGAACGATCTCGAGCGCCTGGGTGTCTGCGGAGGGCGTCAGTTTATTTCCTGATGCAGGCGGGGTACGGGGCGGACAGGGAAGGGGTACGGGGGTGCGCATATGGCGGTCGAGGACGGAGAACTGGACCACGATCTTGGTAACCTGCGGGGGGTACAGCATGAGCGGCGGCGCATCAGGGGGTAGCGGAAGGTCGGGTACATTGTCGTCTGCAAAGCGCGCGGATCAGAGGAGACGAGCGGCCGGGGGGTAGGAAGGGAGCGCACCGAAGCGCATGACGATCGTGGGATCGATGAGACGCTGTTGCTGCAGGCGGGAGACCTCCCGCCTCACCTGAGGCATCCGGGGGGGGGGGGGGGGGGAGAGTCAGGGGGCTAGAGGCGCGGGGCGCCGGGCCACGCCGGAGAGGGCCCCTGCCGCCCCCCCCAGGCCTCCTCACTCACCCAGTGCGCCAGCAGCATGCAGGCGTTCCCTGTACCCGGCAGTCGGAGGGCGAGGGCGGGCCTTGGAGGGGAGCGGGGGGAAGGGGGGGGGGCGGTATCGCACGCACCCTTTGCGGACTCGATCTTGGCGACCTCGGCGGGCAGGAGCCACTGGCTGAGGAAGGAGTGGTCCGTCACCTTGCCCTTCCGGTTCAGGTACGCCGTCTGTTTAAAATTTGAGAGCTCGGTTCAGCAATAAGAAGTTCGATAGATTCGTGCAGGACGTACGGCGTAGCTGTAGAAGGCTGCGGGGAGGGGAGGGCGTGGCTCAGTGGTCCGCGGGGGCAGAGGGGCGGGCGACGGGCGGGGCGGGGCGGGGCGGGGCGGGGCTGGCCTGCGGAGAGGCGGACGAGGTTGAGGCGGAAGCGGCTGCTCTCGGGCCGCTCGTCGCCGGCGTCGGAGTACGAGAGCGTCTGCGAGATGAGGTCGCGGCAGCTGTAGGCCACGACCCCCAGCGCCGAGCGGCAGTCCCAGAAGCGCGTGTAGGCGAGCTGCGAGCGGAAGACGAGGAGGAAGCCCAGCATGGGGAAGACGAAGCTGTGGAGCTTGTCGGGGATGGCGATCCCGCCCGTCGTGCCGCCCTCGTCCTCCGGCGAGCCGTCGATCCACTCCTCCAGCGCGGCCACGAAGAAGCCCCTGCGCCCCCGGGCGTTCAGACGGCCCCGCTCGGCTCGGCTTCGCTCGGGGAGGGCGGCGGACCAGGCGGTGAAGATGAAGAGCTCGCCCAGGATTCGGCGGTAGACGGAGCCGCGCCACCGGAAGATGAGTGCGATCCGGTCCCGCAGGCGCTGCGCGCGGGGCCGGCCGCGGCGGCTGGTCAAGTCTTGAGCGCCGCGGCGGGGGAGCTGACAGCATTAGCCGCCGCGCTGCAGGTAGGAGGCGAGAGACCGTGGCTAACTGCTCAGGCCCCGAGGGCCGGGCTCCGACTGTCCGACGCGTGGGCGTCTGCCGGGGGGCTAGCCTGGAGGGGGAGCGCGCACATCTGTGTGGTAAGTGATCATCCCGCCGCCTGTGATCCAGGCCGCTCAGCGGCCGACTGCGCGCTAACTCGTGGAGGTGATAGCCGGCTGGTTTGTTCAGAAGCCGGCGCTGCGGCCGCGCCAGGCCATGCAGATGTGCATGCAGCCTTCAAAAGCGCATAGCTGACTCGGGAAGCGCGGCGCGCCCGTTCCTCGCCGCACGCGGCGCTTGCCAATCGGTGCGCCGGTGGGACTCAAAGGGGCGAGCCTACCACTAGGCGGACAATGCAGCTGGACGTCGGGGGAGCACCGGGAGGGGCTGGCGCGGCCGTGCGGGGCCTGCTGGCGAAACTTCAGATGGTGCCTAGGGGTACCGGCATCGAATTCAATTCGCGGCGGGCACACCAAACTCCCGGACCAGGCTCTCGCGGCGGGCGCGGCCGGCAAGATGGCGGGCCTCTGGAGCTCAGAGGCCGCCCAGCTTGCCCGGACGGAGCGGGCAGCCCAGGCGAGCAGCGCGTAGCCGCCGCCCGCTCCCGCTCTGAGCACGCCGCCCTTTCGCGCAGGAGGGTGTGGAGAATGAGATCGGGAGTCTACGGACCCGCGTCGATGAGCTCAGCTTCGAACTTCGGCAGGCGCGGGAGGACCTGCACTTCTACTCCGACCTGAGGGAGCAGCTGCAGTCCGCCGCGCCTCAGCTATCGACTTTGGTCGAGATGGTGCGCCCGAATCCGCCCCCTAAGCCGACCGCGCGCCGCCTGCGCCGCCGCAAGTTCAAGCCATCGCTGACCGACGCCGGCCCTTGGCGCAGGTGGTGTCGAAAGAGAGAAATATCCTTTCTGACCGCTCTGCAAAGCGAAAGCATGTTAGCTCGCGCGCTTCCTTGACCGTGCCGCCGCTGGCGGGAGCACAGGACTTCGAGACACGGAACATGCGGGTGCTGGAGATCCTCGGGCACAGGGACGCGGAGATCCGGCGGCTGCAGGGCGAGCTGGCGCGCTCGCGGGCGGAGACGGAGGCGCTGCAGGGCCGGATGGAGCAGGTGGTCGACGAGTGCCAGCGGGAGCGCGCCGCGCGCGGCGAGGCGGAGGAGCGGCTCGCTCGGATGCTGGCGGAGCAGTTCCAGACGGAGGGCCAGCGCGACCTCGTGCAGCGGCTGCAGGAGTCGGCCGAGCGCGCCGTGCGCAAGGCGGCGGAGGCGGAGGGCCGCGCCGAGGAGCGGGCGCGTGAGCTCCACAAGGAGCGGGCGGCGCGCGAGTCGCTCATCCGAGAGGCCGAGACGCGCGTGGCGACGGCGGCGCGGGCCTCCGAGGAGGCGAAGGACCGTCGCATCCTGCAGCTCGAGGAGGCGATCGCCCAGCTCCGGTCCGCCCGGCGCCGGCCCGCGCAGGCGCCGCGCTCGCCCTGCACGCGCGGGGCCGCCGACGCTGGGCGCAGGACGGACGCGTCGCGGCAGCGGCACATGGAGGGGGAGGCGGGCCTGGGCTCGATCACGTGGCAGCGGCGGTGGGAGGAGGCGGACGAGGCGCGGCGGGACGCGCAGGTCGCGCTGCACGAGGCGGAGCGCGCCTTCGCGCAGGAGATCGCGCGCCTCCGCGCCGCCTACGACTCCGTCAGCGCCGCCCCGAAGGCCCGCGGCGGGCCGGCCGCGCAGGCGGCCGCCCAGACCGCCACGACGAAGCAGCTGCGCTCGCGCGTGCTGGACCTCGAGGCCCAGGTCTCCACGCTGCGCGCGTCCCTCAGCGTGAGCCGCCCGCCCCTTCCCTCGCCTCGCCGCCCTCTCCGAGACCGCCCGCCCGCCCCGCAGCGCGCGGAGCAGGACCTGACGCGGGCGGCGTCCAAGGAGCTCATCCGCAAGGAGATGCAGGCGAGCAGCGCAGCGCGGGCGGGGCCTCTCCGCCGCGGCGAGCGAACGCTGACGCCGGCGCAGGTGGGGAGCCTGGAGCGGCAGCTGCGCTCGTCGCGGGACGGGACGCTGCAGGAGGCGTACGCGCGGGACATGGAGGTCATGCGGCACGCGGAGATGCTGGACGAGGAGGCGAGCGCGGCGCGGCAGCACGCGGCGCAGCAGGAGGCCGAGGCGCGGCGCCTGGGCGAGGAGCTGGCGCGCTGCCGCGCCGAGCTTGCGGAGCGCGACCGGCGGCTGGAGGGCGTCACGGCGCTGGAGGCGCGGCTCGGGGCGCAGGAGGGCGCCGCCGCCGCGCTGGAGAAGCAGTACGCCGGCATGCTCCAGAGCCGCGAGGAGCGGCTCGCGGCGCTGGAGGGCGAGGTCGCCAAGATGGAGGCGGCGCTGCGGGCGGCGCGGGAGGGCCGCGACGGCAAGCTGGCCTCGCTCGCTCGGGCCGTCGAGATCCTCAGCACGAAGGGCGACCTGCACGCCGAGGTCGCGCGGCTCGTCAACGAGAACGCCGGCCTCGCGGAGCGCGTCCGCGAGGCGGAGGCAGCCCTCGCGTCCTCCACGGGAACCCGCGGCCGGCCCCGCAGCGCGTCGCCGGGCGCCTCCCCGCGCCGCGGCTCGGCGGCGGCCGTGAACGCGGCGGCGGAGGCGGCGCGCGCAGCGGCGGCGGTCGTGCGCGAGAACGAGGTCGTCGCCCTTCGGGTGCGCCCTTCCGCCCGGCCGCCGCGCACCCGCCGGCTCACGAGCGGCGTCCCCGCAGTCGAAGGTGACGGAGCTGACGGGCGAGGTGGGGCGACTGGAGGGGCTCCTTCGGGCGGCGCGGGACGAGATGGTGCGGCGGGCGGAGGCGGGGCGGGCGATGCAGGAGGCGGCGGCCTCGGCGACGGGGGCCCAGTACGCGGCGGCGCTGCACGAGGAGCGCGTCATCGAGCTCCAGAAGCAGGTCCTCCTCAGGGAGGCCGAGGTCAGCCGCCTGACCGAGGAGCGCGCCTCGCTCGCCACCCGCCTCCGCCAGTCCGAGGCACGCCGCCCTCCATTTCCTCGCCCTTGTTCGGCAGGCCTGAGCGCCGCCGCCGCCGCAGGTCGCCGCGGTGGAGGCGGAGGGGCGGGCGGAGCGGGTGCGGGTGCAGCTGGTGGAGGCCGAGCGGGTCATCCACCAGACGCGGGACGCCCACCAGGCGAGCCTGCTGCTACTCGAGCTTGGCTTTGCTTGGCTGAGCTCGCGGGCAGGTGGTGCAGGTGCAGCTGGCGGCGAGGCACGCCGAGGACCTCGCCAAGTTCCAGAAGGCGGCCGCCGAGGCAACGCGCCGCGCCGACGCGGCCGCCGCCGAGCGCGCCGAGGCCGTCGCCGCCCGCGAGGAGGCCGCCGCCGCCGAGGCGCGCGCCACGGCGCGGCTGCAGCGGGCGGAGGCGGAGGCGGAGGAGAAGGCGCGGCTGGCGGCGGGCGAGGCGGCGGGGCTCCGCCTCACGGCGCAGACGCTGGCGCGGGACGTCGAGCGGCTCAACGCGGGCATCCGGGAGCGCGACTCGCGGATCGCGCTCCTGACGGAGACGCTCGAGGGCCTGCAGGCCGGGGGCGGGCACATCGCGGAGCGGGCGGTGGCGCTGGCCAAAGAGCTCTCCGCGCGGCGCTCGGCGGGGCACGGGCTCCAGCAGCGCGTGGACGACATGGCAGCGGCCCTGGAGCGCGCCGAGGAGAAGGCCGGCCGCCTGCAGCGCGAGCTCGACGCCGTCCGGCAGCGGCAGCGGGCGGCCGAGGCGCAGGCGGCGGCGCTCCAGAGCCAGGAGCTCAAGCTCCAGCAGCAGGCGCGCGCCGCCGCCGCCGAGCTGCGCGCCCGCGACCACACCCTCCTCGACGTGATTCCCACCCCACCCCCTCGGCCCTTCTCGTCCTGACTAACCCATCGCGCCGCAGGCCCAGCGGAGCGCGCGGGAGGCGTCCGAGCGGGCGGCGCGGCTAGAGGCGCAGGTGGGGGCTCTGCAGGCGCAGCTCCACGAGCAGCGGCAGCGCCACTTCGAGCAGCTCGCGCGGGACCGTGCCGAGGCGGACGCCGCCGTGCTCAAGGCCGCCACGGAGGCCGCCGCCGCCGCCGCCGCCCAGGGCTTCGCGGCGCAGCAGACGCAGCAGACGGCGGAGAGGGACGAGGCGGACAGGGCGGGGCAGCCCGGGAGCCCCGCCGGCTCCTCTTCTTCCGGAGCGGCCGCGGCGCAGGCGCAGACGGCGCTGGAGAGGGCGCGGGGGGCGCTGCTGGAGGCGGAGGCGGGGCGGCAGCGGGAGGCGAGCGGGCGCTTCGCGGCGCAGGTGGTGGCCGACCGCTACGCGGCGCGGCTGCGCGCCCTCGAGGCCGCCCTCGACGCCCGCACCGCCGAGTGGGAGGCGCGCTCGCGCCCCTCCTCGCCTTCTTTCTTCACCTCTCGCTCTGACTTCCTGCCGCCAGGTGGGCCTCTTCGTGCAGCAGAAGCTCGCGGAGCACGTCGAGGAGCTCGCCGCCATCAAGGTCCGATCCAAGTCGTAATCTAAATCTAAAGAATCTAAACCTATCAAGAGAAGCCCGCTGTCTCGCTCTAGAGTTCCTCGAAGCCTTCTCTCCTTGTGCCTGTGCGCGGCGGCTGACGCCCGGGCAGGACAAGGCGGAGTTCGAGCACGTGCAGCACCTGGAGGGGCGCCTCGCCGGACTCGCCAAGCACCTCGCCGCCGCCCAGGAGCAGGCCCGCCCGCCCCGCTCGCTTCCTCGCCCTTGCTTGCCCTCCCCGCCCCCTCAACCCGGGCCAGGTGTGCGCGCTGGAGGCGACGAACGTGCGGCTGGCGATGGACAACCGGGACCTGGCGGAGCAGGCGGCGGGGCTCCAGCGCGCCGCCGCCCTCCGCGACTCCCAGCTCGCCGTCGAGATGGCCGAGGCCCGCGTCTCCGCCGCCGCCGACCGCAACCACGTGCGCCCGCCTCTCCTCGCTAGCTCGCTCGAACTCGCCTAAGTATCTTCGGACAGGCCTGGGAGCGGGCGGTGCGGAGCCTGGCGGCCGAGATCGAGGGCGAGGTCCTCATGGCCCTCCGCGAGGTCCGCCCGCCCGCCCCGCCCCGCCCCGCCCAGCTCTGCCGTGTCTTCTTCTTCTTCATCTTCGAAGCTGATGTCTGAACCTCAGCCCGAGGAGCGGGAGGCGGTGGCGGCGCTGACGCGGCAGCTGACGGCCCAGAAGGCGCTCCACGCGGAGGCGGTGCAGGAGCTGGAGGCGGCGCAGCGCAAGCAGGACGTGCTCCGCGTCCACAACATCAACCTCAAGGAGATCATTCAGTCCCTCGAGGCGCGGCTCCGCGCCCTCCAGACCCAGCAGCACCAGCACGGCGGAGGCGCGCAGCACGCGCCGGCGCCCGGCACGGCGGCGGCGACCGAGGCCGTCGCCGCGGAGGAGCGGGCCGGCGGCGGCGGCGGCGGGGCGGCGGCGGCGTGGGCGCGCCGCTCTCGGCCGTTCGGCTGCTGGCGGAGCTGCGGGAGAAGATCGGGGAGGCGTCGGCGGCGCGCGCAGAGGTGATACAGGAGCGGCAGCGGGGCGAGACGCTGGCGGCGCAGCTGCAGCACGCCCGCCAGCTGCTCATGGCCGCCGAGGAGCGGCAGCGGGCCGAGGCGGCGCGGCACGGGCGCGAGGTGCAGGCCCTCCACGAGGACCTCGACGCCCGCCACCGCGCCGCGCTGGAGAAGGTGCGCGCGCGCGCGCGCCTTTCTCGACTGCGGCGCGGCGCCTGAGCGCGCCACGGCCGCGCAGCTGCAGCGGGGGGCGGCGGAGCGGGAGAACGAGATGGCGGGGAGGGCGCTCGAGGGCCAGAAGCGGGCCGAGGCGGAGGCGGCGCGCTGGGCGGCCGAGGCGCGGGAGCTGCGGGCGGATGTGGAGCGGATGCGGCCGGGCGCGCGGGAGCCCTGGCAGGCTCGGCTGGAGCAGGCGGAGGCGCGGGCGGCGGACGCGGAGGCCAAAGCCGAGGCGATGGAGAACCGGCTGGAGGCGCTGCAATCCGCGAACGAGGGGCTCGAGAAGGCGATGAGCGGGCTGGCGAGGGAGGACCCCCCGCACGGGCAGCGGAGGCCGGAGGCGCGCGCCGGCGCCGCGGGCCTCGCGCACCAGCTCGCCCAGGCCAAGCTCGCGCAGGCCGAGCTCCAGCGCAAGGCCCGCCGCACCTCTCGCCCCGCGCCCTCGGCCCTCGCCTGACGGGGCGGGGCGGCAGCTGCGGGCGACGGCGCGGGCGGAGGGCGACTTGCGCGCCCAGATCGCCTCCCGCGACGCCCGCCTCCGCGGTTCGGCGTACCCCCGCCCTTCCTCTTGTATCCCCCGCTGAGCCTTCTTCCCCCCGCAGAGGCGCGGGCGCGGGCGGGGGCGGTGCAGGCGGCATACGAGGCGCTGCGGCGGCACGCGGCGGCCTCGCTGGAGCGGGGGGCGCCCTCCCCGCAGCTCCGCGAGCTCCTCTCCCGGCCCCTCCCCGTCCGCTCGCTTCTTCCCTTCTTCTCCTTCTCCTCTGACTCTGTGCAGGACGACGGGGCGGGGGAGGAGCCGCGCGGGGCGGCGCCCGAGGCGACAGCGGCGTTGGGGGCGGGCGCGGGCGGGGACGCCGGGCGGCGGAGGCGGAGGCGGAGATCGAGGGGCTCCGGGCGCGCGTCGCGGAGCTCGAGTCGGCGCTCTCCCGCGCCGAGCAGCGCGCCGCGGCCGCGGCCGCCGGCGCCGCTGCTTCCTCCTCCTCGGCCGGGTCCCGGTCCAGGAGGCGGCGCGCGGCCCGGGGCCGCTCGGGTCGGGCGGGAGGGGGAGGAGGCGCCGGACCCGTACGCCAGCGCGCCGGAGATGGGCGTACCCAGCGACTCGTCCTCCTCGGGCGAGGGCGGGAGCGACAGCGAGGGCGGGGAGGGGCCCACGCCCCGGCACCGCGGCAAGTCCGCCGACGGCCGCCCCGCACCCCGCGGCGCCGCCGGCGGCGCCGGGCGGGCCCAGGCGGGCCCTTCGCGGATCCCGCGGCCCAGCAGCAGCAGCAGCGGGCCGAAGGGAGGGCCGGCGGGGCCGGCGGGGGAGAACCGGGCGCTTCTGGAGGAGCGGCTGCTGGCGAAGGTGCGGGGCCTCCACGCGGAGAAGAAGGTGCTGGAGGGCAAGCTGCGGGCCCTCGAGGCGGAGCGGGAGGAGAACTACCGCAAGTTCCGATCCTCCGTCGCCGGCAAGCTCGCCGCCGACGCCGGTCCGAGATCTCTGTTGTGGCTTCCTTCTCCTTCTTCTAAGGCTTCTTCGCAGAGGGCGGGGCGCGCGTGGAGGCCTCGGTGATGCAGGCGCGCCTGGGCGAGGCGGAGCGGCGGGCGCGCAAGGCCGAGGAGAAGGCCGCCGCCGCCGCCTCCCGCGCCGACGCCGCCGACGTGCGTTCTCTCTCCTCGAACCCCCGCCGCGTTCGCACGCACCTGCTTACGGGACGGCAGCACGAGCGGGAGGCGGCGGGGGCGCGGGCGGCGGAGGTGGAGCGGGCGCTGGGCGAGGCGCAGGAGCGGGCGCGGGCGGCCGTCGCCGACGTGGCGCGCTGGCGAACGGCGGCCGAGCAGGCGGCGGCGGAGGCGGAGGAGGCGCGGGCGGCTGCGTCGCGGGCCGAGGAGGTGGCGAGGGAGCTGAAGGAGAACAAGCGGGCGCTGCTGGGGCGCATCGAGGAGCTGCAGCGGGTCCTCTCCGGACGGGGCGCCGTGAGCGAGGAGGACAGGAGGGAGCTGCGGGCCCTGCGGGAGCGCGTGGAGGAGGCGGAGGCGGCCGAGCGCGCGGCCCGCGCCGAGGCCGCCCGAGCGACGGCCGAGCGGGACGAGGCCTCGCGGGCGGCGATCGAGGCGGAGTCCGGGGCGCGGGAGGCCGAGCGGGGCCGGCGGGCGGCGGAGGAGGCGCTGGTGGCGGCGCGGGGGGACCTTGCGGAGCTGGCGCGGTACAAGGGGGAGATCGGGGAGGCGGCGAGCTCGACGTCGGCGGCGCTCGCCGGCCTCCACGACGCCCTCGCCCGCATCCGCGCCGAGGCGAGCGAGCGCCCCTTCCCCGCCCGCCCCGCTCCGCTTAGGAACTCGAGCCGCTTCCCCGCGCCTCTTCGCTTCCCGCCCCTATCTGCCCCGCCCCGCCCCCGAGCGCGCCTCCCCGCGCGCCGCTCCTCGCTTAGGGATTTTCATCGCTTCCCCGCGCCCCGGCCCTTCGCCTCGCCCGGCCCAGATGCTCCGCTACGTCCATCTGACGCCGGCCGCGCAGAAGAAGGCCGAGGCGCGCTCGTTCCGCGAGGAGCGCGCCGAGCTCCAGCGCGAGATCCAGGTCCGACCCGAGCTACCCGAGCAGATCTGAGCCCGACCTGATCTGAGCGGGGCGGGCGCTTTTGCAGCGGGCGAGGGCGGCCGTGGACGAGCAGCGGGCGCGCTGCGAGGAGCTCGAGAAGCGCGCCGCCGGCACCAAGTCCAACGTGCGCCCCGCGCTAACAGAGAGAGATTAGAGTCTTAAGAGGCTTCAGAAAGAATCCTCCCATAGAAACCCCGCGCGCCATCGATTTCATCGATCTTCTAGCCACAGTCAATCCTCACCTAGCGATGTCGCGCGCCGCGGGCGGCTGAGGCCGGTGCAGGAGGCGCGCGTGAAGGGGCTGGAGGCGGAGGTCGCGGCGCTGCGGGAGCGGGCGGCGCGGGCCGAGGCGGAGGCGGCCGAGGCCGCCGCCGCCGCCGCCGAGGGCTCCAAGCGGCCCCTCGAGGCGGCCCTGCGGGACGCCAACGCGCGGTGCGAGCGAAGCGGGGGCGAAGCGCGGGGTCCCCGGCGCCCTCGCCCGCCCGCTCACCCGGCCACGCAGGGCGGAGAAGGCGGCGGGGGAGGCGCAGGCCGCCGAGAAGAAAGCGGCGAAGCTGGCGGCGCAGCTGCGGGCGGCGCTGGCGAAGGCCGAGGCGGCCGAGGAGCGGGCGGCGCGCGTCGAGCGGGGCGCCAAGGAGGAGCTCCGGTCCCTCAAGGAGGAGCGGAAGCGGCTGCAGGAGGAGATCGCGCGCGTGCGGGCCGCGTGGCACTCCCCGCGGGACTGGGAGGCGCTCCAGTCGGAGCTGGCGGAAGCGCAGGAGGCGCTGCGGCGGGCGCGGGAGGACGCGGCGCGCAAGGCGAAGCTCGTGCAGGCCTTCAAGCAGGAGGTCGAGAAGGAGTCGTCGCGGGCCGAGGAGGGCGCCCGCAAGGGCGGCCGCATGGAGGAGCGCGTCGCGCGGCTCGTGGCAGAGCTGACGGCCAAGGAGTCCCTCGTGCAGAACCTGCGCACGCAGCTCGAGCGGTCCAAGGAGGAGGGCAGCGCGGCGGCCGCGCGGCCCGACGCGGCCTCCGAGGAGAAGATACGGGCGCTGTCGGCCGACCGGGCGCGCAAGGAGCTGCTGGTCCGGCACCTCCAGGCCAAGGTGCGCTCCCGCCGGCCGCCCGTTGTCCTCGTGTTCTCCTCGTTCTTCTGACGTCCTCTCCTCAGGTGACGGGCCTGCAGCAGCAGCTTGCGGCGGAGCAGGCGGCGGCGCCGCGGGGCGAGAAGGAGAAGTACGCGGCGCTCTACAAGCGCGCCCGCGAGGAGGTCGAGCGCAAGGACGCCCACGTCGCAGCTTTAAAGACCAAGGTCCCCTCCCTTCCCCGCTCGAGCTCCTCGCCTCTCCACCCTTTCCTCTCAAGACGGCCGCGGCAGGTCCTCTCGCTTCTGGAGGAGTGTGATAAGCTCCGGAGGGAGCGCGAGGCGGGAGCGGGGGCGGGGGCGCCCCCCGCCGGAGGCTCTGGCGGCGCCGGGGGCGCGGCGGGGGCGGCGGCGGCGGGGACGCGGGCGGCGCGGGAGGCGCAGACGGCGCTGCGGGAGCTGCAGGGCGTCGTGCGCTCCATCGCGCGGACGCTGCTCCTCGGCGGGGGCGCGCCGCCCCCGCCCACCGCCGCCGCCGCTGCCTCGAGCGCCGGCGTGCTCCGCGCGTCGGGCGGCAGCAGCGGGCGGGGCGGCAGCGGCGGGGGCGGCCTGGACGGGGAGGAGAGCGTGATGGCGGACATTTTGGACGTCTCCCGCTCCATCCTGGGCCTCCCGGACCTCCCCGCCCTCTCCTCCTCCTCCGCCTCCGCCTCAGCCTCAGCCTTCGCCTCCCGGGCGGCCCGCGCCGAGCTGGAGCGCCGCCAGTCCGAGCTGCTGAGCTGGGAGTCCCTCGACGCCTTCCTCTCGCAGCTCGACTCGGCGCTGGCCCGCACCGACTCGGCCGCCGTCCAGCAGCTCCTCCTCCGCTCGCTGGACCACCGCGTCGCCGCCGAGCGCCTCCACGCTCGCCCCTCCGCCGCCGGCTCCGCCGGAGCCGCCGGAGGCTCCGCCCCGCCGGGTCCCGCCCCCCTCGACCTCGACTTCTCCTCCTCCGACGCCGAAGACGTACCCCTCGACTTCCGGAACTCGGCCTCGTCCCCCCTGGGCCTCGGCCTGGGCCTGGATCGCATCTCGGGGTCCGGCCTGGGGGCGGGCCTACCCCTCTCCCGCCTCGCCGACCTCTCCCTGTCCGACCTGTAGCCCCCCGGCCCCCGGCCCCTTCCCAAGGGCCCCCTCGAGCTTTCCCCTGCGCCGGCCCCGCCCCACGGGCCCGCGTTCCATATCATCATCTGTAACATGTTCCCCGGCTTGCATTTCCTTTTCACATGTAGCGAGATTTCAATTGCAAGGACCTCCACGAGTGTCATGATCACGGCGAACGCCTGCGCACTTTAGGGGCGACGCTGGGGGCTTCGAATTCAAGGCTTGGCGTGCACAAGGCCGATCAGAGGGGCGCTGGCCGGGTATACGTTAACGTTCGAGAATTCGCGGCAGTTACCTGCGCAATGGCTTCCGCCAGGCTGAGACGTACTGCCGCGCGAGCCGAACGGCACGCCGATGTGGGCATGCAGCTGCAGCTCGCGAGCTGCAGCTGCAGCTGCCCGATCGCCGCGCGCGGACGCGGCGCATGCAGCTGCAGCGTGCTCGCCGCCGCGCCGCGTGCACGGAGGCGGGTGCGTTGCAGAAGCCCGACCTGCGTCTACCTCGACTTACGCGGAGGGTAGGATCGCACAGGCGTCGGGCAGCCTGCGGTGGAGGTGATCGATCAAGACTGACGCGCCCGGTGCTCGGCCTTCCGGTCGACGCAATCAGGTGCCAACGAAACCATCCTTCGTTTTCAACGCGCCGCGCACCGCCAGCCGCTGTTCTAGCTCCCTAGTCCGCCGGCGCGTTTCAAATTCTATGGCGAGCTGTAGCGGCAACCTCGGGGGCTCGTGGCGATAGCGCGCTTCTCCGCATCATCTTAACCCTCCTACGTGCCGCGCTTGGCCCGAACCGGTCGGCGGTCGCGCTGCGGGGGCTACTGGGTTTAATCGTTAAGGAAAAAAAGCCCCCTCACCGTGCGGCAAATTCTAGGGTCGGGCGGCCATGGCAGCACTGGAAGGCCGGGCCGCTGTTATCCGGGAGGCGCAGCAGCACTCCCGGCACACCTTAGAAGCACGGGAGAGCTCTCGCGCTGGCGCCAACAGCAGCACCAGCGTTCGAGTTCGCGGCCGCCATGGCGCCGCAGCAGCAGGAGCGAGGCAGCCTGCAGCTCGAGTCGCTTTCGGGCTCGACTTCGGCGTCGTTCGAAGAGCTTCATGTTTCTTGGGCCCGCAGCGTCTCCAACAGCCATCCAGAAGCGCGGATCGCAGCCAGTGTCCACGCGCCCGACGGCGGCGCGATCTGCCCCAGCGCACACTGTTTCTCGGTGCGCAATTTCCGGCATTATCTTTGGCTTTCCGCTTCTGTTCCGGTCCTGTGTGCTCCTGGGTCTGGAGGGAAGTGCAGCGAGCTCGCTTGCCTCTAGATCTAGATCTGGACCTGTTGCTGGAGGCCAGGCCTCGGCCTTCGCTCCCTCGGCACTCATTGTGAACGCTGTCTCCGTCTCGCTACTGACGTTGTCGGCGCGCAGGAGGGCGGGCGGGAGGTCCTGACGCACTCGCTCCCGGCGGGCCGCGGCGTGTACCGTGTGTCGCTGCGCCTCTCGCTGGGTGGAGGCCGCGCGGGCACCTCGGATCTGCACATCCTTCTCGCTGAGGCGGCCCTCCGGCTCGACCACGCCTCCGCCGGGTCGCTGGAGGTCACCACTGAAGCCGTCGAGCGGCGCGCGGGCGGCGACGCGGCCGCCGGCGAGGCGCTGAGCCGGGGAACGCCTCTCGAGGCTTCCTTCTTCATATCGCTGCCGCCCTCGGGCCCTGCCCGCTGGCTCGAGCCTCGTGCGCACTCCTCGAGCCGGCCCGGGCGGTAGCCCCCTAGTACCGCCCCTCACGCTCTCCGATCGCGCGCAGCCGCGGCCATGGAATGGGGTCCCTCTGACCACGACCCGTTCACGTGCGCTAGCGCTCACCGCACGCGCGCCTTCCGATTCCTCGCCCGCGCCGGGGCTGACCAGTAGCGCAGGCTGGCGAGCCCGGAAGCGTCCCCGCGGGGGCCCCGGGGCCCCGTCCCCACCTTCGACCCGGCGACGCCGGCGCCCGCTGAAGGCTCCCTGCCCCTCTCCCTCCACCACGACCTCTCGCCCCTCCTCGAGCTGCCGCACGCCTCCTCCCTCCCCGCCACCCCCGCCTTCGCCCTCCACGCCTTCGGGCGCGGCGCCGGGCACGGCGGCAGCGCGCCAGCGTCGCCCCGCGACGACCCGGCCGCGCACGCGCCGGCGGACATGCCCGGCGGCTACGGCGGAGGCGCCGCGCCGCCCTTCGCCGCGGCCCTCGCGCGGGGCGAGCGGGATCGAGAGCGGGAGCGGGACGCGCGGGCGGCGATGGAGGAGGAGGTGATGGCCGCCGGCCGCGCCGCCGCCCGTGAGGCCGCCGAAGCGGCCGCCGCCGCCGCCGCCGCTGCCGCTGCCGACGCCGACGGGGGCGAGGACGAGGACGGAGACGATGGCGCCGACAGCGAGGACTCCTTCTGCGGCCGTGCGCTGCGCTGCGCTGATTTGATCCGCTTCGATCTTCCCGTCTGAGGCTCCGGGTCTACCCCTGCAGGCTCGGAGGACGAGGAGGAAGACGAGGAGGACCTGCAGACGGCCGAGGATTTCATACCCTTCCTCATGCCCCCGCAGCTCCCCGGGCCGGGGCCCTACCCCCTCTCCTCCTCCGACCCCCAGCCCGACCCCGCGTACGGCCCGCCCTGGGCCGCGCCGGCGACCGCGCCGGCGCCGGCGCGCTCCCGCAAGCGGAAGGCGGCGGCGGCGGGTGGCGAGAAGGAGCCGAAGCCGCGCGGGCGGCCCCGCAAGAAGGCCAAAGAGGGGGCGGAGGGCCTCGATCCCGAGGAGGCGGCGGCGGGCGCAGCTGCAGCGGGCGACCCGAAGGCGCGCCGCGCCGCGCGGAAGGAGCGGCTCGCAGAGCGCCGCGCCGTCGCGCACCCGTACCCCTCCGGCGTCCCGGGCTCCCCGCCCCGCTGGGGCCACGGCGCTGCACCCTCCCGAGGGCGCGGCCCCGAGCTGGCGGCGGAGGGCGGGCCTACCGGCGGCGGCCCTCGGGCGCGGCGCGGTCGAACGTGAGCGCGGCCGTCGCGGCGGCGGCCGCGGCGCTGGTGGCGGCGGGGGCCTCGGCGGGTCCCCTGCGCCGGAGTCGGGCGGCGGCGCCGCCGGGCCCGGGCCCGGTCCCGCTCCGGCGCCTGCGCTGACGAAGGACGGGCGGCCGCGGAAGAAGATGGGCCGCCCGCCCCTCGCCGTCGACGAGTCCGTCCACACCCGATCCAACTACGAGCGGTACCCCCTCTTTCCTTGTGAACCCGTACCCCCTCCCTTTCCTGACGAACCGGTACCCGGCCTCAGGTACTTCCACATGCCGATCAACACCGTGGCGGCCCAGCTGAAGGCGTGCGTGACCGTCATTAAGAAGAACTGCCGCGCGTGGGGCATCAAGCGCTGGCCCCAGCGCAAGGTCCGACCCTGTCCCCCCCCCCCCCCCCCCCTTCCGCCACCCTCCCTCTCCCCCTGACGCGCCTGCCCTGCAGTTCACGGCGATGCGGCACTGGCAGGCGAAGGTCCGGGAGAAGCAGCGCTGCGAGGGGTACGACAAGACCGTCCTCCGCCAGGCACGCCCCCCCTCTCCACCCCCCGCCCCGGCTCCGTCTGATCGATCCTTCTCTGTGCAGATGCGGGACGACCTGCAGGACCTGGAGGACCGTCTCTACCGCGACCCCGGCATCGACAGTGCGCTTCTCAGCTCTACCCCTTTCCTTTTCTTTCTCGTTCTGACCGTTCTCCCCCAGTCAAGCTGCTTACGTCTGAGGCGAAGAAGATCCTGAACCGCGTGCCCAACGCCAACCTCTTCGGCGAGGCCAGAGCCGAGATGGCCGCCGGCCGCTCCGCCGCCGGTTCCGCCGGGCCCCGCCGGCTCCGCGGCGCTCCAGAAGAGGACGACGAGGACGAGGACGAGGAGGACGAGGAGGAGGAGAGCGAGGAGGGCGGCGGCGAGGGGCCGCGCTCCTCGCCCCCCCCGCGCCCCGGGCCGGCCCTGGCAGCGCCGGCGCCCCCCGCGCCCAGGCCGTCGCTCATGGCCTCTGCTCCCTCCGCTGCGCCTCCGGCCGCCGCCGCCGGCGCCTCCCTCGCCGGCGGCAGGCCCGCCCCCGGCCCCTCCGCCTCGCCCCAGACCTTCCCCCCGGCCTTCCCCCCGCCTCCGCCTCCGGATCTGGACCCGCGCCCTCCCCCGCCCAGCCGCCCTCCTCATCGTCGGTACCCCTCCCGCAAGCCGCGGGGCCGGGCGGATCGGGGCCGCCCCCCGGGGCCCACCCCGTGGTCCCTGGCTCGGCGCCCGCCGCCCCCGGCCCCCTGGGCCCCGCCTCCGCCTCCGCCCCCTCGACTTCCGCGGGGCGCCCCTCCGGCCCCCGCCTCCTCCAGTCGCAGCCTCCAGCTCTGCCGCGTTCGCCGGGCGGCCCCCCACTCCTTATCCCCCAACGTGAACGCCGGCGCCGCTGCCCCTGGCCCCGGGCAGCCCCCCGCCCCCCGCCGTCCCCGTACCCCTTAGGCAGCCCGTACCCCTCCAAGGCCCCATCCCGTCGCCTGCGCAGCGCCCCGCCGGCTCGGCGCCGCCCGCGCCGCCCTCCGGGCCCGCGCCGCCCGCGGCCGCTCCAATCCCGCCTCGGCTGCCCATGCCCCCCTCAGCTGCCTGCGCTGCCCGTTCGTGATGGCACATTGTAAATGTTACAGCGATATATATCGCTATCGATCATCGGCCGGCGGATCGTAATCGTGCATAATGCCAGGGCGCCCGGCGCAGCGTCCGATCGGTCTCTTGCTCTGAGATGCTCAGCGGCTGCCAGTTGACTCTGAGATGCTGAGATGCTGCCCTGGCACTGCGGCAGGTCCAGGGGCTTGACTGGGGCTTCAAGGCTTAAGCTTCCTCTCATGATCCGATGATTATTCAAGGCTTGCCAACTGCAAGACACCGAGCACTACAGCTAGTTGGGCTCCCCCCCCCGCTGAGTCGCGTCACGATAACGATCATCATGGCATGCATAGTGCTCAAAACTGGTCACTAAATACGTCGATGGGCCCGACCACCTAGGCCTGAAGCTGATGATCATGATCATGAGATCCCGATCTACCTCTAGATCTCGATCGCAAGCTCCTCATGATCAAGAGTCGTCACTCGGGCGGCCTCCTGTTCTCCTGGCCCGGCTGCGGCAGGGTCATGATCAGGGTCAGCGTCAAATCAAGATCTAGAGGTCGCGTTCGCTCCAACCGGGGGGGGGCCGGCCTCACCGAGGCTTCACCCAGAGCCATCTTCAGCTTGCGCTTGAGCTCCACGAGGGGCCGAGTCTCGGCCTCCTGCGCGCCCGGCCCCGCATCAGATCTAGAGCAGCATCCTCCGGGGCGGGGAGCAGGCGCGGGACCTTCTCCCGCAGCTGGCCCCGCAGGGCTACCAGCTCCGCTAAGGCGGCCACCTCTTGCAGTCGCTCCGCCAACAGCGCCTCCGCCACCGCGCGAGCCTCCAACTCCTGCGGGCCAGGCATCGATATCAGAGCAGAGCCCGTCATGAACACCCTCTGGGCGGGCCCTCACCTCTAGCAGCTGGCGCGCCATCGCCTCCAAGGCCCGCTCCGCCGCCTCGGCTCGCCGCTGCAGCTCGCCGGCCGCTATCTGCGCTGCAATCAAAAGCTTTTCAACATCATTCTTGCGACCGACCGTGCCCACCTTCTGCAATCCGACTTGTACTTCCAGCTCCTCCCGCTCAGCGTCAGCATTGCTGACAATCATCTGCAGCAGCACCGTAGCACGGTCAGCGCCCGCGGCCGCCGAGCGACCGGTTCGCAGCGGTGCCACTCACCTCTAGATGTGCGATATCGATCTCCTCCATCTCCGCCAGGCCGAGTTGCCGCTGAGGTCCGATTTGGACGCGAAAGACGAGGGCGCCGCCTTGCAGGAAGCCCTGTGCGGGGTCCGCCACGGTGGAGAGGGCAGCGAAGCGAGAAAAGCCGTGGCTCTCTCCTTGTAAAGCCGGCTCGCGCATCTTTGCCTCCATCACCACGTTCTTGGTCGGATCCG
Source organism: Cyanophora paradoxa (assembly GCA_004431415.1). NCBI lineage: Eukaryota > Glaucocystophyceae > Cyanophorales > Cyanophoraceae > Cyanophora > Cyanophora paradoxa. The sequence goes on along the minus strand of QPMI01000432.1, from coordinate 291,170 downwards.
CGCTCACGAGCGTGAGCGTGAAGGCTGTCTGGAAGCCAGCCCCGTCAGCCCGCTTCAGGTACACGGCGAGGTGCTCCTTGCTCATATTATCGCCGTTCTTCCCATTCGAATACACGCGGATGTTCCTGCAAGTGCTTGTGAGCCAAGAGGAGAGGCGAGTGCTGCCTTGTGCTCAGCGTACCAGGTGCAAGGTCCGTTGCCGATGGGCTTGATGGTGGAGGACTGCCGCGCCTCGCCCGCCCTCTCCTTCATCTTGAGATAGTCTTGCACGATGAATTGAAAGGAGCTGCGCTGCCGGGGGCGAGCCATATATAGCTGCAAGGCAAGTTTAAACGCTCCCATCATGCATGTTTGCATACTAATTATAAGTCGCGCACAGTGCGGTTCTCCTCCAGCGTCTTAAGCAGTTGCTCCGCAGCCTTGAGCTTCGGCTCCATCTCCTTCTTCTGCTTTGAGAGGCGATCCGCACAATCCGCTGCCCGGGGTGTCACTTATCGCCGGGGTGTCACTGCCCGGGGAATGAAGTCGTCGCACCGGTATGGGCTTCGTAGGAAGACGCGAATCCCTCCGCCCCGCAGCCTCGCGGGCACGGCCGCGGCACAAACTTGCACTCGGACTCGTGGGCCTGCCGCCAACATTTAATCACATGCGCGTATGGCCATGCGATCCTATTCTTGAAATCTACGTGAAGCGAGCACGCACTTGAAGCCTGTCACGGTGCACACGCTTCTTGCACCCCGGGCCGCGGCATTGGCGCTTCGCGTACTCGCAACCACGACAATGCCTTTCGCGTTTCCAGAGCGGCCCCGTCCACTCACAGCCGTCGTTCTTGTTCTCACAGCTGAGAGCCCGGGCCCGAGCCACGGCATGGTGAGATCGCGGTTCGCGGTATACGCATGCGCAGGACGGGGAGAGGCACGGCGCACAAGGTATCCATCCGGCGAATCTTCGTCTCCACGACCTTGTTCTCCTCTAACGCCTCTTTGCTGATCAGATGCCGGCATCTGCGCATGCGCGGCGCCGATCATGATCAGCACACGCGAGGGATTAAAAAGAGAAGGAAGCGAACGTGGGGCAGGCAGTGCTCTGCTTCAAGAGCTCATCAAGGCACGGCTTGCAGTAGGTGTGCCCACAGCCGAGGCGCACAGGCTCATCGAAGACGCTGGTGCAGATCGCGCAGTTCAAGTCCGCTTCCAGGGCCGGCGGGTCCACGAAGATCTCAGTGGGGCGACCCATGCTTGGTGCAGCCGCGGCCGAGTTGTTTCTCGCTGGCTCGCTACCAGGTCGCTGGTTCCGCAAACGGCACTGCCGAGGGTACGCCCGCCTTGCATGAATGGATCCGGGCGCATGCGCACGCGAGTCAAGGGCGCCTGGAGTGAAGGGATCATCTCTTGGTGCAGGTGAATTGCAATTCCTCTGCGTACCCCGTCGCAAATTGCCCCCCGGGCTAGTTTGCAACAACTGAGCAGCCCCCGTCTGAGGGGGAAAGGTGGGGGGAGGGTAGGCAGATCCCGAGCGATGGAGCGCCGAGACCCCCGCAACGTGGGCGGGCTGCGGCGCATTCGGGACCTCTCATTCACTCCGACCCTCATCCGCCGCCTCACGATGCAGAAGGAGCTAGGTGCGCCTCATACCGATCCGCCACGGCCCGCGCGCTGATGCCTCGTTCGTTGCGCCCGTGCGGTAGAGTCACACACAGGATGCGTAAATACAGGCGCGCCGAGCTTCCCGCATGGCCGCGTACGCGTGAAGTCTGCTGATCGGATGCCACGCGCAGTCGTCTGGAATTCGGACGGCGGCTTGCTTGTCTCGGGAAGCGACGACACCAGGGTGCGTCTCGGGCCTCGGATCAGCTCGCGCGTCGCTAGCTCTGCAACGCCGAGGACCGCGCTTGGGCGATCCAGCGCCGTGCGCTCTGGTGCGGGCCCCCTCTAACGTTGCGCGCCATGCAGATAAAGATCTGGGACATGAACAGGCTGCAGCTTAAGCACTCTTTCGACACGGAGCACGAAGGTGCGGGTTCCACAGAGGGGTCGCATACGCGGCGTCTGACGCGCTGCGCGGGGCAGGAAACATCTTCTGCGCGCGTTTCATGCCATTCACGAACGACAGGCAGATCGTTACCTGCGCTGCGGACGGCGGGTACGCTCCAGCCGAATGCGCACGGCCGAAGTTGATTGCTTACGATCGGCGCCCCCGCGCCGCGCCGCCGATCCTCCCCAGAATCCGATACATCGACCTTGAAAAGAATACTTGCAAGCACATCTCCTGCCACGAGTCCGCGCCCCCGCATCTGCAAGCGCCCGCCGGCGCGCCCCGAGGCCGACGCGCGTCGGCCCCGCCCGGCAGGTCCCTGGTGCACAAGCTGGCTCTGGATCCCGCCTCCTCCAGCGTCTTCTACTCGTGCTCCGACGTGCGCGGGCGCAGCGGGCCGCACGGCCCGCCCGACGCTGACGGCCGCGCAGGACGGGACGGTGCGGATGCACGACGTGAGGCAGGCGCACGCGTGCGCGATGGGGACGGGGGGCACCTCGGGCTGCGGGAACGTCGTCGTGGACCTGAGGCGGCAGCCCGGCGGCGGGCGCTCAGTTCTACGCCGCATCGGCCTCCACAGCGTCGCGATCAGCGAGACGTCGCCGCACCTGCTCGCCTGCGCGGGGCGCGACCAGTACCTCCGCCTCTTCGACCGGCGCGCGCTCTCGCCGTCCGGCTCCGTGCGGGCGACGGCGCCCGTCGCCAAGTTCGCGCCCTCGCACCTGCGGGCGTCCTCCAGCATGCGGCTCCAGATCACGGGGACGGCCTTCGCGCCGGCCGGGCCATGGGCCCTTGCCACGTACTCCACCGAGGACGTCTACCTGTCCGTGTACCCCCACCGCCCCCGCACGCCCCGCCCGCCTCGCATGCTGACGCCGGCGCAGCTTCGACGTCTCGCGGGGGGAGAACGAGCAGGGGGAGGGCGACGCCGAGGGCCCGCCTCTAGGGCGGCGCCCCCTCGTCCTGCCCCGGCCGGCGCGCCCGGCCGGGGTCACGCCCGAGGCGGCGGCGGCGGCGGGGGATCCCGAGCGGGCGGCGCGGGAGGGGGACGCGGGATTCGTGGGGCCGATGCCGATGCCGATGCCGGCGCCGGCGCCGGAGGCCCGCGCCTACGCCGTCGTGGGTGAGGCCGGGCCCCTCTCTCTCGCCTCCCTCGACCCGGAGCGGCGCGCCGGACCTTCCGGCTCGGGGGGAGGCGGGGGAGGCGCCAAGCGGGAGGGGGCCCCGGGCGGCCGCTCGGGATCCGGGTCCCCCACGGGGCCCCGCGACGGCTCCTCGTCGTCCAAGAAGGCCCGCCGGGGCGCTGGCGGCGGCGGCGGTGGAAGCGCGGATGCTGAGGCGCAGTCGGCGGGAGCGGCGGCGGGCGTGCCGGTGCCCGGGACGCCCGAGCGGGTCGCGGACGAGCTGAGGCGGCTACGGGAGGTCCGGCAGCGCCGCGAGGCGGCCGCCGCCGCCCGCGCCGCCGCCGCTGCCGCGGGGGGAGAAGGAGGCGAGGGAGGCAACAGCGGCGGGGCCGGCGGGGCCGGCGGGGCCGCCGCCGGGTCGTCCTCGTCAGCGGCGTCGCACGTGGGCCCCGGGGCGCGCTTCCGAAGGCAGGCGCGGGACGCCGAGACGCAGGAGGAGGAGGAGGAGGAGCAGGCGGAAGCCGGGGCAGAAGAAGAGGAGGAGGAGGAACAAGAAGAAGAGCAGACGGACAGCGACCGGGAGATCGTGGTGGAGGAGGACGAGGGGGAAGAGGACGAAGACGAAGACGACGAGGAGGAGGTGCACTACACCACCGCGCCAAGTTGATTTGGAGGCGTGATCTTAACTAACAATCGGAGCAGGACGAGGACGAGGACGAAGAGGGCGGCGACGGCTCGTCCGACTCGGGGCTCGGCCCCGAGGAAGAGGAGGGGGGAGGAGGGGGCGGACCCCGCGGGCGGCGGCGCGCCGCCTCCCCGGAACGAAGTAATCCCCTTACCCCTACCTACCCACGCCTGCCCCCCACCCACCCACGCCCTCTCGCAGGGCTGGACGGGACGTACGCGGGGCGGTACGGGGGCCACTCGAACATCCGGACCATCAAGGAGGTCTCCTTCCTCGGGCCCCGCGCCCAGTTCGTCGCCTCCGGTGCCGCCCATGCCCTTGACTTGACTTCCTCCGCATCACTTAGGCCGCCCCGCAGGGAGCGACTGCGGGCGGCTCTTCGTCTGGGACCGCCGCACGGGCGCCCTCGTCAACTTCCTGAAGGCATACCCCCCCTCCCTTGCGCCCTTACCCCCGCCCGACGCCTGACTGTGCGGGGCAGGGGGACCGGCACGTGGTGAACTGCGTGCAGGCGCACCCCTTCGACTGCGTGCTCGCCAGCAGCGGCATCGACAACAGCGTCAAGGCGCGGACCCCGCCTACTTCCGCCACTCCTCCCCTCTCATGCCTGCCGCTCTCAGGTGTGGACGCCGACGCGGGAGGAGGCGACGGCGCTGCCGGACAGGGACCGCGTCCTCGCCAAGAACAAGCGCGCCCTCGTGCGCCCTTGTTCAAGCATCTTACTCTTATTCTAGGCTTCTCGTGCTTGAGCTTCGAGGCTTAGCTTCGCCACGCCCCTGAGCCTGAGCTCACGAGCCTTTCTAAGTCGCCCGCCCCCGTGCTCGCGCGCAGGCGCACGAGCGGAACGGGATGATCCTGGTGCCGCGCTCCGTGCTGCGGCGCATCCTGCTGGGGGGCGTCCCCGGGGCCGCCGCGGGGCCCGGCGAGGAGGGCGAGGGCGACGAGGACGAGCCCGAGGACGCCCAGTGCTCCCTCATGTGACTCGGCTGACTCCGTGTTACTTATTGGAGGGAGAAGGCTGGCCGCTTCTACCGGAAGGAGAGGGGCAGGGGCGCGAGGGGCGCAAGGGGCGTCCCGCCGCCCTTGGCCGGAGACCTGCACGCGGGGGGTCGGCGTCAGAGGGGAGGGGGCGAAGCCGGGGAGGGGTAGGGTGGTGCACCTGGGTCCCCGCCTGCCCTTCTTCTTGGGGGGGCTCCGCTTGGGCGTAGGGGGCGGGAGGGCCCCCTGCGTGAAGCAGCTGGGCCCCGGCTCCGCGTCGGCGCCGGCGGCGTTTTCGTCGGACTTGGCCTTGCCGCGCGCCTTGCGGCCGGCCCGGACGGGGAGGGGGAGCGGGACGTTCCCTCCCGCCTGCGTCGAGGGGCCCGCCTCCTCCGGGTCGGCGTTCTCGTCGTTGGCCGGCGCCGCGGGGGGCTTGCCTGGGGCCGGGCGGAGCGGCAGGGGCGGCGCGGCGGCGGCGGCCGAGGCGGCCGGCCTGAGGGAGGGGGCAAGGTACGACTCGAGAAGGGCGTGGCGGGTGCGGAGCGAGGCGAGGCGGAGGGGGAGGTCGGGGGCCGGCCCGCTGGCCCCGCGGGGGCCGGGCGGGGGTACGTCGATGACCTCGTTCCCCGTGTTGGCGAGCATGAGCAGGGCGAGGAAGGCGCGGCAGATGGCGTGGCGGGGACGCCCCGCCACCAACTCGCCGAAGCGGAGCGGGGCGGCGGCCGCGCAGGCGGCGTCGGGGGCGGCCGCGGCGAGTCCGCGGAGCCGCGCGTGCTCGGCCAGGAGCCCGTCGCTGGTCTCGTGGATGTCGAAGGGCCCTCGCTCCTCCTCCGCCGCGAGCGCCGGCGCCAGCCGCCGCTGCCACTCCGCCACGCGCGCGGCGAGCGCCGTCTCCTCCGCGTACCCCCGCGCCTCCCGCAGGTACCGCTCGACGTGCGCCCGGCACCGGTCCTCGAAGCTCTCCTCCGCCGCCGGCGCCGGCGGCTCGGCCGGCGGCTCGGCCGGCGCCTCCCCGGTCCCGCCTCCGGCAGGCCGTCCACGTGGGCGGGCCCGCCCTCCCAGCCCCCCGCGTCCGACCCGTCGTCCCCGCCCGCGTCGTACCCCCCGCCGAACCCCGCGTCCCCGCCGTCCCAGCCGCCGGCGCCCTCGGCGGGGGGCGCCGCGGGGCCGCCCGGGCCGTCCTCCACGAGCGGCGCGAAGGCGCCTTCCCCTCCGCCTCCGCCTCCGCCGAACTCTCCGAAGAGCTCCTCGCCCGGCACCTCCTCCCCTTCCTCCTCATCCTCATCTTCGCCGTTCGCCCCGCCAGCCTTCCTCGCGCCGCCGCCGCCGCGGGCGGAGCGGGCGAGGGCGGCGTAGGGGCGGAGGAGCTCGGGGGCCGTGGGCGCGAGGAAGCGGGCCCAGGCGGACTCGAGGGGCACGGAGAGGGGCGGGCAGCGGGAGAGGGCGTCCACGCCGAAGGGCAGCCAGCCGGGCGGGGCCTCCTCCACCGCGCAGAGCCGCCGCACGTTGGGTGCCCGCCACGTCTTCCCTGCGCCCCCGCGCTGAGCGAAGCCTGCGGGGCCTGCTGGGCCTGGGGCTCACCGAGGCGGGCGGGACGCCAGAAGGCGCGCTGCTCGGCGGGCGTCGCCGGCGCGTCCGGGTCCAGCGGCTCCCATATGCTCGGCTTCTCCTTCTTCTGCTTCTTCTTCGGCGGCTCCGCCGCCTGCTTCTTGCGCTGCGGCGCGGCCGCCGCCGCCGCCGCCGCGGCCCGCGGGGCGTCCTCCCGCGGCTGGGGAGGGGCCGCCTGCGGCTCGGGCTCTACCCCGCCGCCTGCCGGCCCGTCGTCCCACGCCTCCTCGAACGCCGCGTCGTTGCCGCCGTCGTCGAAGTCGTCCGGGGGCGGCGGAGGCGGCGCTTCTCCGGGCGCGCCCGAGGGCGGGGCCTCCTCCCTGCCGCCGCGGGCGCCTGCGGCTGCTGCTGCTGCGGGTCGCCGGCGCCGGCGGAGGGCCCCGGGGCGTCCGCCTCGGGCAGGGAGGACAGGACGACGAGGGCCCAGGAGCCCTCGGAAGAGGGGCCAGCCTCCTCCTCCGGCGCGCCCCGGCGGCCTGCGCGTGCGCTTAGGCCGAGTAGCAATGAGCCGAGAGTCGGGACTGCCCACCGGCCCTGGCCCCTCCGCCTCCGCCGCCGCCTCCGCCGCCTCCGCGGCGCCCGATGGGGCGCAGGCGGGCGTCGAGCGAGTCGCGGTCCCGAGCCTGGAGCAGCACGGCGCCCGACGGGTGCACCGCCGCCCCCCGCATCTGCCGCGCCCGCCCGCCCAGCGTCAGGCCTGGCCACCAAGACAGAGCAGGGCACCCGCCCCCCTCCCCACCTTCAGCTCGCCGATCTCGTCGTCGGCGGCGGGCCCGCTGTTCGGGTCCCGCTCGAGCCCGAAGAATGCACCGGAGGGCCGCTCCCGGGCTGCCGAGTTGCGCGCCACCATCTCCTCCTCCTCCTCCTCCCCCAGGTCGAGGTCCGCCCCCTCTGGTCTCCCGTGAGCGGGGCGGGGCAGGGCGAGGCGGGGCGAAGGAGGGAGCCGCCGCACCGGGCATGTCCTCCAGATTGATGAACTGCTCGTCCTTGAAGAGCGCCTCGTCCTCGCCATCGTCCGCACGCTTCTTCCTCGCCGCCTCGTCCCGCCTGCGCCCCGTCCCCTTGAGCGCGCTGCGGGCGGGCGGGCGGGCAAACGGGCGGAAGCCGGCCGGGCGCACTTTCGCTCAAGTATGCGGTCCCGGACCTCCTCGGTCAGAGCGTAGAGGTACTCGACCTGAGCAACGGTGAGGCCGCTGTAGGCGCCGCGCCACGCGCCCGCGCGCCTTCTTGCTGTACACGAGCGTTGACCCCTGGATGAGGAGCGCGGCTGAAGGGCGGGGCGTTGGCCCGGGAGAAACGATACGAGCGGTAGCTAAGAGCACCATGCGCGAAGTTGAGGTTGCTCTCTCCGCCCTCGAACGTGACGCGGATGTCCTCGAGCTCCTGCAGGTAGTCCTCAAGGTCCCGCGCGATGTCGATGTTCCAGCTGTCAGCCAGATCCCTGCGCGCAGCAATCAGCACCTGTTGTGCCGCGCAGCGTTCTCCGATTCCTAGCTACGCCGCTGGGAGCCCAGGGCGCGCGCGTCGGGTCAAGAGGAAGCGCCGGAGCCAGCTGTCCGCTCTGTTGCGCACCTTATAGGCTGCAGGAAGTGCTTAAATCGCAGGGTGCTGTCTGCGAGGGCCATATTTCGAATGGCCGGAGGAGGGGGTGAGCCGCGGGGGGCTACAACCTACTCGGCACTCAACGGTAGGTGTGGGGAGGAAACGGTGGCCTTGCAGCTGCGGCCGCCATGGAGGACGGTCCTCCCACGGAGGACTTCTCAAGCCTGTCGTTGGAGCAGCGCTTGGTCCACAAAAACGTGGGATGTCGCCAGCAAGCCTTCAAGGAACTGCACCAGGCGTTCCGCTGCGCTGCGGACAACGACAGCGTGTACGATGACTATGGTACGTCTTTGCTAGCGTCCCAGCTGCGCCGCCCCCGCTGATCCTGGGCGTCTGCAGCCGATCTGCTGAAGAAGATGGTGCAGGAGAACAACAACGATATGAAGAGCCAGGCGTTCGACTGCGCTGTAGAGCTCATCAACCACTCGCCTCGTGCAGCGGCGCGGTGCGCCGCAGACGAGCACTGGCGCTGCACATGAGCCTGACAGGTTGGCATCGTCCCCGCAGGATCGCCGGCGAGCTGAGCGATGTGATTGTTGAGAAGTGCCTTACGGCGAGAGGATGCGCTAAGGAGCGCGGCTTCGAGGTCTGCCTCCTCTTCATCGAGCAGGAGGCCAACGGTCCCGCCGTCGTGGTGCGCGGGGCTGGCGTTACGACTGCTCGCTGCCCGCCGCAATGCGCATCTGATGCTTCTCCATCCGAGCAGGAAGCTATGGTCAAGGGCATGAGCCTGAAGGCGGCCAAGGCCGTTGCAGCTGCCGTCGAGCTTTTCACGCAGGCGCTGCGGTGCGCGGGGCGACTCGGCCGCCGCCGCCTGGCGCTAATGTGCTGCGGGAGCGCAGCGAGTTCGGCGCCAAGGTCGTCAACCCGAAGCCCGTGCTCAACAAGAAGCTCCTGCAGGCCATGCTGGACTCGAAGGACACGGACGTGCGCAGCAACACGAAGTCGATGATCGTGGAGCTGTACAGGTGGCTGAAGGAAGCGATCCGGCCCATGCTGGAGGACGCGCGCGACGTGCAGGCGCGCTCGCTTCGTCCCCGCGCGCGCGGTTGCGGCCGGCCCCTGAGCGCCTCCTTTCGGCGCCCGCAGAAAAAGGAACTGGATGTGGAGTTCGGGAAGATTCCTGCGTCCGATCGGCCGGCGCCGACCCGCCTGACCAAGTCCGCGAAGCCGAAGGCGGGCGCAGCCGCGCCGGGGGCCGCTGGCCCCGCGGCGGGCGTCCCGGGGGCCGCCGCGGCCGTCGCGGCCGCCCCGGACGTGGACCCTCTTGAGTTCTTCGATCCGGTGGACCTCGCCCCTGTCATCGAGAAGGAGCTGCACAAGAACTGGGCCGAGTGGATCGTGCGCCGCCCGGGGCGCCCCTCCCGCCCGCGCGACGGCGGCCGTGCTGACGCCGCGGGCGGCGCAGCTGACGCTCGAGAAGTGGGCGGAGAAGAAGGAGGCGCTGGAGGCGCTGCAGAAGAAGGCGATCGAGGTCCGCCGCATCGCCCCCTCTGACTACGGCGACGTCATGCGCTCCATGAAGCGGGTGCAAACGAAGCGCGCGGAACTCTCGCCGGCGCGTCTCGGCCTGATCGGGCCCCGCCGCTGCCGCAGCTCATGGGCGACTCGAACCTGGCGGTGGTGACGCAGGCGATGAAGACGGTCGCGGCCTTCGCGGCGGGCATGCGCAAGGACTTCCGCACCTACTCGTCGCTCTTCGTGCCCGTGCTGCTGGATAGGCTGAAGGAGACGAAGGCGCTCTTCACGGCCGAGGTCCGCCAGACGCTCGAGGCGATCCACTCCGCCGGCTGCTTCTCCGTCATCGACCTCCTCGAGGGTCCGTGCGAGCGAGGCGGCGCGCGCCCGAGCGCGGCTCACGTCCCGCGGCGGCACGGCAGAGGTGAAGGAGGGCTGGAACAAGCCGAAGGTGCCGGCCGGCTGGAAGGTCCAGGTGATGGTGTTCTTCGAGGCGGCGATCGGGGCGGGCGCCTCGGTGCCGCCGGCGCTGCAGAAGGGCACGGGGGCCATCGCCGAGCTGCTGGTGAAGGCCCTCGAGGACTCGACGAAGGAGGTGCGGGACGCCGGCCAGAAGAGCTTCGTCAAGCTCGTCTCCGTCGTCGGGCAGCGGCCGCTGGAGGCCACCATCAGCGCCCTCGAGAAGCGCAAGCAGGAGGCCCTCCGCGCCCTCCTCCAGCAGGCCTCCGGCGCCGGCGCAGGCCCCGCCGCCCCCGCCGCTGCAGCCGCCGCCCCGGCGCCCGCCTCCCGCCCCGCCTCCGCCTCCGCCAAGGCCGCCCCCGCGGCCGCCGCCCCCGCCTCCGCCCCCGCCCCCCCGGCAAAGTGCGTCCATCGCCTCTTTCCGCTCTGCACAGCGTCTGAGGCCCTCGCGCAGGAAGCCGGTGGCCGCCTCCGCGACCTCTTCCTCTGTCGCGCCCGCCGTGCGCCGCCTCTCGCCCTGCCGCGCCTCCGCCGCCCGCTCACGCGCGGGACCGCAGAAGAAGGGCGGGGCGGCGGCGGGCGGGAAGAAGGGCGGCGCGGCGGCGAAGCCGGCCGAAGAGCGGGACGACGACGTCGCGGACACGATGACCCCCGAGCAGCTCGTGCGCGGCCTTGCTCCTTGGCCTTGCTCCCCAGCCCGCCCGCCTTCCCATCTGAACGCGCGCAGGAGGCGGCGATGGCGGAGCTGCTGCCGGAGGACGCGCGGAAGCTGCTGGGCGGGGAGAAGTGGCAGGAGAAGAAGGAGGGGATGCAGAAGGTGCAGGAGTTCGTGTCCGGGATGGCCCCCGAGGAGCTCGCGGCGCACGGCGAGAACCTCGTCCGCTACGTCTCCCGCCTCCTCGCCAAGGAGAACAACTTCATGGCGCGCCTTTGCTGTGATGCTTAGAGTGCAAGGAGGTCCACGCGGCTGATGATGGGAGGGGCGAGCGCAGGTCTGCACGGCGGCGCTGAACGCGATCACGGAGGTGGTCAAGGCGAGCGAGCAGGGCGTGAGCAAGAAGGTTGCCGGCGGGACGATCGGCGCCGCCTGGGAGAAGCTGAGCGACGCCAAGCTGGGGCGCCCGGCCACCGAGTGCCTCCTGACGATCGCCGAGTGCACGGGCCCCTCGTTCGTGTGCGGGCGGCTCTACGCGGCGTACGGCGGCTGCACGAAGCAGAACCCGAAGCTGCACGCCTCGGTGCTGGCGTTCGTGCAGCAGGCGGTGGAGGAGTTCGGGCACGCCCCGCTGCAGCTCAAGGGCGCCATCGAGTTCATGCAGGGGGCGTTCGAGGCGACGAACCCGACCGTCAAGGTCGCCGCCACCAAGCTCCTCGTCGCGCTGCGCCTCCGCGTCGGCCCCGCCATCCGCGCCTACTTCGAGGCCGTCAAGCCCGCCCTCCTCCAGTCCATCGACGCCGAGCTCGCCAAGGTCAACGACGGCGAGCCCGTCGCCCCGCCCACCCGCTCCCTCCGCGCCAAGCGCGCCGCCGGCCCCGCCGCGGGGGCTTCCGCCGGCAAGCCCGGCGCCGCTTCCGCCGCCGCCGCGGCCGCGTACGAGGAGGAGGAGGAGGCGGGGGGCCTGCCGCGGACGGACGTGTCGGGGCAGGTGACGGGGAAGCTCCTGGCGGAGCTGGGCGACAAGGACTGGAAGGTGCGGGCGGCGGCGATGAAGAGCGTGGAGGACGAGATCCTGCGCCCCGCCGCCTTCCGCATCACGGGGGACGGCCTCTCGGACCTCATGGCGGCCGTCAAGCAGCGGATCAACGACTCGAACAAGAACCTCGGCGCCACGGCCATGCTCCTCTGCGCGCAGCTCGCGAGCTCGATGGGCCCGGCGTTCGGCGGCTACTTCCGGGGCGTCCTCCCCAGCATCTGCGCGAACCTGAGCGACCAGAAGAAGAACGTGCGGGACGCGGCGGTGAAGGCGCTCGAGGCGACGGCTGCGGCGTGCGGCTTCGCGGCGATGGTCGAGGCGGTCGCCAAGGAGATGAAGATGGAGGCGGCGCTCGGGCGGCAGACCCTCCTCGCCTGGATGCTCGCGGCCCTCCCCGAGGACCCGGCGGCCGCCGGCTGCGACATGGGCCCCCTCGTGCGCCCCGCCGTCGGCTTCCTGCAGGACAAGACCGCCGAGGTGCGGGACTCGGCCGTCAAGCTCCTCGCCGCCTGCGCGCGCTGCCTCGGCATCAACGCTCTCCTCCGCGAGACCAAGGTCCGCGCCCGAGCCGGCTCGCTTGCTTGTGCGCCGCCGCTCCGGGCCGAGCCGCGGGGGCGGGGGCGCAGGACCTGCCGACGGCGACGAAGCTGGCGCTGGAGCCCCTCGTGGAGCGCATCCGCGCCGAGGCCGGGCCTGGCGGCGTCGCCGCCTCCGCCCGGCCCCGCGGCCCCGCCTCCCCCAAGGGCAAGGAGCCCGCCTCGGGGCCTCGCGCCGGCGTCGGCTGCTACTGCTCGGCCCCGGCCGCACCGGCACCGGCGGCGGCGCCCGCCGCAACGGCCCGCGCGGCCCCGGCAGCCCCAGCGGCGGCGGCGCGAAAGGGCCTGACGGCCTCGTCGGCGGGGGCGGGCGGGCTGCGTGGCTCGGGGACGCGGCTGGGGACGACCCCGGAGGCGCCGCTGCGTGCGAACGAGGGGAAGGAGCGGCGGAACCCGAAGAAGGCGGCGGTGCAGACGATCTTCCAGGAGCCGAACGCGACGACGATGGACTCGCTGCGGGACGCGCTGCTCCCGATCGCCGTGGAGCAGGTCCACGCCCAGATGTTCAGCAAGGAGCACCAGAAGCAGGCGCAGGCCGCCGGAGACATCGCCGGCGCCGCGCCCGTCTTCCGGCGTGAGCTCATCGACAACCTGGACCTCGTCTTCCGCTGGGCGGCGGTGCGCATCTGCGAGAACAACACGTCGGTCGTCCTAAAGTGCACCGAGCTGCTCTCCGTCGCCCTGCGCGTCTGCGAGGAGGAGGGATACACCCTCGCCGACTACGAGACGAACGGCCTCTGCCCGTACATCGTCGAGAAGGTCGGGTCGAACCAGAAGGCGGTGCGGGACGCGCTGCGGGGCATCTTCCGGGAGGTCTGCAAGGTGTACCCCCCCTCCAAGTTCTGCATGTACGTCGTGGAGGGCCTGCGCTCCAAGAACTTCAAGGCCCGCGCCGAGTGCCTCGACGAGCTCGAGCGCCTCATCGACACCTACGGCCTCGAGGTCCGACGCATTCGGCGTACCCCCCCCCCGCTCCGGACTCGCTTGCCTGAGCCGGGGGCGGGAGCAGCAGGTGTGCCGGCCGGCGAAGGACCTGCCGCTGGCGGCGGCGTGCATCGGGGCGGCGGACAAGGCGGTGCGGGAGGCGGCGCTGAAGCTGCTGGCGCGCGTGTACGCGATCTGCGGGGAGGAGATGTGGCGCGCCGTCGGGCGCCTCCCGGACAAGGACCGCGCCCTACTCGACCAGCGCCTCCTCCGCATCGCCCGCGACGGCGGCGGCGGCCCCGGCCCCGCCTCCGCCCCCTCCTCCTCCACCAACCTCCGCGCCGCGCCCCTCGCCATCCCCGCCCCGGGGGCCTCCTCCGAGCCGGCCTCGCCCTCCTCCCCGATCGGGCGCCGCAGCGGCCCCGGGGCGCCCCTCAACGCGACGCCGCGGACGCCCGGGGCACAGCAGCAGAACCCGCGCGCCTCGATGCCCGGCGGCGTGCAGGCGACGCCCATGGCCGGGCACGCCGCCTTCTCCCTCGACCACGACTCGCCCTTCTCCCGCCTAAACGGCCACGCCATCGCCTCGGTCGCCGCCGCCGCCGCCGCCGCCGCCGTCACCGCCGTCGTCGGCCAGCAGCAGCAGCAGCCGGCCCACGTCCCCGTCACCCCGACCCGCGCCTCGGTCGCCGGCCTCCCCAGCTACGCGCACCGGGCGCAGACCCTCCCCGCCCCCTACCAGGGCCGCCCGGGCCTCCCCGACGGCTTCCGGCCCGGCACCGCCCCCTCGGGCCCGCCCCGCACCCCGCCCGGCACCGAGTCGTCGCAGGCGCCGCCGGCCGGCGGCTCGACGGCGGCGGCGGCGCTGGCGACGCCGGCGCTGCGGGCGCCGCGGCGGAGCGGGCGGGAGCTGCTGGCGATGCTGGCGAACCGGGAGGACGGCCTCGAGCCGATCGAGGCGCTGAAGGTCCTCTGCCAGGAGTGCTCCGAGGGCAACGACGCGGCCTTCGCCGCCGACGCCGACGCCCTCCTCTCCGCCCTCGCCGCCCTCCTCCGCGCCTCCTTCGCGGGCGCCAGCGTGGACACCCGCCTCTGCAAGTACGTCCTCAACACCCTCATGCAGGTCTTCCAGAAGCGCGTCATCCCCGTCCGCGTCACGCGGGCGCCCCTCGAGACCCTCGTCGCCGAGCTCCTCGAGCGCATTCTCGACGAGCGCCTCCCCGCCCTCGACGCCGACGCCCCCGGCGCCGGGGCCGGGGCGGAGGCGGACGGCGGGCGCATGGGGAGCAACCTGCTGCGCGCCATGAACCTCCTTATGCTCAAGCTCCTCGAGGCCTCCGAGCGCACCGTCGTCTTCGTCGTCCTCCTCCAGTGCCTCCGGCGGGCCTGCGCGGCGGCCGCGGGGCACGGGCCGGGGGCCCCCGGGCGCGCCCCGCACGAGAAGCTCAAGGAGCTGGTCATCAAGTGCCTGCTCAAGGTGATCAAGTCGCTGCCGGGGGCCATCGCCGAGCTGGACGTCGGGCGGCTCCTCCTCGAGCTCCACGTCTTCGTCGACGCGTACACAGCGTCCGCCGGCGGCGTCGTCGCCGCACAGGGCGACCTCCCCATGCGCACCGCCCGCACGCTCCTCTCCGAGCTCGTCAAGCTGCAGGGCGCCGCCATCGTGGACGCCATGGCCGGCGTGCCCCCCAGCGCCGAGCTCTACCGCTGGGCAGAGGCCCTCCTCATGCACCACACCTCCCCGCCCGCCCCCGCCGCGGCGGCGCCCCTCCCCGTCCCCCACCACCACCACCCGGTGCCCCTCGACACCGCCCCCGCCCCCGCCTCGGGCCCCGTCTCTTCTGCGGCGGCCGCCGCCGCAGCGACGGCCGCCGCGGCCGCGTACCGCGCTTCCATCGCCGCCGCGAGCGCCGCCCGCCCGGCGACGGCCCCCGCGCTGCCAGCCTCGCACTCGCTGGCGCACGCGGGGTCCGCCCCCGCCGGCATGGCCTCGCCGCTGCGTGCGGCGGCGGAGGAGGGCGACGCGCGGGTGACGGAGATCATCAAGCGGATCGGGTGCAAGGAGACGTCGAACCAGGGGCTCGTGGAGCTCTACAAGTTCATCGGGGAGAACGGGCAGGATGCGCTGGAGCGGGAGATGGGCAAGTACGGGCGCTCCTTCCAGGAGTACATCCGCCGCAACCTCGCCAAGATCCGCGAGCAGCACGAGCGCCTCGCCCGCCCCGCCACCGCCCCGGGCCCCGCACCCGGCCCCGCCGCCCCTCGAGCCCCTGGCCGCCCCCGCGCCTGCGCCGGGCCCCTCGCCCCGCACCGCGACGCTCAGCAGTCTGCGGAACCAGCTGCGGGCCTCAGCAGCGACTCGGCGGCGGGGGCGGCCGCGGCGCCGCCCGCCGTGGACCTCTCCAAGGTCCGGGACACCGCCTCCCGCGCCGCCTCCGCCCTCGGCCTCGCCTACGGCCCGCCCGTCGGCGCCCCGGCCCCGCCGCGCCCCTCGCGGCCGCCCTCCCCGCCCCGCCCATGGCCACCACCGCGACGCCCCTCGTCGCCGCCTTCGCGCCGGCGGCGGCGGCGGCGCCGGCGGGGGCGGGCGGCCTCCCCGAGCAGTTCCAGAGCCTCAAGGAGAAGATCGCCGCCCTCCGCTCCAAGCGCTAGGCCCCCGCCCCTCCCCTCCCCTCCCTTTCCCCTCCAGTCCCCCGTTGTCTTCTCGCACAAACTGTATTTCTATTTTTACGTCATTCCATTACCGTCAACACAATGTTGCCGAGCTGGGCAGGGACAGTACACTTGCAATTTGCAAAATACTGAGCTAAAAGGTCGAGCATTTGCTACATCTGCTACATGTCAGCGACGGCGGTGTGGACATCGATGCTGACATCCGCCCTCTCCGACATGGGTGCGAGGAAGGCGGAGAGGTCGCCGCGTGCGCTCGAGGCGAGGGCCTCGATGCCAGCCGGCTGCTCCGCCGGCACGGATAGTTCGATGCGGAAGCCACCGGGGAGGGCGGGAAGGGCCGCGAGTGGGGCAAGATCGCGGGCGAGAGCCGCGATAGCCGCGATATTAGAGCCCACGCGGCTTATGTTGATGCGGAGGACGAGCTTTTCAAGGCGGGGACAGCGGAGAAGGGCCGCGGACCCCTTAGCTGTCGAACAGTGTTGCGAACAAGCGACCTCGATGTGACGCAGGAGGGGGCCGGCTCCTGCGCCGACGATCCACTCTAGATCTGTAAAGGGGGCACGCAGGTCGAGGGCCCGGAGGGAGGGCAGCCGGCCGGCAGCGCGGGCCTCGGCAACGGCAGTGGAGAGAGCCGAAGCAGCACCGACCGCTTGCACGGAAAGCTGGAGGGTGGCAAGGCGCGGGGCCCGCAGCACGCTCGCAAGCTCGACGTGCTGCGGGCTCCGGCTCCGCCACTGCATCCGGTTCTTGAAGTAAAGCTGCGGGGGCGTCGATCATGATCGGCTGCGGTGGGCGCTGCGAGGGGGGCGGCGGCGGCGCACGTGGGGGTAGCCCGTGACGCGCTCCAGCTGCGGCATGCGGGCCAGAGCTCCGAGGTCGGTCGGGTGCAGCGCGGGACCCTCGCGGCGACTCCTGTCATCCCTACCGCAGCGGTTTGTCTCAGCCACTGGCCACTGGCAGGGGGCAAGTGCGGTCACGCACTCAGATTCGAAGTGAAGTTCGCGGAGGGAGTTCTCCAGGGGGGTACCGGAGAGCTCCGCAAGGGACATGCCGAGCCGCATAGCGTTCGAGTACTGTTACGAAAGTCAGGAGCACTCAGCACGGAAAAATCAAGACTTGGCGGCGCCCACCTGAAAGGGGTTGAAGTGCAGGATGAGACGTTCCAAGGAGAGATGGCCGATCCGCTTAAGGACGTCGGGCTGAGATGCGTCGTAGCACAGCTGCAGGGAGCGCAGCGCGGGGAGGCGAGCCGCGATGGCTGCCGCCGTGTGACCGTGCAGGCACGCGGATGGCGCCAGGCAGAGGGCCCGCAGCCCGGAGAAGGGAGCTAGGCAATCGGCCGGTATCTCGAGCCTTGCCTCATATCGTGGGTAGATGGTGCTGAGCAGCTCGAGCTCCTGCAGCGGCCCGGCCGCCCCGCCCGGCGCCAGCGCGGCGAGCACGTCGGCGACATGCCGCCGCAAGACGTCGTCTGCTTGGGAAGACGAACGGTATGGGAAGACGAACTTGATGCGCACGCTCCTGCAGCGCGCCGCGAGGGCCGCGAGCAGTGCTGCTGGCTGCGAGCCGATGCTGTGGGACTCCAGCTCTTTCGCACACTCGAGGCTGACGCTGAGGTCGCGGCCCTTGAGACGGCCCTCGCGCACCAGCCGCTCCAAACTGTTAAGCGCCTCGAGCTCCGTCCACTCCGAAACTGCTGCCGATTGAAACAGGACCTCCAGCTTCCCACCATCAAAGGTCGTTCCCTCGACGGCATCGCGGAACGCCCGGCTCACGCGCCGAGCGCGGAACGCCTCGTGCACCGGTAAAAACTGCAGGATCCTGCGAGGTGCGTGAGCACGCGCACAGCCCGCGGCCGGCGGCTCGGCACCTCGAAAGAAGGTCGCCGGGCAGCCCCTCCAGTGAGGCTGCCGCCATTTTTCGCTTGTCCGCCAGACGGCGCCACGATGGCCCGATACCACGATACCCCGGCCCTGTCGAAAAAAAAGGCTGCACGCTCGTTGGCGCCGCAGCTGGCTGCGCCGCATGGCCGGCGAGATGGAGGTGGATGCGGACAGCCCGACGGGGCCGTCCTGCCCCATCTGCTTCCAGTCGTTCAAGCTGCCAGTAAAGGCCGAGTGTGGGTGCGTGCGCGTGCGCCAGCTGCCGCAGAATCGCTGCGGCATCGCTTCGCGAAGCTTATGAGCCCGCGCCGGGCCAGGCACCCGTTCTGCAAAGCCTGCGCATTCGAGTGGCTGCGGCGCTCGGCCTCGTGCCCGATCTGCCGGTCGCCGATCTCGGCCCGGAGCCTGCAGCCGGCGCTGGAGATCAAAACCGCGCCGGCGCGCTGCGAGCACTGCGCGTCGGAGGCGCTGTTCGACGCTGCGGGCCTCGACGCGCACCTCGAGCAGTGCCCCGAGGCGCCCGTGCCGGGCTGCAGCAACGTCGCCTGCCGCGGCGCCATCCCGCGGTCCGCCCCGCCCGGCGCCCCGCGGCCGCGCGCTCATCCGCCAGCCGAACGGGGCGCGGGGCGCGCGCGCAGGCGGCGGCTGGCGGAGCACGGGGCGACGTGCCTGTACACGACGAACGCGTGCCCGACGTGCGGGGGCATGCACCCGGCGGCGAACTGCCCGCGGACGCTCCCGCCGGCCGTCCTGCAGCGGGCGGCCGACTGCTTCCCGCCCCTCGCCCCCGGCGACGCGTGCCTCGCGGCGGTGGATGGCCCGGCGCCGGGCGGGGGCCGCCTCTGGCTGCGCGGCCGGGTACTCTTCGCGCACGGCGACACGTGCACCGCGATCCTCTCCGACCGCTCGCACCGCGTCCTCGCCCGCCGCGAGATGATCCCCGACCGGCCGCCCACGCCGGCGCCGCCGCCCGGGGCGGACCCCGTCGTGCGGGGGGCCCGCGTGCTCGTACCCGTCGGCTCCATCCCGCGCGCCATCGCCGCCGCCGACGACGAGGACCGCGCATGGTCCGCCCCGGCCCCGGCCCAGCCCAGCCCGCCCGCCGAGAATGGCGCGGCAGGTCGCGGCGCTATCGGACGGCGACGGTGCTGCAGGCTCCAGAGACCGGCCTGGAGGAGCCTGTAGCCGGGGAGGGCGCCCCCGAGCCCGCCCGGCCCCTCGGCCCCCCCCGCGTGCGCGCCTCCCGCCCCCGCCCCTCGGGCTTTCGAGGGGTACGGGCCCGAGCCCAGGCGGGGCGCAGGAGGGGTACGTGCGCGTGGCGCTGGACGCGCCGCAGCGGCTCTCGGCCGAGGCGCTGGCCGCGGAGGGCGGCTCGGGATCGCCGGGCGACCCGCGCGGGGACGAGCGCTGGGCCGCCGACGGCCTCCGCCGCCGCGCCTCGTACCCCCGCTCGGAGCTGCGGTGCCTGGCCCCCGAGGGCTCGCCCGAGCTGGAGCCCGGCACGGCGGTGCGGGCGGCGCTCGACCCCGGCAAGGAGAAGGACGAGCTGGAGGAGGGGCTCGTCGTCCGCGTACCCCTCCCCGGCCACTACGCCGTCCAGGCGCGTACCCCCTCCTAGCTCAGCCCCGCCCGGGGCCCACCGCCGAGGCCGGCGGCGCAGGCGGTGACGGGGCGCCTCGGCGTCTGTACCCTCCGCGAGCTCGTGCTCGACTGCCCCCCCTCGTGCGCCCCGGCCCCGCACCCCCGCCCGCCCCGCCCCGCCCCGCCCTGCGTGAGGCCGGCCCCGCAGGGAGCCGTTGAGGCGGGGCCAGCGCGTCGTCGCCTCCCCGTGGGCGTGCGCACCCCCGGGTCTGTCCTGTACCCCCTCCTCCTTACGCGCCGGGGTACGCGCGCGCAGCTCGGACGTGAAGTACTGCGCGAGCTACTACCGGGCGCGGGTGGCGGACGCGGCGCCGGCGTGGGCCCCCGACGCCCACCGGCAGCTCCTCGTCCAGTTCCCCGCCTTCGGATCTGAACGCTACTGGGCCCGCCCCTCCGCTCGCCCCCACTGAAGCCCGCGCTCCCGCTTCCTGAGCGCTCGCTCGCCTGCGCAGGTGCGGGCGTCGGACTGCAACCGGATGCCGCCGGGCGCCGACGACGGCGCGCCGCTGCTGCCCGTCGGCGCCTCCGTCCTCGCCGACTGGGGGGGTACCTTCTTCCGCGTGCGCCCGCTCCCCCCTTCCCGCCCGCCCCGCCGGCCTCACGGCCACCTCAGGCGCGGGTGGTGGAGCACGTGGTACCCCCGGGGGCCCGCGCGCCCTCCCCCGCCGACCCGGCTCCCGGCGAGGGGCCCGAGGCAGGGCCGGCAGCGCCCGCCGGGGCCGGCGGGCCCGAGGCGGGCAGCGGGGGCGGGGCCGGGGCCGGCGACTCCCTCGCGGCTCTCATGGACCGGCTCTCCCCCGCAGGGCCCGAGGCGGCCTCTGCCGGCGGCGGCCCGGCGGCCGCGCCGTCCGCGGTGCCCGAACGGCGGCGGCGGCGGACGTGGTACCGCGTGCGCTTCGAGGACGGCGGGGCCTCCCTGCTGCCCCCCGAGCTCGTCGCTCCCGTGCCCGAGCCCGCCGAGGCGGGGGCGCCCCCCGCCTTGGCCTTCAGCGTTGGGGACGACGTGCTGGCGCGGACGGCGACGGACGTGCAGTACTCCAACTTCTTCTGCAAGGGCACCGTCGTGGAGGAGGCGGCGGGGGGCGAGGGCGGCCCCGCGGGCGTGGCAGTGGCCCGGGTGGCGTTCGACGCGCTGCCGGACATGCCCGACGGGCGCGTCGCCCCCCGCCACGTCCGCCTCCTCTAGATCTAGCCCCGTTCGAAAGCCTTGAAGACGGGTATCTCCCAAGGATATCGATAGCGCTGTAGTTTCAACAGGGACAGATATCGATGCAGCAGCGCGCGCTCGAATTTCGAGGAATCGTGAATCATTGCAATTGAATACGCAGCGGCGCCGTGACGCATTGAAGGGGGTAGTTCAGTCCAGTCCAATCCCCGACTCGGCGACTCGGCGAGTCCCGGAGTCTGATGTTCACGGTTCAGCCTGCTCATCTTTCCCTGCAGATTGCCGTCCTGACAAACAGCGTGCGGACCGCGCATGCCATTGCCGTCGACTTCTGCGGTAGCTCCCTCTCCCCTCACTAGTACTATCATAGTATGGCAGCCTGGCAGCCCCGAAGTTAATCGGATCATCATGATCATCTCAGAGTCTCTCGATGTTCATCCGATGATCGGATCCGATGATCCGATGATCATCCGATGATCCCCCCGGGCGAGCCGTCGGAGCCCCGGAGCATCACTCGCGATCGATGCCATGATGTTCATCAGATCATGATCATCGGATGAACATCATGGCACTGCGGCATGGATCGAAGCGAAGAAGTCACTCAGCGTGGCCCAGTGGCACGGTGGCACGGTGGCACACATGTACAGCAAGCCCAGCAGCATCACAGAGCCACTCGATGGTCATGATCATGATCAACGCTCAATGCGAAGGCCCCTATTCGAATTCTAGAAGAAATGCGAAGGCAAATATTCGAATTCTAGCAGAAACCCGGAACAGATCTAGAGAGGCGACAATGAATGAGCTCGAAAGCGACGAGCCGGAGCCCTCGAGGCCGCCACAGCTACCTAGACTAGCAGCGCTCGAAGACGCGGTAGAGGCGGTCGACGGCGGCGACCTGGACGACGGCCCCCGCCGCCGCCAGCCGCCGCGGCGGCGCGAACTCGCCCCGCAGCGCCGGGAAGAGCACCTGCCGCAAGAAGTCCCCCCCCGGGGGGGAGGAGGAGGAGCCGGAGGAGCCGGAGGATGAGGGGGAGGGGGAGGCGTCGAGGGCCTCGCCGCGGGCGGCGGCGGCGCGGGCGGCGGCGGGGGGGTACGGGGCGGCGGCGGACGGCTGGGAGTAGAAGGCGGCGATCTGGCGGGCGAGCCCCTCGAAGCACGGCTGCTCGGCGCCCCAGTCCACGCGGTCGGCGAGGCGGAGGAGGAACCAGGGGAGCTGCCGCAGGTCCGGCGCGTGCCCGTCAAGCACGATCGGGAGCGACTCCAGCGTGCCCCTCTCCCCGTCGATCCGCATCGCGTAGTAGTCGTCCAGCATCTCCGCCCGCGCCGCGAGCGTCTCCACCACCGACTGGCGCGAGGGATCAAATCAGAGAAAGAGAAGGGGGGGGGAGAAAGGGAAGGGGGGTACGGACGGAGGCGAGGGCGTCGCGGTCGGCTGAGGGGTCGCACTCGGCGCTCGGGTGCTCGAGGGCGGCCCGCACGAGGGCGGCCATCGGGGCCGGCGGCTCGAGCCAGAGGCGCCCGAAGTTGGAGTGGCGCCGCACCGCCCGCTGGTAGAAGAGCTCCCGCCTGCCGCCCGCGCCCCGCCGTGAGCTACAAAGGAAGGCCAGACGGCTCTACATCTAGAGCTCCTCGGACTAGATCTAGAAAGACTGATCGCGCGCCCCGCCGTGAGCTCCAGATCCAGAAGGGAGGCGCAGCCTTCCGAGAGTGCTCTAGAATGACTAGAAGAGCTCTAAAGGGTAAGGGACGCCTCAGAACCAAAAGGCGCGCACGCGACGGCGCCGGCGTCGACGACGTAGAGCCCCGGCCTGCGGAGGAAGAGGGGGAGTAGGAGTAGTTAAGTGGGCGGGCGGGCGGGCGGGCGGGGGAGGAAGGGAGGGGGCGGGGAGCGCTCGCCCGTGCTGGAGGAGGGCGTGGCGGGCGTCGACGGCGCCCACAAAGACGTGCCCCGCGAACAGCGAGCTCAGGCCTGTTTGAATTCGAAAATTCGAATTTGAAAATTTGAATTCTGGTTTTGGCGTACCCTCGTGGCGCTCGGCCTCGATGGCCTCGAGCATCGCGTGGACGGAGGCGAGGTGGACGGGCCTGTACCCCGCCGCCTTCTCCCGGCCCCGCCCCGCCACCACCAGCGCGGTGCTTGCGCTGCGGGGAGCGAAGCGGGGCGGGGCCGGGGGTTAGCTAGAGCTGGAAGCTTAAGGGGCGCGGCGGACGGGAAGGGACGCAGTACCCCTCTTGGCTGTCGGCGGCCGCGGCCGCCTCCGCCTCGGAGGCTTCCTTGTCGCCCTCCTCCTCTCGCGACGGTCTCGGGAGCCTGCGGGGCGGCTCAGACTTCGGGAGGGGCCGGGGCCGGGGCCGGGGGCAGCTTCCTCGCACCGCACGACGAACGCCTCCATGCTCCCCGCCGGCTGCGACGGGTCCGTCCTCACCAGCTTCTCCGGCCGCGTTGTACCCTTCTTCCCACCTCCGCCCCCTCCGCCGCCCCCTCCGCCGCCACCACCTCCGCCGCCGCTGCCGCTGGAGGCGCGGCCGGTGACGAGGGAGCCGCGCTGCCCCGCGGCCGCCCCCTCCCGCGCCACGCTCGCCGGGATGCCGCCCGCCCGCTGCGCCGCCCTCGAACCGCCGGCGCCGGCGGCGGCCCGCCGCGGGGCCTTCTGCAGGGCGCCCGAGCGCTGCTTCTTCCCCTGCTGCCCCTCTCCGTCTTCCTCCTCCGTGTCCTCGTCCCCCGCCCCGTCCGCCCCGTCCTCCTCTTCCTCCGCGCCCCGAGGCGGCCGCTCGACCGGCGCCTCGGACGCCTCCGGCTCATACCCCTCCTCCTCCTCCTCCTCCTCGGCCTCTTCTCCCGCCTCCTCCGCCCCGCGCCGCTGCCGCCGGCGGCGCTTCTCCTCGCGGGCGCGCTCCACCACCTCCTCCACGTCCTCCGCCGCCCAGCCCGCCTCGTGCTCGTCTCCTCCTCCAGCATCATGCACTCCGCCGTCTTCCCTATTCTCCTCCTCTTGCCTTCGCTTGGCCGCCGCCGTGGGCTTCGGCGGCGCTGGGAGCGCCCTCGCCCGCCCCTCCTCCTCCCCCTCGTCCTCCTCTTCCTCCCGGGGAGGCGGGAGGGCGGCGGCGGCGGCGGGAGGAGGCGGGAGCGCCGGCGCGCGGGCCGCGGCCGGGCCCGGGGCGGGGCCTGGGGCGGGCAGTGCCTGCGTGTAGAAGGTGCGGGAGGAGTTGGCTCCTAGGAGGCGGGCCTCCAGCGCCGCCTGGAGCTCGGCGACGATCTCCTCCTCGTGCAGGAACCGAACCTGGGGCGCCCTCATATGAGAGGGGGGGTACTACGATGCCGTGCGCAGGGCAGGCCGGAGCGGCGCGCCTCGCTCTTGGTCGGGTGAACGTTCACGTCGACGGTCTCCGGGCGAAGGGTCAGCGCGAGAAAGATCCAGGGGTGCGTACCCTGCCGCCCACATCGGCGGGGCGAAGCGGGGCGGGGCGGGGTGGAGGGGTACAGCCTCTCGAGCTCGCCTTGGGGAGGTACGCCGAGTAGACGCTCTCGAGGGCTCGGCGCAGGGGCCCGCACTCCACCAGCCGGTCTGCGCGGTACGGTGCGAGTGAGCCGAGGCCGCGTCGCGGAGCAAGAGGAGGGAGGGCGGGGCGCGCTGTTGATGAAGAGGATGAAGGTAGCCCGCCGCAGGTTGAAGTTCGCGTTCGAGACATGGCCCGAGGCGGCGAACCCCAGTGGCGCCGACGCCGCCTGCGGGGGGTACCGCGCGTTGGAGCCGGAGGGGGTTACGCGGATAGGGCGGCCTACCTCGAAGGGCAGGAGCTCGCGGGCGGTGGCGGCGCCGAAGAGGGCCCGCACGGAGTCGATGCGGTCCGGGGAGGGCGACGTCTGCACGTCCGCCCCGGCGCCGCCGTCCAGCTTGCGGCACGTGAACGCCGTCCTGTGGAAGTGCACGGCGTACCGCGTGACAACCTGCGCAGGGCCCCGCCCGGTCCGTTGGGGGTACGGGGATGAAGGGCAGGAGGAGGCCCTAAAGCACAGCATACGACGGTCCTCGGTAGTATCTAGTCGGAGAGATAAATTGGGCGATGTGAAACTCATTGTAGTTGTGTTGTGTGCGAATGCAAGAGATTGGAAGGAAGGGCAGGAGGGGGGGCGTGCCTCGAGGATTTTGGAGTACTCCTCTGTCGGCTGCTTGAGGGCCTTTCTCCTCGTCGGAACGTTGTAGAAGAGGTCCTCGACCTGTACCCCGGCCCGGCTCGGGAAAAAGACCGCCCGGGGTACAGCAGCCGCGGCTCCTCGCGATCGCACCGTGACGACGGTCCCGCGGGTCCCCGCGCACGGCTTCGGCTCCGCCGACTCCCCGGGCTTCGAAGGCACGAGCCGCCCGTCCGAATACGTCGCCCTGCGCCCGGCGCTCGGTCAGGGCCGCAGCGGCGAGGGCGGGATGCCGATGGCGGCGCGGGGCACCGGTAGGCGCAGGGCTGGTCGGAGGTCATCGAGGCGATGCTGACGTGGGCGACGTGCGTTATGGAGGCGAGCGCCTCGCCGCGGAATCCGAAGGTCGCGATCTGGCGCAGGTCCTCGAACTTGCGCAGCTTGCTCGTCGTGAAGCGCTCGCACACGATGCCGAGGTCCTCCCGCTGCGCGCACGCCGCTCAGAGGACGAATCGGTGCGATTGCGAGCACGCGCACGCACGCGGATGCCGTGGCCGTTGTCGTTGATCTGCATCATCTTGAGGCCGCCCTGCTTGACGCTGACTCTGCGGGGAGCGGAGGCCGCGCGGCGCGAGAACGTGAGGCATGAGCGCGTACGTGCACGTGGGGCGATCTCACGAG
This sequence comes from Cyanophora paradoxa, assembly GCA_004431415.1. Classification (NCBI taxonomy): domain Eukaryota; class Glaucocystophyceae; order Cyanophorales; family Cyanophoraceae; genus Cyanophora; species Cyanophora paradoxa. Next base: position 265,830 of record QPMI01000432.1, on the reverse strand, counting down.
ATGCTTGTCGCTCCCGCGTCAAGGCTGTTCTCAATCATCTCCTTGAGCGCCGAGCTGGGCCTGTGGATGACCTGCAGGGAGCGTTCGACGCGGCGATCGGCGCAGCTAACGCTCCATTCGGCGTGTGCTCATCGGGGCGGCGCGGCGGCGCACCTCGCCGGCAGCGATGCGGTTGACGACGTCCTCGGGCAGCCGCACGATGGACGCCGGCGCCGCCGGCGGCGCAGCCGGCTGCGCCATCGCAGGGCCTCTGAAGCACGCTCGCGGGACGCTCCCCGGCGCTCGGATATATCGATCGGGAGTCGAGTTTTCGCGGGCTGCAGGGGTACAGCTGATCGAACTCAGCTCGCAGCCATGACACCGACGCCGCTGGCGGTCATCCAGCAGAACAGGGGCGTCGCGCTGGCGCTCGGTGAGCCGCGCCCTTTTTTTGCCTCGTTCCGGCGGCGCCTCCTCGACTGATCGCGCTCAGCGGCGGCGTCTGCGGCGATCCTCCTCCTCATCATTTCGAGTCGGCGGCCCAACGAAGCTGGTGCGCTAGCGCTGCGGCGCGCTGCGCGCGCGCGCGCGCCGGCTGATGCTGGTTGGCTGCACCTTGGCCGTAGCTGCGGACGGCGGGCGCAAGAAGAAGAAGGAGGCGAAGAACGAGGAGCGCGGAAGCAAGTTCGCATTTCCTCCCGTCAAGAAGCCGGCCCCGAGCGACGCGAACACTTCAGACGCTTCGAAGCCTGCGGCGCACGGTGCGCGAGCCCCGCATGGCGATCCGGCGCGTGTAATGCATCTCGATCCCGCCTCACACATCGCCCGCAGCGCCCGAGAAGATCGAGGCTGATCATGAGACGCCGCTCCCGGCTGTCGACGAGACTCCGGAGGCGATCCTCTCGCCCCGCACCCAAGCCGAGGCGGAGAAGAAGCGCGGGAACGAGTACTACCAGAAGAAGGACTTTCCCGAGGCCATCAAGGCGTACACGAAGGCTCACGAGCTCGACCCCAGCAACCCGGCGAGCCCGCCGCCGCGACGCGCTCCCCGCCCAGTGCGCGGCGCGCGGCGCCGGCTGACGAGGCGGCGCGCGCGCTCGCGGGCACTTGCAGATCTTCCTGCTCAACCGCGCGGCGGCGACGCTGGAGCACGGCGACATGCAGTCCTGCCTGGTCGACTGCGGTCCGCCTCGGAGCGGCCGGCGGCGGCGCCCGTGCCCCGCCCGCCGACGCCTCGGGCCCCACGCTGCGCAGTGAAGGTGTTCGAGCTCGAGAAGGCCAAGGAGAAGAGCGATCCCGCCATCCTCGCCAAGTGCGCCCCTACCCCCCTCCCTACCCCCTCCTCCCTTCCCCTTCTCGAACCAGACCGACGCCCGCTCGCTTGCCTGCAGGGCCTTCTCGCGAATGGGAACGTGCGTTCCATGTACCCCGCACCTCCCTTCGAGGCGCGCCGGCCTTCTGACGCCGGGCTCCGGGGCCGGCGTGCGCAGGGCGTACCAGCGGCTCGGGCTGCTGAAAGAGGCGTACACGGCCTTCGCGACGTCGCTGCAGCACAAGGAGACCCTCGACACGCGCGAGAAGGCGAGCGAGCGCGAACGCGCGAGATCCCGGGACGGCCGGGCCGGGCCGGGCAGGGCTAGGCTTAAGGGGGCGCGAGCGAGCGCCCTGCGCACCTCCACCGCCGCTCCGCTGCCTCTGCGGCGTCTCTGACCTGGAACGGCCGCGCCAGGCCAGGCTAGGCTAGGCTAGACCGCCTCCGCCGCCGTGCCACCGCCCCTCTGCGGCGGCTCTGACCGCCGCGAAGGCGAACGCGGTGCTGCGGCGGCTGCAGGAGGACGACCAGCGGGCCGAGCGCGAGCGCGAGAGCGCGCAGTTCGAGGAGAAGGTCCGCGCCGCCGTCGAGCTCCTCAAGCAGGGTACCCGAAATCCGAATTCAAATTCGAAAGTTCAAATTCGAATTCGAGTCGCAGGGGCGGAGCACAGGGAGGAGGCGGTGGGGGAGATCGCGCGGGCGGTGCGGGAGCTGACGGACACGATCAACGGCCTCCAGCGGCTCCAGCGCCTCATCCCCGAGCTCATCTTCGCCGACGGTCCGCCCCCGTTGCTTTTGATCTCTGACCCTAGCTTGATCCGATCCGAATCCCGCCCGAGCCTGACCTCCGTCCGAGCCTGACCGCCGCCCGCCCGCGCGCGCAGTGATCCGGGCGCTGGACAAGGACGACTACTTCGACGAGTTCCCTCCCAAGGTGCTGGGCTCGGCCGCACGCAGGCCTAGCTAGGCCCGGGGGTCCCGGGACCCTAGGCCTCCGAGGCCGCCCCGCCCCGCCCCGCCCGGCCCCGCCCACCCTCCCGCCAGGAGATGAACGCGCTCGTGAAGCCCTAGGAACGAGGCTGAGAAGCGAGGCCGATTCCCCTCACTTCTTCCTCCTCCCGCCAGGAGATGAACGCGCGGGTGAAGCCCGTGGAGAGCGCCCCCGGCGTCGGGCGCGGCCTCTTCGCCACCCGCGGCGTCAAGGTCCGCACCCGCCCCCGCGCCCCATCCGCCCTTATGTCGCGATCGTCCCTCGGCGACGCACCTCTATGTCTTCCCACCTCTCACCTCTGAGGCAGGCCGGGGCCGCGGCGCTGCGGGAGAAGCCCTTCGTGGCGATCGTGGTGGACGACCGCCGCGAGGAGTTCTGCAACCACTGCCTCAAGCCCCTCCAGGCCCGTTACAAAATTCAAATTCAAATTCAAATTTTCGAATTCGAATCCAGCGGGCGCAGACGGCGGTGGTGTGCGAGGGCTGCGAGGCCGAGCGCTACTGCAGCCCCGCGTGCAAGGTCCGTGCCGCCGCATGTCGCTGCGCCCCTAGACAGAAGCGGGGAAACCGTAGATAGTGCCGCGCGCTCTATGAGCTCGCCTGGCCTCTCTACCCACCCGCGCCGCGCCGCGCCGCGCCGCGCCGCGCCGCCCCCTTCACCTCCCGGGCAGGCGGAGGCGCACGAGGAGTACCACGGACTGCTCTGCGTGCCGAAGGCGACGCCGGCGGGGGAGAACCCCGTCGAGCGCCTCCGCGCCCACTGCGCCGCCACCCGCCGCCGCGACCCCCTCGTGCGCCCCGGCCGCCCTCCTCCGCCTAACCCGAAACCATGACTCCAACTGTAGCTCGGCCTCCATAGCCCCCCTAATGAGAGTCGTTAGAAGCTGTCAGACGTTGCGACCTCTCTCCTGCCGCTCGCCAAGACAGGGGCGGGCGCTAGAAGCCGCGCCTTACTCCTACCACCCCCTCTCTGCGGCCCGGCTGACGCCCCGCCTCGCTCGCCTACGGTCAGATGGCGCTAAAGGTGATCGCGCGGCTCTTCCTCTCGGGGAAGCAGTTCTCGCGGACGTGGGCCCACCTCGACCACCTCTCCCACTTCTCCTTCCCCCCCGAGATCATGCTCCAGTGCGCTCCATGCTCCGCCCCTGCAACCGGCCTCCTTGTGACGCGCGCGCAGGTTCGAGCCGGACCGGCAGCTGCTGCTGGACGTCTTTAGGCGGGACGCCCCTCAGATCCTCGAGTGTGAGCCCGGGCCCAGCCTCTAGGCCGCCCGGCTGCCCGCTGCGTTCCGCGCCCCCAGCCGGCCCCCGTTCTCGTTTCCGCCTCCCCCGCCAGGCCCTCCTCATCCCCATGCTCCCTGGGCCCTGCGTCCTCTGCCCCGCCCCTAGGCCGCCATCCTGGGAGGCGCCGGGCCCCACTTCATGCTTCCGGGCCCCCCGACCCAGGCCAGCCTGAGCCTCTAGGCCCCGGTATCCCCCCGCCTAGGCCTTGCAGCCCCCCCGCTGCTGCTCCCCCGGGACCGGGCCCGGTCTCGAGGCCCCGGCTCCGCCGTCGAGTTTCGAGCTCTCCCCTCTCCCCCGCTCGCTCCTCGGCCCCCGCCGCGCCGCCGCGCCGCGCCGCGCCTCACGGGCGCCGCGCGCGCAGTCATCACCCCCGAGCGCTACGCTTCGATCCTCTCCAAGGCCCTCTTCAACTGCACCCCCGTCGTCCCCGTGCGCTCCCGATCGCTGTACCCCCCCGCCGCCCTTCCTTGGAATAATCCGAGGTACCCCCCGCCCGCAGGCCTCGACCTCGGGGGAGGGGGCCTCCGGGGACCCCCCGCCGCTGGGCGACCGCGCCGTGAAGGGCTTCGCGCTCTACTTCGCGGCGAGCTACGCGAACCACGGCTGCATCCCCTCCGCCGCCGTCGAGTTCCCCGAGGACGACGCGACCGCCGTCTTCACCGCCCTCCGGCCCCTCTCCGCTGGCGAGGAGGTGAGCGAGCGACTCTAAACGCGAAGAACGGCTCTGATCTGATCTGCTCTGATTCTGATCTGGCGCCCCGGCGACATCGCAGATCACCCGCGCGTACCTTCCCACCAAGGGCCGGACCGCCGCCGAGCGCCAGGCCGAGCTCAAGGCGCGCCTTCTCCCCGCTGAATCGCTGGCCATGGGCCAGTGACTCGCTTTGATTTCTCACCGCCGCGCTCTCCGCGCGCACGCGTGCGCAGGCGAGCTGCTCGTTCGACTGCGCCTGCCAGGCCTGCTCCCGCGGCGTCGACCTGTGAGGACCTGTGTAAAGCCTGGACTTGCCGCCGGCGCGGGCCGGCGCCAGGCCTCCCGGAGAGACCGTCGGACAGGGCAGGCCTGCGCGCTCAACCGCAGCCTCAGCGCCCCGGCGACTCCTCTCGGCTTTCGGCCTCCTCCTCTGCGAGCGCTTTCGTCGCAGACTTCCCAGACAGACACTCAGCCAGCGACTCCTCCGCGCTGCAAGCCCCGGCCCCGGCCCCGGCCCTCGGCCTCCTCCTCGGGTCTCGGTCCTCCACTCATGATCACCGCCACTCGCCTGTCACCCACCCCAACCCTCGTCTACCTCTGCTCTGTGCTACCCCTCGAAGCTTGCCAGGGCTTGCACCAGTGGCAGAACGCCCAGTGTCGTAGCCCGCGGCCGGCGACCCGCGGCCCGCGCAACCAATTTGCAAGGCCTTTTAAGTTTAGGCGACTAGAATTCGTAGGTTCGTGGCCTCGTGTTGTCTTTTAATAGTTAGGCAATCAGATTCTTGAATTTAATCTGAATTTGAATCACAAATTCAAGTACTAGTTTCAGTTTAAGAATTTCGCATGCCTATGTATTCACCGGCCGAGGGGGCCGGGTGCCGGCGCCCCGGCCCCGGCCCCCGCGCCGGCATCGCCCAGCCCGCCGCGCGACCGTCGGACGCCAGTCCTTATTGCGCCGCTGCGCTGACTGTGACTAACGTGCATATGAAAGGACCGTCCGTCGCTCGGACGTGCAACTCTTGCAACCCGCGGCCGGCAGCCGAGTCTCTAAGCTCGCTTTGCAGCCGAACTGTCGGACCAGACGGTCGATCACGAGTCACCTGAGCATGTGGCGAGAGCATGCATGCGCATCCACGGTGCCCTGCCTATGTCCCAGAAAATGAAACGAGCGGGCACAAGGGCCAAGGGCGCCCCCCAAACCCGTCCTAGAACGAAAAAGAGCTGAACTCCGCCGTTCTTCCGGGTCCAGCAAGGCGCCGCCGAGAGTAAGAAAGCATCCCGCTCCGCAGTGCTGCTGGGGATCGCTGCTGCTGATCACGAGCTGCGGTCCGCGGCCCTAGCATCTGCGAGTCTCCTCAACCGCCGGCCGGCCGCGACATCCAGCTCGTGATTGGACACCACGCAAGGCGTAGGAAGGAGAAAGAGAAACCAACGCAGGGAGCGAGGCCCGGCTGCGGCGGCGGGATGTGCGAGGAGGCGGTAGAGAAGTGCAGTCAATGTTCGACAGGGGACACGAGACGTAACCTCAACAAAGCAACGGCCAGCAGGGCGTTCATGTGAGGCCTGATCTGGCAATTTACGCCGAGGCGGAGGCCTGGGTGCGCTTGCGCGACTTGGCGACGGTGCCTGGGCACGATCGAAGCATTAGCGATCGGCAGGGAGCGGCTGCGAGCGGGCGGGGAGCACACCCTCACGGAAGCCGTTCTTGAAGCGGCGAGCCACGTGGCGGAGGGTGCGCATGCGCCCAGTGCCGGTGGTCTTCCGGCGAATCGCCTTCACGCTCCAGCCATCTGGGGTTCCGGGTCAGGAAGGCGGGGCAGAGTAAGCGCACCCAGTGTTAGCTCAAGCTCGTGCAGGGCCATACGCACACTTGCGGACGCGGGCGGACGGGTAGCCGCACGACGAGCAGGTCTTCTTCTGGATGTGCCACGAACGCCGGCCGCAGCGCGAGCACAGCGTGTGGGTCTTGTTGTGCCTGCGGCCGAAGCTGAACGTGCCCTTCGTCTGCGGACCAAGGAGCCGTCAGATCGCAGGCGGCGCGATCGAGCCTCAGCCACGGCGCCGATTGCGACCCGCTCATGCTATGCGGATGCACGGCAGCTATCTAGCGGAGCGCTCTCTCCGGCCCTCCGAGCCCTGGGTCGCCCGCAAGCGCGCACCATTTCCCTGTCGGACTACTGCGTACCCCCTCCGCTGAACCGCACGTACCCCAAACCAAGCTTTGGATCCTTTGCCTGGATCCGATTACGCTGGAGCCTGCGTGTGGTCGTGGTATGAGCCTGGGCCCGATTACGTTCGTCTTGCTTCTCGTCGCCACTCGTCGCAGCTAGCAAAGCAAAAACACTCTCGCCGCTCGCTTCTCGCCAAGCTCAGCGATCAGCTCAGTGCAATCGTGGCCAAACGCATCGAGCGCCGCAGCGATTCCCCCTGCCTCGAATTCCGCCAGATCTAGACCGACCAGCTGCCGTGCAGACCGCGCCCCGGCGCAAGCGCTTCTCGCGTTCGCTTTTCTGCGTTTACGTATACGTCCCCGGCGCCCGGCTGCAGCGCTGTAGCTGCAGGCGACGGCCAGGGCGACGCCTTTCTGATCATTCGGCGGCAGGCCTAGGGTTGGCGCCGTGGGGCAGCGGCTGAGCCGATCGAAAGCGTCGGGGAAGCGCTGCTGACCCGCGACGCAGCGAGGGTCAGCACTGCAGGCGACGTCGACTGCCAGAAACGGTAAGGAAATGACGTCGACTCCAAACCACGCCTATCTCGCCAGCGACAGGGCGGGGATGTAGTACGACGCAGGAGCGCAGATTGTATCCACACAAGCGCCCACACGAGGGCGAAGCAATGTGGAGGAGTGAGGGGGGCGAGCGGCCGCATCAAAATGAGTCAGGAGCCTCGGGAAGGAGATCGGCAGGGTCCGCGAGCCACTGCACAAGCTCGATCCTGATCACTGAGTCATGACCCCCGCTGCTCACGTCTCAGGTATCTCCAGGAGCTCCGCGTACAAGCGTCGCACGAGGAGGCCAGGATCCGGATAGGAAACCTGGGGTCCGCTTTGTGAGCTTTATCTAACTCCAGCTTTGGGTTGAATTATAATCATTGCACGGACCGAGAATATGTGACAGCCAAGCCCGTGTCTTAGCCTGAACGTACGCTGAGAAGAACAAAGGCAGCCGTGGGCGCTAGGTCTGGGCGCTCGTATAGCAACTCAGTGAGCATCTTAAGGAGTTCGACCGGCCGGTGCTGGTCCAGATCTAGAGGGCCGGAGTAGACAGCGGCCTGGGGGGCAGATCGCAGACATTGCGAGGACGCTGAAGTGCTGCTCGCGGAGCTCCGGCAAGAACGCCAATCTCGAAATCGATAAATTCGAGATCGTATCTGATTGAAAGTTAAAAAGCCCTGCACATCACGCCGCACAGCACGCACCGGTCTAGATCTGGGAGCAGCCTTCGATGGGCGGGGCCGGGGCCTTGGTGCGGTTGAACGTTAACGGTGCACTGGACGCGACCGAGCGACGATGTGAGAGGCCAGCACATTACAGCTTGCGTGAACGACCGTCCTGAAATAGTGGTGAACGAGGGACACGCGGCTTGCCAAAGCTGCAGCGAACTCGGCGGCCCGAGCGGAGGGGGCGAGCGGGGCGCGGGCAGCTGCGCTAGCAGAAAACTTGGAGAACAAAGCGCATCGAGAGTTGCTTGCTGCTTCACGACGGCGCCCGCAGGGGTGGGGCAGCGGCCGAGCAGCTCGAAAGCAGAGGAGCAGCGCTGCTGACCTGCGGGAGCGCGCAACGAGGGTCAGTACTGCAAGCGACGTAGGCTGCCAAATGGTGAGTTGGCACACCTAAGTCCAGGGTCCAGGGCGAGGCCGCGGTCAGAACGTGTCCTCACTAGCACTAGCGATACGGCGGGGATGTCGAACGACGCAGGACCGCAGACTGTATCAACACAAACGCAAGACGTGGGCGCGAAACCGTGTTGGCGGGGGAGGGGCGGGTACAGGCAAGTTTAGCGGGTACGGCGTTGGTGGGTTAGTACTTGAGGATGGGTGCGTAGGACGGGCTCCCGCGCCAGCCAGCGCTCCTAGGGAGGCCGCGGCCGCATAGATACGAGTTAGGAGCCTCGGGAAGGAGATCGGCGGGGTCCGGAAGCCGCTGCACAAGCTCGATCCTGACCCCCACTGCTCGCGCCTCAGGTATCTCCAGGAGCTCCGCGCACAAGCGCCGCGCGACCGGCGGCAAGCCTAAGGCTTACCGCAAGAAGCGGAAGTTCGAGCTCGGCCGCCAGGCGGCGAACACCAAGCTCGGCGCCAAGCGTGTCCACACCGTGCGGACCCGCGGTGGCAACACGAAGTTCCGCGCGCTCCGCCTGGAGTCCGGCAACTTCAGCTGGGGCTCTGAGGGTGCGCCCCGCGCTGCGCCCCTCGCGACTGTGAGCGAGCTCTGGGGCGGGCGGTGACCGTGCATGCGCCCCGCAGCTATCACCCGCAAGTCCCGCATTCTGGATGTCGTGTACAACGCCTCGAACAACGAGCTCGTCCGCACGAAGACTCTCGTGAAGGGCGCGATCATCCAGATCGATGCCACCCCCTTCCGCCAGTGGTACGAGCAGCACTACGGTGTTGCCCTCGGCAAGAAGAAGCGCGTCCAGGAGGAGGAGGTGCGCAGCTGTGCACCGGCTCTCGTGCAGGGCGCTCGCTTAGCTAGCGGATCCCATGTTAGCTGCATCGTGCCCTGGCGCCTCCTTGACCCATCTGCGACCGTAGGGCAAGGAGGCCGAGGAGAAGAAGGCTGATGCCAAGAAGAGCAACCACGTCAAGCGCAAGCTCGAGGCCCGCCAGAAGGACCGCAAGATCGACGCGTGCGTCCCATGCGCAAGCGCACACATATGCTTTTCCGAGCCCAGATCTGACTCGCTCCTTTGTTTCCTTCTTGCTCTGCAGGGCTCTCGTTGACCAGTTCTCGTCTGGCCGCATCCTCGTCTCCATCTCCTCCCGCCCGGGGCAGTGCGGCCGCTGCGACGGCTACGTCCTTGAGGGCAAGGAGCTCGAGTTCTACTCGAAGAAGATCGGCAAGAAGAAGGGCGCCAAGTAAATGGTCCCTACCCTCGCTGGCTAGCGGCATGCGATCGTGAGCCCACTTGCCGTTCGCTAGTTCAACGCGCTGTGCGATGCCTTCTATTTCTCGTACCCACGGAATCTGGAAGATACCCCCTTTTCTGAACTATCGCGTGGTTTGCCCACCGCGAAGGCGCCGGGGCTCCTTGGGCAGGGCGGGAATTCACGTCGATTTCACGATCGTCCGGATCCCGGAGCAGTGTGCACGTGGCGGGAGGAAAGGCTAGCAGCGGGATAGCGGGTCTCGCAGCTACTGTTACAGTTGGCTGTTTTGCATGCATATGCATGAAATCGATGTCCTCCCGAGGCTCGAAAGCTCGGACCGGAGCATGCGCGTGCACGGCCTTCGAATTCGCATGCGTCGAATTCGCGATCGAAAACTACCTCGATGATATTGATCCCGATCACGACGTCGACTCGTACTCGACCGATACTTCACACATATGGATCAAGCCTCACACGCAATCTAGATTGGTAAATGAATATAGCTTATCTCAATAAGGGCGCCGGCGCTGGCTGCTCCGTGGAGGGGCCGCTCCCGCCGGGCCGGGGGGCCGCCGGCGCTCAGGCGGAGACGCGCGAGCCGTTGTACTTGACCTGAGGGGCGGGGGGGGGGGGGGGGGGGGGGGGATGAGGCGGCGCAGGGGGCGCGGGGCGGGGCGGGGCGGGGCGGGGCGGGCGCACGACGCAGCTGGTGAGGCGGCGGGCGACGGCGCGGAGGGCGTCGAGGACGGCGCGGCCCTCGTCGGTCTCGGCGGCGCGGCCGACGACCTTCAGGCGCGCCAGCTGGCCGTGCGTCCCGGCCAGGCCGGCGAGGAGCCCGGCGAGGCCCGTGGCCGTCAGCCCCGGCATCCGCTCCAGCTCCAGGTGCTTCAGGCCCCGCGCCGCCCCGAGCGCCTCCGCAAGGGACTTGTCGCTGCAGTCCAGCGGCGGGCCGACCTTGAGCACCTCCAGCGCCGCCCCCGCCTTCCGCACCTGCCGACGGAGTTCAACGAAGACCTCGCAAGGAGATGGGTACGCGGGCGGCGCGGGGGCGCACGAGGGGCAGGACGTCGGCGTCGAAGGAGGGGGCGCCCGAGGCGAGGGCGTCCCCCTCGGGGCGCAGCGCGGCGACGAGGGCGGCCGGCGCGGCGACCCGGAGGGCGGCCTCGCCGTGGCGCAGCGCGAGCGCCGTCGCCCCCTCCACGCGCCTCATGTCCAGCACCGCCGTCGGCCAGCCGCCGGCCCCCGTGCAGTACGCCTGCCCCGCGGGGGTACGTCACCAAAGAAGAAAGTGGGGGGAGGAACGAGTTTTCGGGGGGTACCTGGACGTCCTGGAGGCGGAACTCCGAGAGGGCGGGGAAGCGGCCCTCCTCGAGGAGAAGGCGCACGAGGCGGCGCCAGCCGTCCGCCTCCTTCGTCCACCCGCTCAGCGCCACGCACGCCAGCGACGCGCTGCGCCCCGCAGCCCCGCGCCCCGGCCGTCAGCGCCTGGGCGGGGCGGGGCGGGGCGGGGCGGCGCGCCTCCTGTCCGGGACGTCGGCGAAGCGGCCGGGGGCCTCAACGCTGCAGAGCGCGGTGGGGACGAGCCGCAGGGTCCTGCGGCGCCCGCCCGTGAGCGGGCGGACGGGACACAGCCTCCGGGGCAGGCCGGGGCAGGCCGGGCCGGCACCGGAGCTTGGGGAAGAGGGAGGTCGCGGTGACGGCCTTGGGGCAGGAGGCGGGGATGACGAGCTCCGTCAGGCGGTCCGGGCCGAAGCCCGCCTTGATGTCCACAAGCTGGCCGCACCCCGACTGGTGTCAGCCCGGCCGCCCTTCTCGACCGGGGGCGGGCGAGGGGGCGCCCCGGGGGCCCGCGCACCCCGAAAGCGTTCGGCGGCGGCGGGGCGGCGTGCGAGCCGGCGAGGTGGAGGACGGTGACCTGCCGCCGCCGGGGCGGGCGCTGAGGCGAGGGAAGCGGGGAGGGGCGGGCGGGGCCGGCCGCGGGGGCACCTTGGGGCAGGCGTCCCCCCACATGCGGACCTCGTCGCCGAACGCCCACGTGGTCACGCCGTCGGCGGGCAGGAACTTGAGGACAGTAAGTTGCTGGCGGCGCGCGCGCGTCAGCGGGGCGCGCTGCGGTCTCCGCCCGGCCAGCGCTGGCGGCGCGCACGGGGCACTTGACGGCAACGCGGGGCCGGGACGTCAGGCCCGCGGGCACGCCGACGAGGACGACCTTCAGCGAGGCCAGCGTCGCGTGCTCGATCGCTGCAGCAGCGGCACGCGTCGGCGAAGGCGGCGGCGGTCGGCGGGACGCGGCGCGGATCGCGCACTGGTGGGGGAATTCACGACGAGGTCCAACCGCAGAGTCTTCAGCGCTTTCAGCTTCTGCGCGAAGTCCGCAAGTGGGCGGGGCACGGGCTTGTACCCGAGGTCGATCTGCCGCCGCGCGTTTAGTGTTCGAGGAGATTGGCTCGATTCAGGGACGCGAACCGCGAGGGCCTTGAACTGCGAGGCGCGTTTAGCGATCAGCTCGTCGAATTCCTCCACCGCCGAAGTAGCGCCCCCCTTGCCCAGACGCGGCTTGTCGCTCGTAGCCTAGCAACGCAAGATGAGCCTGTGGAATCGCAAATCGCAGCTGGCGAGGCGGTCAGTCAAGGGAATACCGCGCTGAGGAATCCCTCGCTCGTGTCCTGCGGCAACGATCAGCACGGCGATCGGCTCGGCACAATCGAAAGCAGCTCTCTCACTTCGGTGTCAGAAGCAGCCGCCCTCGCGCGCTTCCCGCGTCCGCGCTTCGGACTGACGTGCGCCGTCTTCGGAGGGGATTCGGGTTCGCGTGCCCTCTTGCGACTCTCATCGTCCGTGCGATCTTGGCTTGGTTGGTTGCCCATCCCTGCGAATCGCTTGGAAGCTATCGTGTCGTACCCCGGCAGCCGTGCTCGCCGTTGCCGCAGTGCTCGGCGTACGCGTTGCTCGCCGCCCACTGCTCGACGGCCCGTGCTCGAGCTCGCCGCTGGCCGCTCGCCGCTCGCCGCTCGGCACTCGGCGCTCACGCTCACTGCCCTCAGCTGCCCCGCGTCGCCCTCCGGTCCGGATCCGGCGTTAACGTTTCAAGTTTGTAGAAGCGCTCAGCGGCTAGCTCGCCGGGGTTTGTTGTATCGCCTATCGGCTGGCCATGGCTTCACTGCGCATGCCAGGCTGAGTCAAAGACCCACGACATCCGCTCATGATCATGATCACCTTCGAATTCAGAGAGTGTCGCAGTTCAGACGTAGGATGTCCGACGGACGCAGCGCTAGCCTCGCGATCGGCGGATCCGGATCCCCCGGATGCATGCGCAAAATTAAAAGCGCAAAAGCTAGCTGCAGCTGCGGCAGTGATACCGGCAGCTATAGCTACGTATATATACGTACACTAGGGGGTCCCCCCCCAGTTCCAATGGTTCGGAATCATGAAGTTTGCTGGCAAAACTGTGACTATTGTAAATCGGAACAACGAAGTTCCCAACTTCGTTCGCACTATGCACAGCTCTCGTACGATCATGTAGTACCGACAGCGTCAGTTGTAACGAGAGCAATCCAGAGCTGTCCACAGAGAACAAGGCGCGGCCGGGGCGCGGCACAGGGCGCCCGGGGAGCACTATTAATGCGCTAGGGCAGCTAAGTAGGGGTCATAGCTACGACTGACAGCGCAGGCGCGGCTCCGGAGCTCGGTTGCAGTCGCCGAGTCGACCAGCGCCGGCGGCCTCCTGAGCGCTTTCGAACGCTAGCTATGGCTGTGCGTTCGTGTTTGGTGCGTGTGCGGCCCGCGCCGGGCTTCTCAATAGAGGTCCCGACCGCGCGCCTTGTAGGAAGCGCGCACGCGGGCCGCGTCAGTGCCAACGCTTTGCTAGGAAGGCCTTTGTGCTATAGAGAACGCGTTTGCACAGCTAGAGCCCGCGGTTCTGGGTGTGCCGTGGCTCGTTGGGGTACTGCGTGCTGTTAAGTGGTGTTAGTACCCCCCAAACGGCGAAGCGCTGACAAGCGGAGCCGGCTGAAGAAAGTGCGCTGAATCGGGCCTTACTGGTCAGATTGGCTCACAATTCGCAGGTTCCAGTGACCCGCCGAGGATGAGGCGAATTGCCACGAGGCTAGCGATGGCGCTCCTGGTCAAGCTTTCGTTTCTAGAGCGCGTCCGGCTCGAGCGCGTGTCGAGGCTGTCCTAGACTTTTGTGAGACTAGCCTCGCCATCGACCACAGGCTCGCAGAGCTCACGGGACGGGGCGGAGGTGTTCGCGACGCGACCTCGTACCTCGTACTTGTCAGACAGCGGCGCGGCTCACGGGACGGAGCGGAGGTGCGGCGGGCGGCGGCGCAGCTCGCCGGGCGAGACGGAGGCGTGGCGGACGGCGGCGCGGCTTTCCGTACGGGGCGGGGGCTCGGGGGCGGCGGCGCGGCTCGCCGCACGGCGCCGGGGCTCGGCGGGCGGCGGCGCGGCTCACCGCACGGGGCGCGGCTTGCCATACGGGGCGGGGGCTCGGCGGGCGGCGGCGCGGCTCACCGCACGGCGCCGGGGCTCGGCGGGCGGCGGCGCGGCTCACCGCACGGGGCGGGGGCTTGGCGAGTGCCGGCGCGGCTCGCCGGGCGGGGCGGAGACTCGTCGGGCGGCGGCGCAGCTCGACGGGCGGGGCGGGGACGCGGCGGGCGGCGGCGCGGCTCCCCGCACGGCGCCGCGGGGCTCGGCGGGCGGCGGCGCGGCTCGCCGCACGGGGCGCGGCTTGCCGGGCGGGGCGGAGACTCGTCGGGCGGCGGCGCGGCACGCCGGGCGGGGCGGGGACGCGGCGGGCGGCGGCGTGGCACGCCGGGCGGGGCGGCGGGGCGGCGGGTGGCGGCACGGCTCGCCGGGCGGGGCGGCGGCGCGGCGGGCGACGGCGCGGCTCGCCGTACGGGCGGGGGCTCGTCGGGCGGCGGCGCAGCTCGACGGGCGGGCGGGGACGCGGCGGGCGGCGGCACGGCTCGCCGGGCGGGGCGGCGGCGCGGCGGGCGACGGCGCGGCTCGCCGGGCGTGGCGGAGACTCGTCGGGCGGCGGCGCAGCTCGACGGGCGGGGCGGGGACGCGGCGGGCGGCGGCGCAGCTCGACGGGCGGGGCGGGGACGCAGCGGGCGGCGGCGCAGCTCGACGGGCGGGGCGGAGACTCGTCGGGCGGCGGCGCAGCTCGACGGGCGGGGCGGGGACGCGGCGGGCGGCGGCGCGGCTCGCCGGGCGGCGCGGAAGCTCGACGGGCGGCGGCGCAGCTCGACGGACGGGGCGGGGGCTCGGCGGGCGGCGGCGCAGCTCGCCGCACGGGGCGGGGGATTGGCGAGTGCCGGCGCCGCTCGCCGGGCGGGGCGGAGACTCGTCGGGCGGCGGCGCAGCTCGACGGGCGGGGCGGGGGCTCGGCGGGCGGCGGCGCAGCTCACCGCACGGGGCGGGGGCTTGGCGAGTGCCGGCGCGGCTCGCCGGGCGGGGCGGAGACTCGTCGGGCGGCGGCGCAGCTCGACGGGCGGGGCGGAGGCGCGGCGGGCGGCGGCGCAGCTCGACGGGCGGGGCGGGGACGCGGCGGGCGGCGGCGCGGCTCTCCGGGCGGGGCTGCGGCGCGGCGGGCGGCTTTGCGGACGGCGGCGCGGGTCGCAGGGCGGGGTGGAGACTCGTCGGGCGGCGGCGCAGCTCGGCGGGCGGGGCGGGGCGCGGCGGACGGCGGCGCGGCACGCCGGGCGAGGCGGCGGCGCGGCGGGTGGCGGCGCGGCTCGCCGGGCGGGGCGGCGGCGCGGCGGGCGGCTTTGCGGACGGCGGCGCGGACGCGGGGCGGCGGCGCGGCGGGCAACAGCTCCGCGGCGTGGCTCGCCGCACGGGGCGGGGGCTCTGCGGCTTCAAGGCTAGTTACCACGTCAAAATATGTTGCTTTGACGTACTGCTTCATGGCCTGGCTGCGCGAGAGTGCGCACTGTGGCACTGCAGATCTAGAACAGAATCAGATGCACCCCTTCCCCCTTCGTGTCCGGATCCTAGGGCCTCGGAGCAAGCCACCGAAGGAGATTCACGCTTAAATGACTAAGTTTATTGAAAGGGAGATGTCTATAGCATATAATTATATGAGATGTGCTGGGTGACATAGTGCCGCACTATCACTTTGACTTCACAAGCCGAAAGTACGACTCTAACTTCTCATCATAACACTCATGCCATGATGATCAGTGATCATGATCGATATTGAACGTGCCGCATGATCGTGCAAGATGAAAATCGGACAGCATGATGAACATCCATTATACTTTCATTTAACTCAGTGAGTCCAGCGAGATTGCGGCCAGGCGGCTTGCTCTAACATCGAGCCCTTAGAGAGCCCGTGCTGTGGCGTGTGCGCAGGGCCTGGGCTCGATCCTAGACAGCGAAACAATCCATTTGTAGACGTTATACAAGATCCTGCCACTATGCAGAGCGGCGCGCGCCCTGCACTGTCCACTAGCATGAGATTCTCGAGGTGGGGTCCGTGACAGACTCGGATCAAATCGAGCGCCCGAAGGCCACGACGAGGCAGGCGTATATCTATGCACCGTATTAGCACTTCTATGAAAAAGAGAGCAAAATGCTGCGATACGAGCGCAAGCGCATTGGCACGCACGGCAGCGCGTCGTGGAATCTGTGTGGTGGGGTCAGTTCAAAGGCGCGTGGCCGCGTTCACCGATTGACGTCCGGCGGCGGGCTGCTGTAGGCCGTCGGCCGTTGGCTAGCTGTAGGCCAGGCCAGGGTATCCGGCTGGTCCGGGGTATACGTAGATCCTCGCTAACGGCCAGCAGCTTCAAATAGCGGCCCAACCTGCACCTAACTCGCGCTCGAGCAGCGTCTAGGGACCTCTAGCGAGCTGCTGTGCCTTGCTCTCGCGCAGGGAAGCCGCGGCAGTCGGCTGCAGCCGGGTTTTGAACAGACCAGGTCCGACGGCCCGTCCCCGGCGGGCTGCCGAGCGCTCATGTGCTCGTTGCTTCCCAGAGCGCTCCTAGAAGCGGGCAGCTTCCTCGCCGAGCGCCGAGCGGCATTTTCCGCGGTGCTTCCCAGAGCGCTCCTAGAAGCGGGCGGCTTCCTCGCAAGGTTCGACCGGCAACCGTCGGGAGGCGCCGCGGTCGTTTTATGTGCTCTTTGCGCTGAACATGTTGCGCAGGAGCGGTCGGTGGACGTGCGCTCGTCTGTTCCGTTGAGTCCATCCGGCCGCTCGCTTGAGTGAGCGCTCCAGCCCTGCGGTCTCCGCTCGCTTGTGTGAGCGTCGTGGTCTCCGCGCTCGAAGAGTGATCGTCGTTGCGCAGGACATGGGCGACAAGCGCGAGGCGGCGGCCGCGGTTCCGGAGGCGACAGCCGCGCCGGTGTTCAAGGAGCTCGAGGTACTGCCCCCGCCTATTTCTCAACGAGTCTGACGTGCAGTTTTAGCCCGCGCGGAAGCGCCGCAGGAGGAGGCAGCCCGCAGACTGCGGTTCGGCGGTCAAGACCTTGACCCTTGCTGCACCCGACTTCCTCTGTTGCGAAACGGTGCGATGCTCACCTTATCTGTCTAGCTGCGCGCCTTAACGCTTCCCCCTCAATCTGAATTTGACTTACGCACAGGAACCTGTGGGCTACTTGAAAGTCGCTCACATCTTGCCCTTCCTCAAGGACGGGCTCAAGGTGCGGCTCTTCGTCGCCAAGATCGACGTCTACGTCGTCGACGAGGGGTTCTTCTTCGTCGGCATCGGCATTCTAGTGCCCAAGGTACGGGCCAAGATGAACCTCCCCCCTCCCCCCCCCCCCCCCCCCCCCCCCGTCGCCCCCGCAGTACACCCTCCTAGCTATATCTAGATGCCCTACCCCGCCCTGCCTCCGCTCCGCCCCCTCCGGGCCCCCGATGGGGGTACGCCTTCGCCAGCGTCTTCGGACAAGGTACCCCCCGGTAGCTGGGGTCCCTTGGTCCGATGGCTCTGGTGAGGGCGTACCCCCCTCGCGCGGGCCCCGATCGGGCACTAGCTCTAGATGCCCCTACTCGCCCGCCCCCTCCGGGCCCCCGATGGGGGTACGCCTTCGCCGGCGTCTTCGGACAAGGTACCCCCCGGTAGCTGGGGTCCCTTGGTCCGATGGCGCTGGTGAGGGCGTACCCCCCTCGCGCGGGCCCCGATCGGGCACTAGCTCTAGATGCCCCTACTCGCCCGCCCCCTCCGGGCCCCCGATGGGGGTACGCCTTCGCCGGCGTCTTCGGACAAGGTACCCCCCGGTAGCTGGGGTCCCTTGGTCCGAAGGCGCTGGTGAGGGCGTACCCCCCTCGCGCGGGCCCCGATCGGGGCGCTAGCTTCATAGCTAAACGCCGTACCCCTCTTCAGTTGGGCCACATACTGACTCCATTTCAGTTGGGCGAAGCTGAGGAGCCCTCGGAAGTCGTCAAGTTGGTTGTGCTGGCCGAAGGCAAAGCTGACGAGGACGTGCTGGGCAGAAAGGTAGCTCTGTCACTCCCCTCGAGGTTTATTCAGTTCATTCACGTCTAGCGTGCAGATCCCCGAGGATATCACGGAGTTACCTGGCAACGAAGAGCTCACTAAGTTCAGTGGGCTGGAAGGCCGAGTGGTCTTCTGGCCCAAGGCCCTCCTTTCCCTCCTCCGCAGTGCTAGCGCTAGATAGTGCGCGGCCGCGGGCGGCGCTGTGTTGCAATTGCAGTATTCATGCATGGCAACCCCCGGCGCTGCAGGGCAGGGTGCGCGGGGCGGGGGCGCGGGCGCCCGGGTGCGCGAGCCTGCTATTTATGGCTTCTCTGGGAACTCTTCTCTTTGTCGTCGGAACAATTGCTATTGCTATCCGAACAATTGCCATTTCTCTCGGGACTCCTGACTTGGGATCTCCATGGGCTACAAAACTAATTGTTCGAGTTGATCATTAGTTCCCAGAGATACGAAGTTTCCAGTATGGAGAATTTGGGAAGTTCTTTGTTCCGAAACCGTAAGACTATCTGATTCCGAGCTATTGGGACTGGGGGGGGCCCCCCTAGTGGTATACGGCAGCTTTGCGCATGCATATGCGGTATGCGCCATGGATATCGATCTAGGCCTTGATTATATAATTATATATGAGCTTCCGGATCGATATATATATATCTGCAGCTGCGGCCGCGCGGCCGCGGCCGGCGCCGGCGCCGGCCGTCGGCGCCGCGGCGCCGTACGCGGCGCGTATACGTACGCGTCGCAGGCCCTAGGCAGTGGCCATATGCATGGGCACTGCGCATGTGCGCGGCACGCGTACGATGTGAAAATTAAAGCTCATGATCAGCCGATCCGATGATCGGGATCGGAGCATTCAGAAGATCTAGAGTGAGTCAGTGTGCTTAAATAGCTTGTTGCTTGACCTGCTTTATGTTTCTGGACGATTTAAATTTCGCTTATAATTAATAAACTTGGGAGAAGCGATTGGCGCAGAAGTGAAGCGTTTAATATGCGATAGGATGCCTTTTAATACATATTTGATGTTCACTATCGCGCGGATGCGGTACGAGATTTTCCTGCATGCGCAGCCAGGGCCACACGAATTCGAAGAGGAACGTTAATCGGCCAGTTTCGCGGCGGGTTAGCCGAGATAGCAGTGAGCCCGGCCGGCGTCTTCACTAGGAGAAACATCCCCGTTCCCGAAAGCTTAGAACACAAAAGAAAACCACTTTCGGAACACAATTCTTGCCAAGTTCTGCATACTAAAAACCTGGCATTTCTTAGAACAATTATATGGATTTAACGTTAAGTTCCGCTGTCCCCCGAAATGCCAAAAATAAAGTTCCGGAAGAACTATCTAGAGTTCCGAAAAAACGATCTAGAGTTCCGGAAGAACTGTCAATTGTTCCGGAAGTTGTTCTATGTATAGCAGCCCCGATCCGCTGGGCGCCCGCACCGGCCCGTGCACCCTGCCCAGCAGCCTGGGCGGCTAGCGCGCATGAATACTGCACTCCTGCGTCACTTGAAACACTGCGCCGCCGCGGGCCGCGCCAGCGGTCGCACTCTAGCTAGCGCTATCGCTAGAGAAGGGGCCTTGTCAGAAGGGAGAGGTAGGCCTCGGGCCAGAAGAGCACTCTGCCTTCCAGCCCCTCGAACGTGGTGAGCTCTGTGTTGCCGTGGGCGATGATCTCGGGGATCTGCACGCTAGACATGAGAGATCTAGAAGAAACCGGAAGGGGGCGAGAGAGCTACCTCTTTGCCCAGCACGTCCTCTTCTGGTTTGCCTTCGGCCAGCACAACCAACTTGACCCAGTCACAACCCAGCACGGACGAGAACTTCTCGCCATCGCCCAGCTGCAATACGAAGTAAGCATAGGTAGAAGCGGGGTTTCGGGCATCTAAAGCGCCCCAACGCGACCCGCGCGAGGGGGGTACGCCCTCACCAGCGCCTTCGGACCAAGGGACCCCAGCTACCGGGGGTCCCTTGCTCGAAGGCGCCGGCGAAGGCGTACCCCCACCGGGGGCCCGGAGGGGGCGAGTGGGGTACGAGGATCTAGAGCTAGCGCCCCAACCCGGCCCGCGAGGGGGGTACGCCCTCACCAGCGCCTTCGGACCAAGGGACCCCAGCTACCGGGGGTCCCTTGCCCGAAGGCTCCGGCAAAGGCGTACCCCCACCGGGGGCCCGGAGGGGGCGAGGTGGAGGCGGGTGGGGTACGAGGATCTAGAGCTAGCGCCCCAACCCGGCCCGCGCGAGGGGTGTATGCCCTTATGGGGCCCATAGGTGGGATGCGGCGATCTAGAGGGGGGGTACGTGTTCTCTCGTACCTTAGGCACTACGATGCCGATGCCGACGAAGAAGTACCCCTCCTCGAAGACGCCGAGGACGACCTTGGGGACGAAGAACCGGACCTTCAGCCCGATTCTAAGGAAGGCCAGCATGCAAGCGACTTTCGCGAAGCCCACTGGTTCCTGCACAGAAGTCAGATCAAATCGAGGCAAAGCGAGGTGCGTCAAGCAACAAAATCAGAGAAGGCGCGCTTCTAGAGGCTTCGGGGCAGCATCGCACCGTGTTGCTATAGAGGGATTCGTCGGCTGCAGCAGGGGCCGCAATCTGGGCCTTCACCCCCCAGCCTGTGCTTCGCCACCTCCTGCGGCGCCTCGGCACGGGCTTCAACTGCATGTCAGGCGCGTTCAACCGTTGAGATCTAAGCGAAAGCACTCACCTCATCAACCGCGGCTGTGGCCTCATGCTTGTCGGCCGTCGCCTCGAGCTCGTGCATGTTGACCATGACCTCGTCCTGCGTGACGAAGATCACGCTTCGAGCGCAAAGACCACGACGCGGCGACGATGCGCGACCGCAGGGCTGGAGCGCTCACTCAAGCTGGAGCGTCGACGTCTGTCGGCGGACGAACTCCACGGAACGGACGAGCGTACTTCCACCGACCGCTCCTGCGCAACATGTTCAGCACAGAGAGCACTTGTGAAGACCGCAGCACTCCGGCGGCAAGAATTACACGGCGGCTGGCCGATCGAACCTTGCGAGACCGCGGAAAAAGCCGCCCGGCGCTCAACGGGGATGCCTTCCACGTCTAGGAACTCTCTGAGAAGCAAAAAGCGCATGAGCGCCCAGCAGCTCGCCGGAGACAGGCCATCAGACCTGGTCTGTCCAACTCCAGCTGTAATTCACGGCTTCCGCGGCCTCCCTGCGCGAGAACAAGGCACAACAGCAAGCTAGAGGCCCCTAGAAGCTGCTCAAGCGCGGGTTCGGTGCAGTTGGGCCGCTGTTTGAGGCTACTGGCCGTTGGCGAGGGTCTTCGTATACCCCCGACCAGCTGAGTCTACCCTGGGCCCGGGGCTGCCGCCCGGCTGCGAGCCGAGCTTAACGTGCCGTTAGCCTTTGCCGTACAGCTAGCCGACGACCGAATGTAGCAGCTGGGCAACAGCGCTTGCGTCCAGCAGTCAATCGGACGCACGCGGCGCGTGGCGGTCGCCCTGCAGCTGCAGGTGCACGCTGAGATAGTCCGACGGTCGCTGTTCGTGAGCCGCCGCTTTTGGTGGAAGCGCACCGGCAAGTGATGCGGAGTACTAGTCGCAACGTTCGCATTGAGAGCCCACGCGTACGGTCCGCCGGGCCGGGCGTGCGAGACTGCACTGACCACATACGCAGATTGCACACACCGCTTTGCGCTACTGTCGCGCGTCGCTCGCTCGGCCACGCGCCTTCGAACCGACCCCACCACACAGATTCCACGACGCGCTGCCGTGCGTGCCGGTGCGCTTGCGCCCGTATCGCAGGATCTCGCTCTCTTCTGCATGGAAGTGCTGGTGCGGTGCACAGACATACGCCTGCCTCGTCCTGGACTCCGGACGCTCGATTTGATCCGAGTCTGTCGCGGACCCCACCGGGAGAAACTCATGCTAGAGGACTGCACAGGGCGCGCGCCGCTCTGCCTAGTGGCAGAATCTTGTAGACCGTTTGTGAATTGATTGTTTCGCTGTCTAGGATCGAGCCCAGGTCCTGCGCATGCGCCACAGCACGGGCTCTTCACGGGATCGATGTTAGAGCAAGCTGCCTGGCCGCATTCTCACTGAAATCACTGAGTTAAATGAAAGGATAATGGATGTACATCATGCTGTTCGATTTTCATCCTGTGCGAACGTGCGGCACGTTCAATCTCGATCATGATCACTGACTCAGTGATCATGAGTCACGACATCATGAGTGCTAGTTGTACTTTCGGCTTGCCGACTGAAACATGATAGTGCGGCACTATGTCGCCCACCGTGGGCCAGCACATCTCATATAATTATAAGATATTAGTCAATTAACGTAGTTATAAAAGCGTGAATCTCCTCTGGTGGCTTGCTCCGAGGCTCGAGGATCCGGACACGAACGGGGAAAGAGTGCATCTGATTCTGTTCTGCAGAGCCACAGTGCGCACTGTCGCGCAGCCATGAAGAAGTACATCAAAGTAACACATGCTGACGCGCTAACAAGCCTTGAAGCCGCAGAGCCCCCGCTCCGTGCCGCTAGCCCCGCCCCCGCCCGCCGCGCCCCCGCCCCGTGCGGCGAGCTCCGCCGCCGCCCGCCGCGCCCCGCCCCGTGCGGCGAGCCCGCCGCTGCCCGCCGCGCCCCCGCCCCGTGCGGGCGGCTGCGGCGAGCCCCGCCGCTGCCCGCCGAGCCTCCGCACCGTGCGGCGAGGCGCGCCGCCGCCCGCCGCGCCTCCGCCCCGCTCGGCGAGCCGCGCCGCCGCCCGCCGAGCCCCCGCCCCGTGCGGCGAGCCGCGCCGCCGCCCGCCGAGCCCCCGCCCCGTGCGGCGAGCTCCGCCGCCGCCCGCCGCGCCCCGCCCCGTGCGGCGAGCCCCGCCGCTGCCCGCCGCGCCCCGCCCCGTGCGGGCGGCTGCGGCGAGTCCCGCCGCTGCCCGCTGAGCCTCCGCACCGTGCGGCGAGGCGCGCCGCCGCCCGCCGCGCCTCCGCCCCGCTCGGCGAGCCGCGCCGCCGCCCGCCGAGCCCCCGCCCCGTGCGGCGAGCCGCGCCGCCGCCCGCCGAGCCTCCGCCCCGTGCGGCGAGCTCCGCCGCCGCCCGCCGCGCCCCCGCCCCGTGCGGGGAGCCCCGCCGCCACCCGGCGAGCCTCCGCCCCGTGCAGCGAGCCACGCCGCGGCCCGCTTCGCCCCGTGCGGCGAGCCGCGCCGCCACCCGCCGCGCCTCCGCCCCGCTCAGCGAGCCACGCCGCCGCCCGCCGAGCCCCTGCCCCGTGCGGCGAGCCGCGCCGCCGCCCGCCGCGCCTCCACCCGTGCGGAGAGCCCCGCCGCCCGCCGCGTCTGCGCCCCGCCCGGTGAGGCGCGCCGCCGCCCACCGCGCCTCCGCGTCGGCGGCGTCGCGACGTCGTCCCTTCGCGCCCGAGGCCCTCGGGCTTCCCGGCGCGGACTCCTGCGGCGGGGCGCGCCGCCGCCCTGGCGCGGACCGCGGGCGGGGCTGCACGGGCGGGCTTGGCGTGAGCTGGCGGCGTCGGCGGCGTCGCGGCGTCGTCCCCTCGCGCCTGAGGCCCTCGGGGCGGCCCGGCGCGGGCTCCTGCGGCGGGGCGCGCGGCGGGCGGGCGCGGAGCGCGTGCGGGGCTGCACGGGCGGGCTTGGCGTGAGCTGGCGGCGTCGGCGGCGTCGCGGCGTCGTCCCCTCGCGCCTGAGGCCCTCGGGGGCGGCCCGGCGCGGGCTCCTGCGGCGGGGCGCGCGGCGGGCGGGCGCGGAGCGCGGGCGGGGCTGCACGGGCGGGCTTGGTGTGAGCGGGCGGCGTCGCGACGTCGTCCCTTCGCGCCTGAGGCCCTCGGGACTTCCCCGCGCGGACTCCTGCGGCGGGGCGCGCGGGGGGCGGGCGCAGAGCGCGGGCGCCCGCCCGCCCGCCCCTGGCGATCCCTACCAAGTGAGTGAGCAGCCGGTAAACCAGGGCGAGCAGCATAAGGCGAGTGCATTGGTGAAGAACCAGGCGAACGCACTTCGTAGTTGCCAAGTGCTAGTCGCCCACCGCATCGATTGCAGAATCGTAGCCAGTCGTGGCCGGATAGCCTGGATAGGCACAACCGCACTGTCTAGTGCGGAAGCAACGTTGCTGCACTGGAGCCATAGTCCAGCAACGTTGCTTCCGCACTAGACAGTGCGGTACGAGGGAGCTCACTTTCACTTCTTCAGCCGGCGCTTCAGTACACCAGCGGAAGCGGACGACATTACTAGTGTACCCCAGCGGTCCGCAGGAGTGCAGAAACCGCGGGCTCTAGCGGCGCTAACGCGATCTATACAGGATGCCTGACGCTCTCGCTGTGTAGAGGCGCTGGCGCGGCCCGCCGGGACGGTGCCTGTGAGGCGCGCGGTCGGCACCCCTATCGGGAAGCCTGTCGCGCCCTGCGCTCGCAGCAAGGACGATAGAACACCCATAGCTAGCGTTCGGGAGCAATCGGGCTGCATCCGTCGGCTCGACTCCCATGGTCGACTCGTCGGCTGCATCCGAGCTCCGGGGCTGCGCCTGCGCTGCTAAACGTAGCTATGACCCTTAAGGATCTGCGCTAGCGCACGCCCCGGGCGCCCCGCGTGCTCTCCGGGCGCCCCGCGCCCCGCGCCAGCAGCAGCACGTTCTCTGTGGACAGCTGCGGTCGATCGGGGCAGCTTTCGTGCTCGCTCTCTGAACAATCGCCTCTATCGGGACACAAAAGTTGTCAAAACATCAGGAAATTGCGAACGAAGTGGGAACTTTGGTGTTCTCATCGATGATGGTTACAATTTTTGCCAGCAAGTATTGGAGTTCTAAGCGTTCGGGAATGGGGGTGGAACCAGTAGTGCTTATTGCCCCAGCGTTCGAGTCCCGGGAAGGGCAGTTGGGGGGAGCGGGGGGGCCTGGGCGCTGTCGAGGGCTGAAGAGGGGGCCGGGGCGCGCGCGGCCCCGGAGAGCGCCGACTTTTGCATAGAGCGGCTTTCGCGGGCCGGGGAAGTTAAATTATCCTCGATCTCGCCTGATCTAGCCTAGTAGAATGCACTTCAGACGTGCTCGCTTCGACAATTCTGCGCCAATCGCTCACTGTGCCGCTAGAATTTCTTCTGTATTGGTATGGCAACTTTCACTGTTCACGATCCTGATCAGCGATGTCTATGTTGCATTTACTACAGTAGTGCTTCATGTCACTGAGTCACAGTGTCAGACGCGCGTCGATCGCGAGACTCTGAGATTCCGAGGCTTGCCCGGATCATCTACGATCTAGATCTAGATCTCCGGAACCGGTGACCCTCATGATGATCCGATGATCATTTAATTTCTTCAAACTTTATCGTCTCAAGCTTCATTAATATAATTGCAAGGATTCCCAATATATTCTCATGCGCCTGCAGCTGCAGTGCGTCGACTGAGAGCTCGAGTCGACGTACGCGTCGACGTCGACGTCGCAGCGTCGTCGCTCTAGATCTAGATGTTAACGTTAATTATAATTCGGGCACATGAATCTAATTTTTATAAACCTCAGGGCCCGGCCGCGGAGCGGCCTATTGCAAGTTGTGAGCTCGAGCATACTATGATATAATTACGCGTACGTATCGGATATAATATAGTATACATGTACATGCTCAGCGGATCATCACGCGCGTATACGTACGATTCCGATCGCGATGCGCCGCAGCGGTACCGGTTGCAATATTAATTCAAGATCTAGATTGCGGCAACTTCGATCCGCCGGCAAGTTAACGTTAACGTTCGAATTCGAATTCGAATTCCCGCCGGCAACTGCCGATGTCATATGCATATGCCGCGGCATCACGCATATGCATGCCTCAGGCCCTCAGGGGCAAGGGCCTATTGTATGAATCAGTATCAGTATGAATCATGCCTCAGGCCGTCAGGGCCGGCGCCTATTTGCCGCAATTAATAATCATACATGCGTGAGCTCGAGAGTCGAGACTCTCTGAGAGCGTCGCCTCGTAGGACCTTCAACTTCATAATCAGGTACCAGGTACGTTTTTTGACGTCGCACCCAATTGCAAGCCTCCTTGCCAAGTTGCAAAGTTGCTGTCACTTGCTGATCATGATCATGAGCTTCAGCTTGTCGCGATCGAGGTCGAGCTGCGAATCCTGCATGCGCATGCATATTTATAGTTCTGAAAGGTTAAAAACTTTTGAGCGATCTACTTAATATGTTTCCCGCCTGCTAAAGTCGAGAAGTTTTAGGGGTAGTCCCATCTCCGCCAAACAAAAGACCTGTAAAGACGTCCTGACCTACTAAAGATTTACCGGTACCAGCTGCTAAAATGGCAGTTTTGGCGAAGTACTTATTATTTTCCTGTACTAAATTAACTAGTTCTCCAGTAACTTCCGTATATATACGTCCGTCGGTCCGATGTCCGACGGACTGGCCCCAGCTAGTGGCACCGTAAAACACAATATTAAGGTCTGCACTTAATTTATTATGTCGTCCCCAAATTATGTCGCGGAAAATTTGACATGACGACATAATTTGACATGACGACATTAAGGGCGTGTTTAGTGGTACCCCCCTTAAATTACCGCCCCATACAAGCCTGAGAATTTCGTGACGACATAATTTGGGGATGTCATATTTCGCAAAGATCGAGAAGGGTCCGGTTTTATAACGACATAAATTTGACATTATTAATATTGCACCGGCCATGCGTGCGCATTGCGCACGGTGCACGACGGTCGACGTCCGGATCCCGGAACTTTGTTTACACTTACCCGATCGCGATGATCCGGCCCATCATCCGGGATCCGCATCGCAATTGATGACAACCCTTGGAAAAAACTTTGCACCATCCGATTGAGTCAACTTGGATACTCACTGTACCCCTCTAGTAAAAAAGAGGGGGGAGTAAGTGCGGCTTCCCCCCCCGCTTGAAGCTGTAGAAGGAGGCGCGGGGTCGTAGGCCAGGCCTTCGCACCATCCCTCAGCCGACACGGGCGACCCGGCGACCTTGTGCCGAGCGTGGCACAATCCGCGCATCATCACGTAGCAGGGCAGCGTCCAGCGCGTTCATCGTCGGTCGGATAGGACTTCGACCCCAGAACGCCAAGGAGCCTCTGTCGTGCAGGTCATCAGCGGTCGTGGGGATTGCATGCTAGCTTAGCGACCCCAATATCAGCAGCACATACGCGGCGATCCAGTATGCGCATCGGCTGGCGGGCTTGACAGGACCGTGTAGAAGCCGGTCGCCGCCATGCTGGTGAAGATCTGCAAGCGCGGGCCGACGAACGTCAATGGCTCGCACTTCAACATCATTGATACGCATTCTCGGGGCTCAGATCCAGGTTGGTTGATCGCGCCGCCAGCGTTGGGTGCTTGGAGTCTGACACCTGCGTCAGAGGGGAGTGCCGCGCGCTATTACATACTTCAGGGGCGCCGACACAAGTTGAAGTTCCTAGAGCGCACGCCGGAGGAGGAAGCGCAGGAAATCCCTGTGCGGATCTCCCTCCTCTTTGCCGGTATGCGCATTCCTTTCCCTCTATTGCTGCAATGTGTCTTACTGGTGCGCTTGTTCGTTTGCAAGACGATCTTCAACCGGTTCCTTCGGCTGGCTCGAATGCGAATGAGGGTCCCCTCATCAACTTCGGCCGCGGCTCCCAGAGCATGAAAGCATGCACAGAGATAGTAGGAACAGTCAAGGACAAGTCTGGAGAAACAGATTTCACCTTCGGCGTCGCGTCTCTGTCATACTTCTGGAGCAGGAGGTGCTGGCACCTAGGTTGTCGCCCATTCGGCTGTTCACGCTGACGCGCCGCAGATGGTTCAAGCTAAAGGTGGAGTTCGGCGATGACAATCTGCAACCAAAAGAAGGAATCCACATATACGTGGTGCGCATCAGCCTGCATGTGCGGTCCTCCGTGAGCGCTCAGAGCCCTGCAGGTCACGCACGCCCGGCTCCTGGATCTGCACGCTCCCAACCGAGGGATTCCGGACCAGATGGTAGAAGAAGGCGACGACGCAGGAGGCGCGCCGTTCCTCGGCCCGCCGGGTGAACCACCTCTGACCCCTGTCGCAGAGCCGTCCTCGGCGCCTCGCGGGAGGGGCGTCAAGCGCGAGCTGGCCAAGCTCATGTCTCCCGATTACGGGGGCGGCGACGGCGGCGACGGGCACGGAGGGCAGGGAATGACCCAGCATGGCGTCGACATGTCCCACGCGGCTATGATGGGCATGGGCCCCAGAATGATGCCGGGCGGTGCTCCCGACGGTAGCTCCGGTTACTATCAGGGGGGCAGGTGCCCGCGCTCCTCGCCCTGGTCGCGCGGCCGTCACTGACCCGCCCCGCAGCGCGGCGCCCATGGGGCTGCCGCGGCCGCCGAAGCGGCCCCGCGCCGAGGACCTGCTCTCCGAAGGCAACGCGGCATGGCGGCCGGGACCGGGCCCGCCCTTCGGGCAGCCGTGCGCGCCGCGGCCGCCCTCCCCCGGGGCCCCCGCCGAGGCGTGGCGCGCAGGTTCATGCAGGCGGGGCACATGCCCATGATGGGCTACGGGCAGTACGCGCCGCAGTACTTCGCGCCCGTGCCGCCCCAGGGCTACATGCAGGCGTACAACCCGGCCTCGCCTGGCCAGGGCGCGCCCGGGCACGGCCACATGATGGGGCACGCGGCGTCGGCGCACTCGGCGGCCGTGACGGGCATGATGGGCCTGGCGTCGGGGAGCGGCATGGCCGGCGGGCGCAGCCCGACGACGCACGTCCCGCTCCACCCCAACGCGCGCTCCAACGCCGTGTCGCCGGCGCCGCTCTTCGGCGGGAGCTACCCCCAGAGCCCCGGCCTCGCCGGCCCGGACGTTCCCGTCCACGACGCCGCGCCGCGCTCCTCCGCCAACAGCCCCACGCACCACGGCTCCCGCCGTGCGCCCGGCCCGGCCCCGCCCCGCCCCGCCCCGCGTCGCGGCCTGACGCGGCGCGCTCGCCCGCTCGCCCGCTCGCTCGGTCTCGCGCAGGGCCGGACGCCGTGGCCCAGCTGCTCGACTTCCAGGAGAACGCCGAGGCGTCGCAGCCGAGCTTCGCCGCCAAGGCCGCCGCCGCCGCCACCGCCGCGCCCCGCATCTCCCCCGGCGGCGCCGTCTCCCCGGGCCTCCAGTTCTCCCTCTCCTCCATGGCGGGGCCCCACTCGGGCGGCGGGCACTCTGGCAGCACGCCGCCGCAGCCGAGCCGCGCCTCCATGGGCGGCTCGCAGGCGCCGGCAGTCCACGTCGTGCCCACCTGCGCCGAGCTCCGCGACGTCGCCTCCCTGGTGCGATCCTAGAAGCCCCGGCCGCCCCGCCCCGCGCCGGCTGACGCGGCCGGCCGGCCCCGCAGAGCGAGGGGATCACGGAGAGCGGCGAGGTGCCGGGCATTGACGGCGGCGAGGCGTACCTGGCCGAGCTCCGCAAGCGGGCGGCCTCGGTCGAGGAGGGCATCCTGGAGGGCGAGGGCCAAGACGCGCACCACGAGATCCCGAGCACGCCGCTCGACGCCGGCGACGCGCGGCGGCCGCTGCGGCCCGTCGCCTACGTCCCCGTCTTCGACTCGCCGCGGCTGCTCCCGCCCTACCTCGTCTCGGAGAGCGAGGCGGCGGAGATCGCGGCCCGCCTCGAGCGGCTCTACGCCGAAGGCAACTGGGAAGACCTCGCCATCGGCCTCTCCGTCGTGCGCCCCCTCCCCCGCGAGGCTCCCCCGACCGCCCGCGCCCGACCCCGCCGCGCAGCCGACGGTCCTGCACACGGCGCTCTTCCGCGAGCGCTCGGGGCGCGCCCGGCTGGCGGCGCTGCTGCGCGCGGTCCGCTCGCACTCGACCGCGCCCAACGCGATGGCGCCCGCCTCGCCGGCCAACAAGTCCTCCGCCTCGGCCGCCTCCTCCGTCGGCTCCGGGGTGCTGACAGCGGCGAGCGTCGGCGTGACGGGCATCGCCAAGGGGCTCTACCTCGCCCTTCTGCAGGCGCCCTTCGAGTACGACTCGCGGCAGGACGCCCTCCGCGTCGTCGAGGCGATCTGCAACTACGCCACCGTCTTCTCCTCGGAGCGGCGCCACTCCTCCCCCGACCTCTTCGAGGCGCCCTGGGCGGACGTCGGCCCCCTCTTCGCCAAGGCCCGCTCCATCGCCGCCAAGGCCTTCGGGGAGGTCTCCTACATGCACACCCTCGTGCTCGCGAGGCAGGCCGACGCGATGACCCGCTACGGGCGCCTCAAGGAGGCCCTCGCGCACTACCTCAAGGCCTGGTCCCAGACCCCCCGCCTCCCGGGCTCGGGCCACGGCGCCTCGGCCTCCCAGCACCTCGTCACCGAGCTCCACAGGCGAGCCGGCCCGCGCGCCGCCTCTCTCGTCCATCCCTTTCTCACCGGGGCCGGCGGGGCGCGCGCAGGAACCTCGCCGAGTGCTACGGGACGCTGGGGCAGATGGAGGGGTGGGACCAGACGCTGCTGGAGGCGCTGGAGATGCGGGCGGTCAAGGAGGAGGACCGGGTGCTGGAGGCGAGCGTCCTGTGCACGCGGGGCAACCTCGCCCTCTACTCCCAGCGCCTCGACCGCGCCCGCTCCATCTACGACTCCCTCCTCGCCTCCTGCCACACGCTCCCCGGCTACTGCCGCGTGCGCACCCGCCCCCTCGCGCGCCGCGGCCGCCACTGCCGCTGCCGCTGCTGCTCGACGCGGTCCGACGGGGCGGGGCGGGCGGGCAGCTGGACCGGGCGTGGTTCCTGGCGCTGCGGACGCTGGCGTGCATCCTGCAGGGGGACCTCGCGGCGGCCTTCGACAGCTGGCGGCAGGCCGTGGAGGTCGTCGCGCACGTCGGGGACTTTGGCCAGCCGGACAGCGACCTCGTCGGCGCGCTCCTCCTCTTCCTCCGCAACGCCCCCTTCGAGCCGGCCGTCCGCGAGGCCGCCCGCTGGACCGTCGCCTGGTCGCTCGCCCTCCTCACCCGCGCCGCCGACCGCCTGGGGGAGACCCCCACCGAGGCCCTCGCCCTCTCCCACGTGCGCCCCCCGCCCCGCCCCTCTCCCTTGACTCCCCTGACTCCAGTCTCCTGACGCGCCCTCGCTCGCTCGCAGCTCGCCGCGATGTTCGCGGAGCGGGGCCGGTGGGCGCTGGCGGCGGCGGCGGGGCGGGAGGCGCAGCAGGGCCTCACGCGCTTCCGCGGGCACTTCGCGGGCAAGACCGCCCTCCACGAGCGGCTCCAGACCTGCCTCGACACCGCCAGCCGCCGCCTCCGCGACGCCGCCCGCGCCGCCGCGCCCCTCCACGGCGGCGAGTCCGGCGAGGCCGGCCTCCTCAAGGGCGGGCCCGGCGGCGAGCACGCGGCCGCGCACCCGCTCGGCGGCGTCACGATCACCATCAAGCCCCGCGCGCAGCCCCTCGGCTTCGGGGGCGGCGCGGGGGTCATGGGGCCTCCCCCGACGCCCGGCCAAGCCGAGATCGCCGCCGGTGGCCTCTCCACAGACAGATCTCCCTCGTAGTGGAACCCCCTTTCTCCCCGCTCCCCAACACAGAAGTTCCACACTTTCAAACGTTGCATGTGTGTAGCCTATTTAGCTAGCCCGTAGCCCCTCCTCCGTCCCCCCGCTCCGCGGCTCGGACACTCGAGCCACCGCTCCGGAACAGAAGATGTACGATATCCTTAAAGCTTACACGTAGCTATTATTTCCCCTTTGCGCGTCGCCAAATGCACTCGGCCATCCGATACATCAATCGCATGTCACAGTGTGCATCCGGCCGCGGAGTCCGGACTCCGGACTCCACATGGCATGGCCTGCCGGGCGCCATGCGCCCGCAGCCGTGCGCGCAGTCGCGATCGCGATCGACGCGTCCGATCCGACTCGCGATCGATATCGAGATCGGCGACGGATCATGAGTCGCATTATCTCGCATACGTATACGTATACGTATACGCGAACGCGTCGACAATGACTCGACTCGGCGACATCCGACGCCGCCGACCGTCGGACGTCGATCGCGACGCGTCGACGGACTCCCGGGTCGACCGGCGAACTGGAAGCTTACTACTAAGTTAAGTGCGGGTACCGTAGTACCGCCGTACCGGTACCGGCCGCGCGCGGTACGTATACGTACCGGAGTAGTACCGCCGGGCATATATATGCATGTCCGACGGTCGACGCGGTGACCCGATTCGAATCCGCGCAGGGCCGGCACAAGCAGTGTTGCTGAAATTTTATTATCCCAAAATGCCCTGTAAATTTTCAGTAAACTTTCGAAAACTTTCAGCAAATATTTTCACCCATACAAAGTTTACTTGCACAGCGAAAGTGACACGTTTCTCTGCAGAGAAGCGTCCAGACACGAGCGATATGCGTTAGGATGTCATCGACAACCTTTGTATTATAAGTGCACGAGGTGCAGATGTATCTTTGCCGTTCTTTTCACGTTGGGGAGGGGGGTAGGGTTCCTGAGAAATGCATACTCTGGTCTCTTGACACCAGCAGAGACCGCCAGAATGTGTGGCCCTCGTTTATGGCCCTCGTCTCGACGGATTTGACCCTCGTTTATGGCGTGAAACGCCCCCAGAATGGCCTCTTCAACGGTACCCCCCTTGCAAATTTATTGAAAGTTTTCATTGCTCATTTTGGAGGTGAAAATTTACTGAAAATTTACATGAAAATTTTCAAGTTGAAAGTTTGGAAAGTGAAAGTTTAGCATCTTTTTTTTTTTTAAAGATCTACGGTGGGCGTGCCCACTCGTAGTACACAACGAGGATACAAGTCAAAGTTTAGCATCACTGGGCACAAGTTCTTAACTTTTGTTTAGTAATTAGGGGAGATCTTTCCATTGAGTAAGTGACGTCCTGCCGGCCTGAGTCTGCGCAGATGCCTCAATCGAGCTCTAGCTAAATTCGCAATTCTTCCGAAGTTCGACGCTTTTCTCTTTATTCGGACACAGGAAATAAATTTGCGCACGTGCAAGCAGCGGTTAGAACCTTTTTCGTGCATTGGGTACAATGTTAGTTGCGAACTTTTAAATTTGGAGATGTATTTCTTTTGGATCATATATATACTTATACATGCATGCAGTTCTTAACATAAACACACGCATATATATATAATAATTATCGTCTTGAAAGCTCGATCCGGATCTTCCAGTTGGTTTTTCATTTTAAGCAAGAAATAAGCAATTCTCCATTCCTCATTGACGGCCCGCGTCGACGGTCAACGTTAACTAGTAAAGTCGACGTCGACGTCTCCCTTAAAAGCGCGAGCTTGAGAGCTCGCGCGCACGTACCACGGTAAAAAGGAGCTCTTCGCGCCCGACTAGGAAGCGCTCGCCCAGCAGCAGCAGTCCCCGCAGGCGCTTGTACGCATCCAAAACATCCTCGGTGCGCCCGCCGGAGCTTGCCGCCCGAAGAAAGCCCGGTTTTTCGAGAGTCGACTTCGCTGACCCGAGCCCGCCGCAGTCCGCAACGAAAAGCAGCCACGGGCACGCCGACCAGCGTCATTGAGGCCGGACACTGTGCTTTGGCATAGGAGAGGGAACGCAGTCGCCCCGCCCCGCTCCTTTGCCGGGCTCCCAAGCTCCGTGGGTTGCGGACGTCGTGTTTCCGGCCCAAGAGGACGCTGCCCAAGCGGCCCAAGCAAGGATGGCGGCTCTCGTGGATTTCCCAATGGCGGCTTTCAGGCACGCGCACATGTCGCGCTTCGTCAGCCAAGAGTCCGAGGACGCGGTGCGACCGACTCCCGTTGACGCCGTGATCTCGATGTGGCACTGACGCCGACTTTCTTGGGTTTCGCGTGTCATTAGAGCGGAGATTTTGTTTTGGGTCTCGTTGACGGCCTGATGTCCGCTCCGTTCTCCCTCGGAATCGCATTCGAGCCCCTCGTGGCCGCCGCGGGAGGCTTCAGCGAGCCGCCCGTGACCGGTTTCGTCGAGGATGATGATGAGGATGACCTCAGCCTTTCTTCGGACTCGCCCCCCGCGTCCCCGACCAGTCTGCCCCTCGCGAGCCCTTGGCCCCAAGTCCCCCGTGCCTGCCGTTCGTTCCCCCGAGTCCCCCGCGCGTCCGACTTCATCTAATACGGATTTCAGACATGTGCGGGACGAGCAACACCTCGTTTTGGCGCCCGGGTTCGTTCGTCGGCTCCTTCGACCCTTCGCCGGCGTTCGCTGACCTCCACGGGCTCGTGCGCAGGCCCGCTCGGGCGTGACACGCTGTGCGATTCTTGCGGAACGCGGTGGGTGAACAGCGAGGCGGTCGGCGGCCTCGGCGGGGCAAACCCCCTGAAGGGAACCCCGATGGGCCCCCTCAGCCTGCGGCCACAGCTGCTCCCACCAGCGGCCGTCGTGCCGATCCTGATGCCCGCCCCGAAAACCCGCACCCTTTCCCGCGCGAACTCGCGCGAGTCGTCGGTCGCCCCTTCGCCACCCCTCTCCCCCCCGCGCCACGCGGAGAGCGCCCCGCAGTCGCCGATGCGGCGCGGCGCGGCCCCGCCCTCGTCGTCCTCCTCGGCGGCGTCGGTCCCGTCCATGTCGAAGAAGCCCCTCGCGGGGGCCAAGCGCGGCCGCGAGGCGGAGGCGACCGTCCCCGCGGAGGAGGTCTCAGCCGGCAGCGGCGGCTCGGACGCCGAGGGCGCCGCGGCGGGCGCCCTGGCGACGGACAAGCTCCAGTGCCACCACTGCGGGACGCGCTGCACGTCGCAGTGGCGCAAGGGGCCCCACGGGATCAACACGCTCTGCAACGCGTGCGGCCTGCGCTGGAAGCGCAAGGGCGCCAGCTCCGGCCTCTCGTTTTCGCGCGCCGCGCGGGCCGCCGCCGCCGCCGCCGCCGATGGGGACGGCGACCTGTGAGCGGCCTCCGGCGGCTTTCGCCATTTCGGCCATTTCGGCTTTCGCTTCGGGGGAGTTTTCACGCCCCTGCAATTTTGGCTTTGATCTCCCTCGCTCCTGAGATCAAGTTTAGCTGTAGCACTAGATTCTGCCTCTCTATATCACTGGTTGGGGTTTTAGGTGCCGCAGAGGAATTACCATACTCTGTATACAGAGGGTCCGACACATACAGCCGCAGTCGTTTTCTTTCGCGTCGATTCTGTCTGTCTCTCGTCTTCGGCCCGAGCCTGAGGACGTTCCGGAGGTTCCGCAAGCGATGCATACTTATTATATCAGGAGTTTTTCAAGGGTGTACAGAATCCTTGTAACTCAGTTTTCCCGCTCGATATCTAGCCATTTGTATTTCGATCCTTGCGTGTTGCGAGTAGCGCTGTGATGGTTTAGAGGGACATTGGGAGTTTCTTTCAAATACGTAGTTAGATGGTTGGTGTAGCCAGTGGGATCTATCGCGGATTGTAATTTTCCAGTGCTCGGTGAGCCTGTTTTACCGCTGAAAAAATAAAACTCATCGATCTCAGTACTTCGCATGCGCGTGGGCGTGCCCGGGCCGCAGGAGCGTCCTGGTCTATCGTTATCATTTACCTGCACTGCGGCAGCTGCGTCGACGCTTCCGAGTCTCCGGACTCGTGCAAATTGTGCAGTCTACACAGCTAGGGCCCGCGGATTGCGGATCCCGGGTTCGGAGGAGACAATTGCAAAGCCCGATCTCCCGCTTCGAATTCAACAACCAACCTTGACCGCTTGGCCCAGTGGCCATGGACATGGGCCCTGGGATTAATGATCGGAAGGCCCTGATAAGACAGAGCCTCGGAGCCTGATCCCCCGCTCCGAATTCAACCGCCAAAGCGATTACCGGATCGGAGCCTCGCAGGCGCGGTGCGCGCGGCGGGTGCTTTTGAGCTGCCTTCCATTCAACAGCGCGGGCGATCGAAAGGATCTTAGGCGTCGCGATCTCAAAGAAAAAGAGGGCCGGCTCCCTACGAGCGGCCGGCGGTGGCGGGGCGGCCGCCCCGGCCGACGGGGGCGGCGGCGCCGCGCCCGGAGGCCGGCTTCGGAGCGCCGCCGGAGAGCGCCGCGAACGCGTTGCTCACGGTGGCGGCGGGGGCCGCGGGGCTGGCCGCCGCTGCCGCCGGGGCCGAGCCGCCGGCCTCTGCGCGGCGCGTCAGCCGCGCGGCAGGCGGTGGGCGGGGCGGGAGGGGGCGCACGGGTCTCCTTCTTGGCGGGCGGCGGCGGCGGGTGGTCTGGAACCCGTCGTCGTCGTCGTCGCTGCCGCGGGGCTGGCCCCAGGAGGCCTCCACGGGCTCCAGGCCCCACTCGCCCACCGCGGGCTGGGCGTGAAGGCCGGGGCCGCCGGGCCGCCGGGGCCGGCTCTGCCTTCTTCACGGGAGCGGGTTCGGGCTTCTTCACGGCGGCGGGGCCGGGGCCGGGGCCGGGGCGGCGGGGCGACGGGGGTCGGGCGCTTCGGGGCCACGACGTGGCTGGGGTAGCCCGGGGAGAGCCCGAGTGGGGCACGGGGGCGGCGGCCTGGGCGACGGGCGCTGGGGCGGCGCGCGGGGCGGGGGCGGGGGGCAGCGGCTGCAGGGGAACGCCCGAGATCTCTGCGGAGCGAGCGAGTCGGCGCGGGCGGCGCGGGGCGCTCTGCGGCGCGGCGCGGGGCGGGACGCGCACCGGCGATCTCGCGCTGCTCCTGCTCGAGGCGGGCAGCGAGGCTCCCGATCTGGTCGCTGAATACTGCGGGCGTCTCCAAATCAGACCCGGGGGCGGGGGCGGCGGCCGAAAAGAAGGCC
The DNA here is from genome assembly GCA_004431415.1 of Cyanophora paradoxa. Classification (NCBI taxonomy): domain Eukaryota; class Glaucocystophyceae; order Cyanophorales; family Cyanophoraceae; genus Cyanophora; species Cyanophora paradoxa. The sequence goes on along the minus strand of QPMI01000432.1, from coordinate 229,456 downwards.
GGAGGGGCGAGGCGGACCCTTGAACTCCTCGGCGTTGGGGAGGGCGGCGATGAAGGCCTTGGCGTGGGAGACGATGCTGTCGAGGTCGAGGCGAGCGCGGGCGGCGTCGGCGACGCAGGTGGAGGCCATGCTCTGCATCTTCTGGATGGAGGAGAGGACGTCGGTGGCGACGTCGGCGAGGCCCCGCTCCTGCATCTCCTTGTAGTCGTTGCGCAGCGGGCCGAGCTTGACCGCCGCGAACGAGACCTTGGCCTTGAGCGCGTGCAGCAGCTCGCTCGTCGTCCGCATGTGCCGCAGCACGAGCGTCAGGTACTGCAGCGGGACCTCCCGCACCATCGCCGCCGCCGGGCCGGCGTTGCCCTCCAGGATGTCGAAGAGGTTCTGGCGGGCCGTGTTCACGAAGGCGGCGACGTGGTCAAGCGTCGCGCGCGCGGCGCCCTGCTTCCCGAGCTTGTCCGCGACCTGCGCCTCCTGCTCCTCGAGGACGCGGACCATGTCGTAGTGGCTCCCCTGCTGCTTGCGCTCCTCCTCCTCCACGCGGCGCTTGCGCTCGAGCACCTCGGCCAGGCGCTTGCTGACGGCCGCCAGCTCGTCCTCCAGCTGCTTCTTGCGCGCCGCGAGCGCCCGCTCCTCCTCCGCCGCCTTCGTCAGCGTCTCCCGCAGCGTCGAGTTCTGCCCCGCGCCTCTCCCCGTTAGGGGCGCGCGCTCGGGGAGCGGAAGAAAGAGGAAGGAAGGAAAGGGCTCGCCTCGCCGCCGGCGCGCTTGAGGGCGTCGTCGCGGAGGGCGACGAGCTGGGCGCGCTGCCCGCGGAGCGAGCCGAGGGAGTTCTCGGTCGAGGCGACGAGGCTCTTGATGTCGTTCTCGACGTGCGTGAAGAGCCTCCGGACGTGCTCGTCCCGCCGGAAGACCTGCTGCCGCTGCTGGAACTCCCGCGCCTTCGCCTCCGCCAGCGAAACCAGGGCGCGCGTCACCGGCGCCAGCCGCTGCCCCGCGGCCTCAGGCGGGCGGAACGCGGAGGGCAGATCGAGGGCGGGGCAAGGAAGAGGAAACAGCGGACCGTCGGGTCGGCGACCTGCGAGTGCTGGAGCTGCTGCAGCTGGTTCTCCTGCTCGCGGATCTGGGCCTCGAGCGCCTCGAACTGCGTCACGAAACCGCGCTGCGCGGAGACGTTCGCGGTGTACGCCGCCACCGCCGCCCCGACGCCCGACGCCAGCTGCACCGGCACCTGCGCCCCCGCCACGCCCGATCAAATCTCGAGCGCCGGCTCCCGGAAGGTGTCTGGCAGGCTCCTCTACTCACCTCGTCGACCTTGCGGACCTCGCCGAGGATCTGCATGAGCCCAGAGACGAGCGTCTCGTGCGTGCGCGCGTCGCCCGCCATGATCTGCCGGGACACCGTTGGCGTCCGCCTCGGCTCGGATTCGATCCGCGCGGGCGGCCGACCTGCTCAAAGACCAGACGGAGGAGGGAAGCGATCTCGGCGTCCGAGTCGGGAGTGGGCGGTGCGGTGACCATGCTGCAGGGGCGAAGTGAGGGGTGGGCGTCGAGGGAGGAAGGAAAAGGAGAAGGCACCTCTCCACGGCGATCGAGAGGGCGCGGCTGCGGAGGAAGACCTGACGGAAGTTCAGCGAAGACTTCTCCTTCTCGTCCGGGTACTTGTCCGCGTCCTGCGGCAGCATCGGCGCGGGCAGCACACGCAGGAGGGGCCGAGGCGCGGACCGGGCGGTCGCTGGCCTGGAGCTGCTGCGACCAGGAGCGCCAGAGCTCGCAGCGAGCGCGGTTGTCCATCGCGGCCTGGGCGTCGATCTCCAGCACGCGGGCGAGCTCCTGGGCGTTCTTCGGCTTCGGGCGGGCCGCCTTCGGAGGCTCCGAGGCTTTCGCGGCAGGCGCGGGTGCAGCGGGAGCCGACTTCGCAGCAGCGCCGTGCGCCGACGAAGCCGCGGGGGCGACCGGCTTGGCGGGCGCGGCAGGCTTGGCGGCAGGGGCCGCGCCCGCCTTGGCGGCAGGGGCGGCAGCCGGAGCCGGCTTCGCAGCGGGAGCATGGGCGGCCGCAGCGTGCGGAACGGCGGCGGACGCAGCCGGTGCCGTCGACGGGCGCTGGGCAGCTGCCGGCGCTGCAGACTGCGCGTCGGGTCAGGATGAAGTTCGGCAGCTCGGGCTACGTCATGCGAGAAGGCGACGATAGACGAACCGTGCTCGCTGGCTTCGCGGGTGCAGCGGGAGCCGCCGCCGGTGCCTCGGCTGCGGACGCGAAACCATTCCGTGTCGTTACGTCCGCAAGCGGCGTGAGGGGCGAGCATCGCACCCTTCTTCGCCGTGCCGGGCTTAGCAGTCGGTTGATCCTGCTTCGAGACAGCCAGCTTGGCTGCGGGGCCGACTCAGGACGCGAAAGCCATCAATGTACACATGGCCCGTCCGCGGACCCGACGACTTCGACGGCGCGGGAGTCCAGTCGTCACCATCCTCCTCCTCCTCTTCCTCAGCGCTTTCGACTTCTGCGAACGGCAGCGCGGGCCGAACTCAGCGCGCTGATTAGATCCGTACGAGGCGTGGCGCGTACCTGGGGAGGCCGAAGCCGCTGCCTTCTTCTTCTTCTTCTTTTTCTTCTTCTCGGCAGCCGCGGCGCCGGCCGTCGCGGGGGCAGGCGCGCCATTGGTCTTGGCGGTCTTCGGGGCCTCGGCGGGCTGGGCCGCCTTCTTCGGCGCGGCGGGCTTCGGCTTCTCGTCCTCATCGCCCAGCAGCGCGAACATGTTCGATTTCGCCGCCATCGCGAGCTCGAGGGCTTTGTGGAGCTGCGGCCGGGTACACCACCTCGACGATCAGGGCCCCCTCCAGTGCCGCCAGCGGTGATCGCAGGCGCTCAGGTAGACTCCCGGCGAGCTCGGAAGGCGTGCCGCATCGGTCCGCGCGATCCCAGCGGGCAAGATGACGCTCAAGAAGTCCGCGAAGAAGTACATCAAGAACAAGCTGCCTGCTGAGCTCCAGCGGCGTCGCGAGTTCAAGCGGCGGAAGGCGATCCGGGAGAAGAAGCAGAAGGGCACCGCGACTCGCGACGATGCCAAGCCCGCTGCGAGGGAGCGCGATCAGGGTGACGCGCGAGCTCAGCAGAGTGGTGAGTACGTGCGAGCGCGCTAGCTGCGACCTGCCGCGCGCCTCGCGATCCCCGCCGCAAGTGGCCCGCGCCCACACCCGCGGCAGACAAGCCAGAGGAGACACGGAAGGCGAAGCCCAAGTGCGTACGCGTCGCGAGCCGGCGCTGTCGTGCACTAGCTGATGCGGGACCGTGCGCGCTCGCAGGAAGCCCGTGGAGGAAGTGCGTGGGCGCCGGCGGGGCCGCTCGCGATCTCGAGGCGCGCGGGGCCGCTGAGGGGCCGGCGGGGCGGGGCGCGCAGATGACGGCGGACGAGTTCATGGAGAAGGGATTCTTCGAAGCGCTGGACGCAGACTCGGAGGGGAGCGACGCCGGCGACGAGGACGAGGCGGCGGGGAGCGACGGGGACGAGGGGGAGGAGGAGGCGGAGGCGCTCGCGGGCGGCGAGGGCGAGGACGACGATGCCGAGATGGGAGACGGCGACGTGCGTCCCGCCCCGCAGGGCGGCGCGGGCGGGCGCGCCTGAGCCGCCCCGCGCGCAGGAGGAGGGGGAGGGCGAGCTGAGCGAGGCGGCGGCGGCCGCGGCGGCGGACGGGAAGAAGATCAAGGGCAAGGTCGCGCAGCACAGGAAGGTGCGCTCGCTCGCACAACGCGCGGCCGGCGTCTGCAGGGCTTCGGCCCAGAACCAGCTTCTCTAGCTCGGGGACCTTCGCACCTCTAGCTACAGCTGAACTATGGGAGCTCGAGCTCAGCGGGTCGAGCGTTACGAGAGGCCCGAAATCTAGCTTGGCGACTTCTGGCTGCGTCTTGTGCCCCGCGCTCGCTCACCTCGGGGGTACAGGTGCTGGAGGACCTGGCGAGCAAGGACCCCGAGTTCTACGAGTTCCTGAAGAAGAACGACGCCAACCTCCTCCACTTCGGCGAGGACATCGTACGCCCCCGCCCGCCCGCCCGCCCGCCCGCCCGCTCGCCCGCCCGCCCACTCGCTCGCCCGTGAGGGGAAGGGCGTGGGGGGAGGGAAGGAGGGGCTAGCTAGAGCCGCGCTAGAGGTGCTAAAGCGGGGCGGGGCTGCGGGGCTGCGGGGGTACGGGGGTACGTACGTGCGGGCCCGGGGCCGACGCGGGGCTGCGCAGGGGGACGACGAGGGCGAGGAGGAGGAGGAGGAGGAGGAGGAGAGCGAGGAGGAGGAGGAGGAGAAGCCGGCCAAGAAGAAGAAGGGCAAGGAGGAGGGCAAGGCCGAGAAGGGCAAGAAGAAGGGCAAGAAGGGCGAGGAGGAGGAGGAGGCCGAGGCGGAGGCGGAGGCGGAGGCGGAGAAGGAGAAGGAGGCGGCGAAGGGGGCCGTCCTCACCACGGAGATGCTCACGCAGTGGATCAGGGCGGCCCGCGCGGTTCGTCCGCGCGCGCGCCGCGCCGCGCCGCGCCGCCGCTCGGCTACCTATCTCCCCACCTAGAAGTTTGGGGCGAGAGCTGACGGGGGGGGTACGGGCAGACCAAGTCGCACAAGGCGCTGGCGCGGGTGGTGCGGGCCTTCCGAGCCGGCTGCCGCGTGGCGGACCCCGAGGGGGCCGACGACGACGGCCGCGCCCCCGGTGCGCCCGCCCGCATGAAGGCCCCGCCGGGCGCTTTTGGTTTCGGGCTGGAGAAACCGCAGCTCTGACGGGGGCGGGGCTGCGTGCGCAGAGCTGCACATCCCGAGTGCGGGGGTGTTCAACCGGCTGATGGCCTTCTGCTTCGGCTCCTTCGACGGCCTCCTCGACGCCCACCTCGGCAGGTCAGCGCGGCGCGGGGCGGGGTAGAGCTTCCGCCCCTAGGGCCCCGCTGCCTCTGACCCTGGAGGGTGGGGCTTTAGGCCGGCGGGGGACGCGCACGGCACCGAGGGCGGCGCGACGGGCGAGGGCGGCGCGCGGCCGGGGCGGTGGAGCCCCGGGCAGTCGCCGCAGTGGAAGAAGTCGAAGCCGCTCGTCAAGAGCTACGTCACCCACGCCCTCCGCTTCCTCGGCCAGGTCCGTCCGGCTAGCTGAGACTCACGCTTCACCAATCTTGCCGCTCGAAGCTAGCTCCCTCTGACCTATCTACCGCCTCCAACTCAGGTGGCGGACGGGTCGATGGCGGCGCTGGTGCTGCGGCAGATGGCCCGCATGGTCCCCTACGTCGCCCTCTGGCCCGCCCTCGGCCGCAAGCTCCTCAAGGTAGCCGCCCAGCCACGCCCGCCCGCCCGCCCGCCCCGCCCGCCCCGCCCGCCTCACATCGCGCCAGGCGGCGCTGGTGGTGTGGAGCGGGGGCGGCGGCGGCGGCGAGAGCGAGCGCGCCCGCGTCGCCGCGTACCTCCTCATGCGCCAGGTCCGCCCCGCCCCGCCCCGCACAGCCTAGCTCTAGCCTTTAGCCTCGCCCCGCCTCCGACCCCTCCTTGACCTTGCCTTGACCTTGACTCACTCTCCCCACCCCGCTTTGCGCGCCCTTAAGCCTTTGGCCTAGCCTTCAGCCTTCTAGCCTGGCCTCGCCTCCGACCTTTCCTTGCCTTGGCCTTGCCTCACTCTCCCGGCTCGCAGCTGGCGCTGCGGATGCCGTTCCCCTTCATCGAGATCGTCCTCAAGGGCGCCTACCTCACCTTCGTCCGCAACGCCAAGTTCCACTCCGCAAAGGCCCGCCCCCGCTCGCTTTCCATCGTCTCCTCGCCCACCTCCGCCCCTCTCTTACCCCTTTCTCTCTCCCTCAGACGGCCGGCTCGGTGGCGTTCATGGTGGGGTGCGTGGCGGACCTCTACGGCATCGACTTCGCGGCCTCCTACCAGCACGCCTTCGTCTACATCCGCCAGGTCCGCCCGCGTACCCCTCCTCTCCTCTCCTGAGGGCCCCGGACGAGCCGGAGATAGAGGCGGAGGAGGGGCCCCCCTCCCTCCCTCCCTCCCTGCCCCCCGCTCACCCTCCATCCCTCCCCCCCCTCTCTCCCTCCCCCCAGCTTGCCGTGCACCTCCGGAACGCGATCACGCACCGCACGAAGGAGAGCGCCCAGGCCGTCTACAACTGGCAGGTTCCTGCCCCAGGCCGTATCAGAGCCGGCCCGCTCGCTCCAGCTCGCCTCGCCGGCGCCGACTGTCTCCTCGCAGTTCCTCAACTCGCTGCGCGCCTGGGGCGCCGTCCTCTCCGCGTACCCCGCCGCCAACGAGCTCCGGCCCCTCATCTACCCCTTCTGCCAGGCGCGCGCGCGGCGTACCCCCCGGCCGCCCATCCACGCGATCTTTTTCCTTACGCGAGTCCCCCAGGTGGTGACGGGGACGATCCGGCTGGTGCCGACAACGCCCCCCGCCCGCCCCCCCGCGCGCCCGCGCGCCCACTCACTCTTGCCGGCCCGCCCGCCCCCGCAGGTGCCGACGACGCGGTACTTCCCGCTGCGCTTCACCTGCGTCCGCCTCCTCGTGGACCTCGCCGCCCGCGGCGGGGCCTTCATCCCAGTCGCCCCCTACCTCCTCGAGGCGAGCCCCCGCCCGCCCGCCCGCCCCGTCCAACCCGCCCCACCCCTAACTCCCCCGCCCCCCCTCGGACAGGTGCTGCAGTGCGCGGAGCTGGCGCGCAAGTCGAAGCCGACGATGGCCAAGCCCATGGACCTCCGCCTCCTCGTCAAGGTGAGGAGGGAGGGGGTTTCGGCGCGGGAGGCTGGGGCGGGGACGGAGGGCGGCCCCCCTCCCTCCCTCTCCATCCGACTCGCCTGGCTGACTCGCGCGCGCGCGCGCGCGCCTCCCAAGGCCCCCACGGCCGTCCTCGCATCGCGCTCCTTCCAGGCGAGCCGTCCCCTCCCCCCTCCTCCCTCTGCCCTCGCCCCGCCCCTCCCCGCCCCCCTCACGCCCGGGCAGGAGGCGGTGGTGCAGGAGACGCTGGAGCTCCTCGCCGAGCACTTCGCATCCTGCGCCACCTCCGTGCGCCCCGCCCCCCTCCCCGCCCACGGTCGCGAGGCTCTGCGGCTGAGGCGCGGGGCGGGGCGGGGCGGCAGATCGCGTTCCCGGAGGTGGCGCTGCCGGCGAGCATCGCCCTCAAGAAGTGGGCCAAGAAGACCCACATCATCGTGCGCCCCCGCCCGGCCCGGGCCCTCCCCTCTGCGAGCTCGGCCGAGCCGCCCCCTCCTCCCCCTCCTCCCCCTCCGCAGCGCTTCGGGAAGCAGGTGTCGCTTCTGGTGGACAAGCTGGAGGCCAACGCCGCCTGGCTCGCCCGCAAGGTGCCTCGAGCCCCTGCCGAGCTGCGCCCCGGCTTTGCTTTGCTTACGGGAGCGCAGCGGGACGGGGTGGCGTTCAGCCCGAAGGACGCGGAGAAGGCGGCCGCATTCCTCAAGGACGAGAAGGTCCGCAGTGCCTTGTCTCGGCTGGCCTTGCTTTCGTGCCGCGTCGGCGCTGACCTTGTGTGCTGCAGGGCGAGAAGGCGGCTGCGGAGAGCCCGCTGGCGCAGTACTGGCGGGCGGAGAAGAAGCGGATCGAGCAGCGGCGCAAGCTCCTCCTCGAGCAGATGGCCCGCGAAGCCGCCAAGGTGCGAATTGCGAAGAAGAAAGAGAGCTGGCGGTCTCCCAGCTTGGCTGGCCTTGCTAAGCACGCCTGGCCTAGCACGCCTGGCTTGGCTCGGCTCGGCTCGTGCGTCGCTGCGGCACTTACGCCCGTGCGCTGCGGCAGGTGGCGGGCGCCAAGGGCGAGGGCGACGACGACGAGGGCAGCGAGGGGAGCGACGGGGAGGGCAAGAAGAAGGCGGGCAAGGGCGGCAAGAAGCGCCGCGCCGGCAGCGACGACGAGGACGAGGACGAGGACGAGGACGAGGACGAGGAGGACGACGAGGAGGAGGGGAGCGAGGAGGAGCCAGCGAGGCCGCAGCCGAAGAAGGAGGCGGCGGGGGCCAAGAAGAAGGGGGGGGATGAGAAGGGCAAGAAGGCGGCGCCGGGCGGGGCGAAGGAGAAGGCGAAGAAGAAGAAGGGGCGGAGGGAGGCGGGGTCGGACTCGGGTGGCTCGGAGGACGAGGTGCGCGGGGGGGCCCGCCCCGGCCCCTAGGGGAGGCGGAGGAGGCCTTGGAGCAAGCTCAAGCAGGCTTAGGCCCCCTTCCTCGGCCTCGGCTGCCTTGTCCGCGTCTGGGGCTGATCTGGGGCGGGGCGGCAGGTGCGGGACCTCGCCCTCGACGACCTCTCCGACGACGACTAGCCCGGCCGTGGGCGCCCCATGGCCATGCGCGCGCGGCGCTTCCGAGCTCTTGTAGGCCTTGGGCCTTGCGCTCAGGCGGCTTCGTTCGATGCTTCGCTTTGATTCGGGTCAATGCAATGAACTCTGAACTCGAAATCGGGCAATCGCTGGCCATGGGCTGCATGCATTTTAAATTTTTGGCCGTGCACGTGGCCGCCGGGCCACTCGCCGGACTCGAGCCCTCAGTCTCGTGATATCGATCAGCAACTGAGAATCCATTTGCATGCCATGATGAAGACTCTCGCGATCGAGCCTCGGATCGAGCTCCGCTGCAGTCTCAGGGTCCGACGGTCTGAGAATCATTGAATCTTGAATCATTGTGTTGTGGGGGCCATTTAACTTGTAATTTGCATGCCGCAGTGCGTCATACTTTGACATGCATTAATTTTATAAGCGCCACGTCGCTAGCGCTAGCCGCTGAGGCGGCTGAGCCCAGAGCCTCGAGCTCATGATCAGGGCCTTCAACTTGGCAAAGCTTTGAAGTACAAGCAGGGGGGCTCCGCCCCCCCGCACCCCCCCAGTGTTATATATATTTAGGAGTCTTTGATTTCTTGTGGTCTATTCTTCTTCTTCTATGTACTACTTCTACTACTACTACTTATTAATTGAACAAAGAATGAGAATGAAGTACTAAAGTTGTAAAGACAGAACAGAAGAAGCTGAAGCACCGAACATAAAGAACACAGATCTGAGTGCATGGAAGATGTAGAAATTAAACACTGATCATGTAATCTGGAAACAATGCACGAGATGCAATGTAGTCCAAAGCGAGGCTTCATCATTTATGGTTTGTCATGAAACACAGTGCTTTGCAATTGGTGTTTAATTCTTGGCTGGCAAAGAAATTAAAGGGCGATTTGATATTCTTAGCTATATATAGCTTTAGCCAGGAAGATGAGAAGAAGAGCTAAAGCACTGAGCAATTGCAAGAAGTTTGAAATTGCACACATGAATCTCTTGTGGTTCATGATCAATCGTATTACAAAGAACGAAAATGAAGCTGAAGCACTGAAGAAGAGAGCATTTCAGAACAGATCCAGAAACAATGAAGTGATCACAAAACAATACAAAAGAAGCACATGCAATGTATATGTATTTCAAAGTTTTGATCATTTATGTTCTAGATCTGTCATCGAACATCGAGTTTTGGTGTTAAATACTGGCCATGGCTGGCAAAGCAAGGGCAATCCTTAGCAGGAAAGTGGGCAAGAAGCTTGAACGTTACCATGTATTGCAGCAGTGATATACTGTCGAAGTCCCTGTAGCTTTGTACCCCTGTACCTCAGTCTGCCTGTACCCCCAATACACCACCTTGCCAGCTATCTAGCCTGGCAACACATTGCGGCACTGATCATGAACAATTGCAAGAAGCTTAAGAATTGAACACTTCAATTGACAACTTGGCAAAAACAACCTGGCAAGGTTGTAGAAGAATTGATCATGAACAAGTCAATCATTGATCATTTCATTTCATGCATGTAACATGCAACAATATTTTATGCATGCAATGATGCCATGATGAATAATGCATGCATCATGATCAATGTAAAGATCTAGATGCCACTGATCTAGATGTTAAACAAACAATGCAAGTACAATCTCTTCAATTTCAATTTGGCAAGTTTCTGTTTTGTTTGTTGTGAATGTGTGAACGTTGTGTTAGTGTTGTGTTTTTTGTTTTTTGTCTTGTTTTGTTGTTTGTACATTGTGGAACATATGCTTTTCTTTTTGTTGTACATGCCAAGATGTTTAATGTATTATTTATTGTTTGCCAAGAATCGAACCGGTTCTGAATCCGCACTGAGCAATCAAGTGCACCACAGCACTTCAGGAAGAAAAAAGGAAAAAAAGGGACTTTCCATTGACAGAACTGCCGGATACCCAATTTCAGCCACAAAACTCCACTCTGTGGCAGATCTTCCCACTTCATACTTCCAAGCTCACTGGCAAGGGCAGCGGCTGCCGCTACTTTTTTTAAGAAGTCACAGAGTCATACATCACTCAGTGACTTTTCCTTCTCATGTGGAGCCTGTCTCAGTGACCACAGTGAGTCAAGGCAGCACTGGCAGCCTTCAAGTGCATATCGAACAAGCAGGGGGGCTCCGCCCCCCCGCACCCCCCCAGTGTTATATATATTTAGGAGTCTTTGATTTCTTGTGGTCTATTCTTCTTCTTCTATGTACTACTTCTACTACTACTACTTATTAATTGAACAAAGAATGAGAATGAAGTACTAAAGTTGTAAAGACAGAACAGAAGAAGCTGAAGCACCGAACATAAAGAACACAGATCTGAGTGCATGGAAGATGTAGAAATTAAACACTGATCATGTAATCTGGAAACAATGCACGAGATGCAATGTAGTCCAAAGCGAGGCTTCATCATTTATGGTTTGTCATGAAACACAGTGCTTTGCAATTGGTGTTTAATTCTTGGCTGGCAAAGAAATTAAAGGGCGATTTGATATTCTTAGCTATATATAGCTTTAGCCAGGAAGATGAGAAGAAGAGCTAAAGCACTGAGCAATTGCAAGAAGTTTGAAATTGCACACATGAATCTCTTGTGGTTCATGATCAATCGTATTACAAAGAACGAAAATGAAGCTGAAGCACTGAAGAAGAGAGCATTTCAGAACAGATCCAGAAACAATGAAGTGATCACAAAACAATACAAAAGAAGCACATGCAATGTATATGTATTTCAAAGTTTTGATCATTTATGTTCTAGATCTGTCATCGAACATCGAGTTTTGGTGTTAAATACTGGCCATGGCTGGCAAAGCAAGGGCAATCCTTAGCAGGAAAGTGGGCAAGAAGCTTGAACGTTACCATGTATTGCAGCAGTGATATACTGTCGAAGTCCCTGTAGCTTTGTACCCCTGTACCTCAGTCTGCCTGTACCCCCAATACACCACCTTGCCAGCTATCTAGCCTGGCAACACATTGCGGCACTGATCATGAACAATTGCAAGAAGCTTAAGAATTGAACACTTCAATTGACAACTTGGCAAAAACAACCTGGCAAGGTTGTAGAAGAATTGATCATGAACAAGTCAATCATTGATCATTTCATTTCATGCATGTAACATGCAACAATATTTTATGCATGCAATGATGCCATGATGAATAATGCATGCATCATGATCAATGTAAAGATCTAGATGCCACTGATCTAGATGTTAAACAAACAATGCAAGTACAATCTCTTCAATTTCAATTTGGCAAGTTTCTGTTTTGTTTGTTGTGAATGTGTGAACGTTGTGTTAGTGTTGTGTTTTTTGTTTTTTGTCTTGTTTTGTTGTTTGTACATTGTGGAACATATGCTTTTCTTTTTGTTGTACATGCCAAGATGTTTAATGTATTATTTATTGTTTGCCAAGAATCGAACCGGTTCTGAATCCGCACTGAGCAATCAAGTGCACCACAGCACTTCAGGAAGAAAAAAGGAAAAAAAGGGACTTTCCATTGACAGAACTGCCGGATACCCAATTTCAGCCACAAAACTCCACTCTGTGGCAGATCTTCCCACTTCATACTTCCAAGCTCACTGGCAAGGGCAGCGGCTGCCGCTACTTTTTTTAAGAAGTCACAGAGTCATACATCACTCAGTGACTTTTCCTTCTCATGTGGAGCCTGTCTCAGTGACCACAGTGAGTCAAGGCAGCACTGGCAGCCTTCAAGTGCATATCGAATTGAGTATACCAATGAGAGCGACAACTCAACCACTGGCCTGCGATTCACAAGTTCCCCACTTACCAAACATGCTGGCACGACTGTTGGCAGCCCAGGCTGGACCACCCATGGAGCACAGTCCAGTCAGTGACTTTGACTGTTCGCACCGCTCTCAATGCTGGCAGTTTGAGTCTGCCGTAGTACTAAACGGAATTTTCTTCCAAGGGGAACATGGGTTAATCTACTATGTAGCAAACCCCGTGATCATGATCACGCTCGACTCAGTGACCTACGATATCGATCGGCAAGGGACGCTCTCAGGCTCTGTGCCACGCTGTGTGACGCCGTGACAATGCTATGATGGTACGATGCATTCACGTACACTGGTACACCGTGGCACGTGCACTACTATAGCTACACTGCAAGTACTAGTACTGCGGTATTCGAATTCTATATATGGCTGTGCAACTGCACTGATATCTTTACGAAGTTTAGTCCGAATTCAAGTAGTTTAAAACGTAACTTTAGTAATCTGGAATTAAATCGCGCTAGCGCTCTAGATCTAGATCTGCCGCGACTCCCAGACTCTGAGAGGGGTCGGCCAATTGCAACGATGAAAACGGCTGCACGGTTCTACGGTCAATTACAGCGTTCGACGGTTGATATGCTGCTACTGTACTGTGCCATGAGATGATGGTCATTATGCAATGCATAGGGAATGAAAAAAAGCATGGAGACGAAGCTGCCCAGCCCTAATAGACCATGGCCACATACAGACTTGCCTCAAACCCAGACTAGGACTATATAGCTACGGGATCGCACCCAACAAACAAACAACTCATGATCAGGACTAGAGGAGCAGCTGCTGCTGATCGAAAGGAGCTGGGGCGCAGCGCTGCGTATACAGGGCGGGGGATCGGATGCGCGCCAATGTGCAACCCGGCAACGTGGAGTGGAGTGGAGTGGAGTGGAGTGGAGTGGGGTGGGGATCGGGCTTCTCCTTCGGGCTGGGGCGGGCTCGGGCGGCCCGCAGCCCCCGCCTCAGCCGTAGACGCTGTCGTCCCACGCGTCGAGGTCCATCGACCCTCGCGACGCGCTCCGCGGCGGCTTCCCCGCCTCCACAGCCGCCGCCGCAGCCGCAGCCGCCGGGGCGGCGCCCGGCCCGCGGGAGGCGCACAGCTGGAGGGCCGCGATGCAGAGGGGCGACGCCGAGGACGCCGAAGAGGGGGGGGAGGAGGAGGAGAGGGAGGCGCGCTCCGCGGTGGGGAGGCAGTTGCACGAGACGGAGCGGCGCTTGCGGGGCGGCCCACCGGAGCCGTCCTCGCCCTGCCCGTCCTCCTCCTCGAGGGCCCACAGGGCCCCCGGCTCCAGCGCCCCCGCCCCGCACCGCTTCCCGCCGCACCGCCGCCCCCGCAGGCCGCCATCGAGCAGAGCGCGCTCTCCGACATCGTGCGCGTCCGCGCCGCGGGGCGCGCCCCGCGCCGGAAGGCGACCGCGGCGGCCGCCGTGAGCACCGCCCGCCGGAAGCGGCGGCGCGCCTGCGAGGGGCCGGCAGGAGGCAAAGCCGAGGCGGCGGCGGCGGGGGGCCCCGGGCGGGCCGGGGAGGGCAGAGCGGCGGCTGCGGCGGCGGCGGCGGCGGCCTCACAGGCCTCGGCGGAGGGGATCCAGGGGTGCGCGAGCAGCTGCTCGGCCGTCATCCGCTTCGCCGGGTCCACCGTCAGCAGCGCCCGCACCACCTCCACCGCTGCGGTCGGGCGCGCGCGCGCACGCCTGAGCGCGCGCGCGGAGCGAAGAAGGGGCAGGGGCGAGGCGGGGCGGGCGGACCGGCGGGGGAGATGGAGGCCCACTCCTCCTCGGGGAAGTCGTACGTGCCGCTCTGCACCCGCGCGAAGACCTGGAAGAGAGTTTCCCCGTAGAACGGCTGCCGAGCGAGAGCGAGGTCGCGCGTGAGGCGCCGGGCGCGGAGGCGGGGCGCGGGCGACGCGGGGCGGCGCGCACGAAGTAGCCGCAGAGCCTGCGTGCGCGGCGCGGGATCGAGACGTCAGATCAAATGTTCACTAATGCGCGGGGAGGAAGCTCAAGGGCGCGGGGCCGGGGCGCACAGGATGTAGACGATGACGCCCAGGGACCACATGTCGGCCGGCGGCGCGTAGTCCCGCTCCGTGATGACCTCGGGCGCCACGTACTCGGGCGTGCCGGCGAGCGCCTCGCGCCGCCGCGGCTTCTGCGCCGCCTCCTCCCGCTCCTCGCGGGTGAAGTGCACCAGCCCGAAGTCCGCCAGCTTGATGGGCGAGCCCCTCTCCTTCGAGACGAAGAGGAAGTTCTCCGGCTTCAGGTCGCAGTGCGCGATGCCCTGCGCTCGCGGCCGCGTCGGGAAGGAGCGGGGGCGCGGCGGCGAAGGCGGCGGGAGCGCTCGCCTGCGCGTGCATGTGGCAGAGGGCGCCGGCGATCTGCCGGACGGTCCGCGCGCACTCCGCCTCCGGCATGCGGCCGCCGCAGGCGAGGATTCGCTCGAAGAGGTCGCCCCCCTCGGCTGCCCGGCGCGGGTCAGCGGTGGATCGAACTCGCGAGCGCAGGCGCATGCGCCACGCGTGCGCGGACCGAGCTCGAGGACGATGGCCGGGCCTTCCACTGTGTCGGCCACCTCGCGCAGCTGGATGATACTGGGGTGGCGGAGCCGCCGCATGCATCGCAGCTCCTTTATGATCGGCTCAGGCCTCTGCTCGAACACCGCGGCGTTCACCTGCGATCGCATGCGCACGGCCTCGTCGCTTCGCGGGATGCATATGCGCTCGGACTTGTCGCTTCGCGGGCGCACCATCTTCACGGCGCAGCGCTCTCCCGTCGCGCGGTCGAAAGCGAGATACACAGTAGAGCTCCCTCCGCGCCCCTGCGCAGGGCGTCAAGGGGACGGGAGAGTCAAGGAACTTCGGAAGGGGGAACCGCAAGGGACGCGCCAGCGCTTCACGCAGCTCGTACTGCGCGGCGGGAGCGTCAGCGAGAGCGTGCTGGAGCTTTCTTGATCTTCACGGGAACGGGAAAGCGCGAGGGAGAGGCGTGCGCACCAGCTCCTCGATGCGATCGATGCACCGCACACCGAGCTCCGCCCGGGTTCGCTCGTCCATCTTCATGGAGCATTTCGCGCGTAGCTTGCCCGCTCCGACCTCGTCGAGCTCCAGGTCGGACGCATGGCACTCGCGGACCATGTGGCTGTAGTCGTACTTGTTCGTCATCGCGCCAGAACGCTCTCAGAGAGCGACGCTGCGCTACTCGTCGCCAAGGTGTTCGCCGATAGAATGTGCTCTCCCAAAGCTGAAAGAATGCCAGGCGCTGTCTCTCCCTTCACAGGAATCCTCCCCTAGGGCACCGTCAGTCGCGCTCGAGGCTCGCTGATCTCTTCAGCAGGAGAAAGCCTACGTATACGCGTACGATGATCGATGAACTCCGGAACTCGGAGACGATGAGCACCTCGGCGACGAGATCAAAGGCCGGAGGTTGGGGTGCGCCGATTCGCGCCGCGCGTGCTAGCGCTCAAGCCCGGCAGCGCCGGGAGGCTTTTGAAGCTTCGTTCCGAACAGGGGACTCGACCGGCAGCGACCCGACGCCCTACCGGTAGGAAGCGTGACGACGTCAGCTGAGATCTCGTCCTCCCGCAAGTTCTTCTGGCGACCGGGGTAGAGAGAAGTCTCCCCAATTCGGCCCAACTCTTCGGTCTTTACCAGCCCTCGGCGAGCTCCCCGCGCAGCTCGTCATTGCCGCCGCGCTGAAAGCTTTGCGCTCCCGCTCCCGCGCCCGCCGCGACCCGCCATGGACCGCGTCCGCCGCACGCTCCTCGAGGCCGTGCAGGACGGTGACAAGTTCGTGGCGCTTCCATTCTGCGACCGCTGCACCGCAGCGGAGGACGGGCAGCCGACCTGGGCCGGGAAGTACATGTTGAACGACATGGTTCGCCGGCCCTGCCGCCCCCAAACTGCGAATCCTGCCCTTGCTAACTAGCGCGATGGCCGTTCGAGCAGCACGCGGCTGCGGACATGAAGGTCGGCAAGCCCGTCCTGCGCATGCAGCTGCCCCGCGCCCGGCCCGAAAACCACATCCCGCGCAGCTGCTGCAGCGCGTGGCGATGTCGGCGAGGAACTATTCGAGCTTGGGCGTCGAGGAGGACGAGGCGCTGGCTCTGCTGCAGCGCGGGATGGAGCAGTTCCTGAAGGCCCGCGACGCCTGGATCTCCGCCCTCCGCACGGCGGACGACACCCGCCGGCGCCGCGAGCTGCGCGCGCAGGGCCGCCAGGTCTTCGCCGACTGGATGCGGTGCGTGTGCCGAGCAGAGCCCGCGCCGCGCCGACCCGGCTCTGACGCGGCCCGCGGCACGGCGTGCAGGTGCCTCGCGCGGGCGAAGGCCGGCGTGGCGCGGGCCTTCCTCCGGCGCCTCTACGGGGACCCGGCGGCCGTGCCGGCGGAGGTCTGCGGGGCCGCGCCGGTGGCCCCGGCCCGGAGCCGCCGGCGGAGCTCGACCCGCGCATCGCCCTCCTCCGCATGCAGCAGCAGCAGAGCGAGCCCGGGCTGGCCTCGGCCGAGGAGCCCGGCTCCGGCGCCGGCTTCGCGGACGGCTTTGTCGCCGCCTCCGCCGCTGCCTGCGCCGAGCGCGAGCGGCTGCGCAGCGAGAACTGCAGGCGCGCCGCCCGCTGCCCCGGCCCGCGCGGCCTCCTCTGACCGCCGTTTAGGCTGCGGGTTCAGGTGGAGTGCCTGAAGCGCGAGCTGGCGGCGCTCCGCGTGCCGAGTGACTTCCTGGCCGCCTCTCTGCAGGTCTGCCAGCCGCGCCTCTCCTGGATTTAGAATCGAATCTGATCCGAGGGAGGCGCGTGCAGGACGCGCTGCGGAAGAGCCACGAGATGGCGATCCGCATCGACGCCGAGTGGCGCGCCCGCGCCGCCGCGATGGAGGCCAAGCCGCCCGCCCCGGCCGCCGGCGCGGATCCGGCTTCGGATTCGGTTCCCGCCTCGCCTGCAGCCGCCGCCGCCGGGTGGAGCCCCGCCGAGGCGGAGGAGGCGCCGGAGCTGGAGGCGGGCACGGAGGAGCACGCGTACGCCGAGGAGATCGAGGTCGCCCCGCCCGCGGCCGCCGGCGTGGGCGTGGGGCGGCCCGAGCCCCGCGCCGCCCTCCGCTGACCGACCCCGCGCCGGCGCCGGTCCCGCCGAGCCCGCCGGCGTGCGATGCAACCTCACCGTAGCTAATTATAAGCCCTGTTCGTAACTTAAAGGAATAGCTATTGTACACGCTGCCCTACCTATATCTGCTGCTCTACTCTGGATCTAGTTGTCGGCGTGCGAGCTCGCCGTTGGGACGGAGTTGATCAGCGTGATGACCGCGCCTGCTTCCTTGAACTGCGCCCCGGAGGGGCCCCGCCGCAGCATCCGCTCGAGTGTCCCGCTCATCTTCGCGACGCTCAGACTAACCATGAACTCGCAGTCTGGGCAGCGCGCGGCGGTAAGCGACCAGCTAATCGCAAGAATGCGGACGGCTCGCAGCATCAACCAGCGCGCACCGTCCTGCGTCCGCAGCACGACGTACTCGTTGTCCTCGTCTGGCGGCGGCGGGCGCGGCGCAGGCCGCTCGTTTTCAGGCGAGGCCTGCTCCGCGATGCATGGCCGCGAGCAGCACTCGAGCGCAGCAGCCCCGATCGACTGCAAGACCTCCTCCATGCGTTCGGCGCGCTGGTGTGCTGACGCTGTCGTGCTGGCTGGCTGGAAAGGCTGAGAAAAGTGCCAATAAACGTTACAGAGTGCTCTCTCGTCGAATGTGCTGGCGGCTCCGATCCGAACGGCTCCGAGCGGCGAACGCTCGAAGAAGGGGGGGGAGGAGAGGGGGGTGCAGCATATCATCCTGGCCGGCCAGCTCTCCGTTTGAGCCCCCAGCACAGTTTCGATGCTCGCATTCGGTGCCTTTCGATTGCTTGCTGTGCCGGCCGACCGCCCCGCTCGCGCGCTGACGATCTAGGATCCGCGCAGCTTTGCCCGCGGGCGTCGCGGCGAGGCCACAGGGCCAGCCGACACTGCTCCACGCAAGCGTCTCGATGGCACCGAGATCGGCGCGCGTTGCGAGACTCCGCCCAGCGTGCGCGTTCGAGGCGGGCAGCAGCAGCAGGAGCTGCGGGAGGATCTGGGCGCCGGCCGATGCCGCGGCGACCCCGAGGTTCATCGTGCGGTGCGAGGCAAGCGCCGCAGCGGGCGGGGCGGGGAAGGAGCGCCCGAGCTGCCTGTCGGTCAAGTTCGACCCCAAGAAGGACGAGCTCCTCTGGATGATGGATACGCTTTACAACAACGTGCAGCTCTGGGAAACCAAAGACGGGTGCGACCCGGACCCGCCCTGCAGCCGGCGACTCGCGCGGGGCGAGGCGCCGGGCCCGGGCTCGCTGTGCCTGATCGATCGAGCGCCCTGCGCGCCCCCCCTTCGCGCGCGCAGCTCACGCGTCCTCTTCCTGGACGCCTCCATGAACCTGCAGTCGTGGTACCACCCGGAAGCGACGCTCACGGGCGGCTACTACGACGCGCTCGTGGCGGCGGCGGCCCTCGGGGACGCGGAGAAGCCCGTGGCGGTGCTGGGCATGGGCGCCGGCACGCTGGCGCGCGCGCTGCGCGCCGTCTACGGCGACGTGGCCATCCACGGCTGGGAGCTCGACGGCTCGCTCGCCATGATCGCAGGCGCGCGCGCCGCGGGCCTCGAAGCTACTTCTTCTTCGTCTCACTCGCGTTTCCCCTCCCCAGACTCGTTCTTCGGGCTCGGGGAGGCGATGGCGGCGGGGCGGGTGAAGTACCACCAGGGGGACGCGACGGACGCCGGCCTCGTCGCCCGGCAGGCCGGCGGCCTCCAGTTCGGCGCCCTCCTCGTCGACCTCTTCGCCTCCGGCCGCGTCCGCTCTCATTTTCGAATTTCAAAACATTTGGTCGCTGATTCGATTCGATTCGAATTCGATCGCAGCTGCTGCCCGCGTTGGAGGAGGTGGAGACGTGGCGGGGCCTCCGGTACCTCCTCCCCCCGGGCGCCGTCGTCGCCGCCAACCTCGGTACCCCCCAGAAATCCCGTAACCCCCGTCTTTTCCGAGGTTCCGACGTGACTCGGCGCCGGGGCGGCGGCGCGGGGGCAGGGGACGGGACGGTGCCGGAGTGCAAGCGGGCGCTGGCGGCGTTCGAGGCGGCGGTGGGCCCCGCGCTCGTGCGGCGGCCGTACGGCACGACGAACTGCATCGCGCTCGCCGTCGCGGGGGGTACGGGGGCGCCGAAGCCGGCGGAGCTGGCGGCGCGCCTGGCGGAGCGGGCCCCGGGGCTCCCCGCGGGGGACGTGGCGGACCTCGCCGCCGACTGGGCCCGCCCCCGAAACTCCCACTTCTCGAATTAAGGGGGAAATCAAATTTAGGAAGACCGGTACCCGTTTCCGGGCGAACCTCAAAGTCATTTGCACAAATCGAGCTCTAGTCATTTGCACAAATCGAGCTCTAGGGAGGAACTTGATCTTCTGGATGAGGCCCTTCCCGAAGGTCCGCTCCCCGACGACGACGCCGCGGTCCAGGTCCTGCACCGCCCCCGCGATGATCTCCGACGCCGAGGCCGACTCGGCGTTCGTGAGGACGACGAGGGGCACGTCCGGGAGCGTCGGGGCCCGCCGGCTGCGGTAGACGCGCCGGGACTCGGGGAGGCGGCCCCGCGTGGAGACGACCACCGAGCCGCGCGGGAGGAAGCTCGAGGCGACGTCCACCGCCGCCTCCAGTAGCCCGCCGGGGTTGCCCCGCACGTCGATGATGAGGCCCCGCAGCTTGCCCTTGGCCTCCATGGCCCGCAGCGCCTCCCGCACCTCCTCCCCCGCCTGGCTCGCGAAGCGGTCCACGCGGACGTAGCCGATGCCGCGGGCCGCGTCGTCGTCGAGGAAGCCGGCGTACGTCACGTTCTTCAGCTGCACGCGCGCCCGCAACAGCTCCGCCTTCTTCCGCACGGGCACTACCGCCCCGTTCCTGCCGGCGCCTAACGTTAGGCAATCGATGGCGGGGCGGGGTGGTAGAGAATAGAACGCGGGCGCGCTTGCTCGTGAGCCGCTCGAAGGTGATGCTGACGGTGCTTCCGGGGTCGCCCCGCAGCATGTTCCGAACCTGCGCGCGCGCGGGGTGGGGGCGCCGTCCGTCAGGGCGGAGGGCGGTGGCTGAGAAGGGCGGGGGCCGCTCGCGCGCCTCGGTGATAGAGAGCCCCTCGACGGAGGTCTTGCCCACGTGCGTGATCCGGTCGCCCGCCCGCACGCCCTTCTCGAAGGCGCTGCGCGACCGCCGCGTCAGGTCAGGGGGAAGCGGGGCAGGCGGGCCGGGGCGGGGCGGGGCGGGGCTCGCCTGTAGCCGTCCAGGGTACCGAAGACCATCGTCCGGCCCTCGCTCTCCCCTATCGTGATGCCGACGCCGCCGTACCGCCCGTGCCTGTCGCCCGCCCGTGAGGACAGCGGCGGCGGAGGCGCAGGGCGTGCGGGGCCGGCGCGCACGTTAAGACGCCCAGCTCCTCCGTGTTCGCCTCGTCTATGAAGGTGGTGTACGGGTCCAGGCTCCCCAGCATCCCTGCCGCGCGCGCCCCTCAGCCGGCGCCCATCCCGAGCATAGCCGGCCCCGGCCGCGCGCACCCTCGATGCCCACTTGCATGAGTTTCGTGGGGTCCACGGGGTCCACGTACCCCTTGTACACGTCCTCGTAGACCTGCGGGACGCCTCAGAAAAGGAAGGGAAAGGGAGGAAAGGAGCGGCGCGCCTGCTCGAAGATGGCGAAGTTCTTGCGGACGTGGGCCCCCGGGAGGAACGAGAACGCTTCAAGCGTCATGAGAACGGCGAAGACGCTCGCCACGGCGAGCACCGCCGGCTTCTTCAGCTTCGCAAAGATGCTCTGCGCGAAGACGCTCTGTCAGCACGCGGGCTTCTCGCTCGGGCGCAGACGGTCCGGCCCGCGCGGCGGCGCACCTCTACGAGAGTCCGCAGCTTCGGCGGGAGCTTGAGTCGCAGGCGGGCCCACAGGAGGTGCCAGAACCGGCGGCGGCGCCGGACCTCCGGCGGTCTCCTGATGATCTGACTGTACGGCACCGGCTGCACTCGAACCTCCGGGGCTCCTTCCTCCCCGGCCTCCTCGCTCGCCGCGCCTTCTTGCGCCTGCCGCGGGCCGTCAGGGTCCGCGAGGGAGACGCAGGCGAGAGTGCGGGGCCGCTGGGGGCGAACCTCCTCCGACGCGGGCTTATCCGAGGCTTTGCTCCCCGAGTAGTCGCCGCCCTGGACGAAGTCCGCGAAGACGCCGCTCCGGCCGTCCGCTATGTCCTCGAGCTCCCGCAGCGAGAGGCGCAGCTGCCGCTCGACGAGGCTGAGGAACCCGGCGTCCATCCTCCGGAGCAGGTTGAGCCGCGCTACGCTTGCCGCTGCACACGAGCTGTAGGCGCGCATAGCGCTTGATCGGGACGCTGCTGGGGCACGCCGCCCGAGCGCCGCGCCTCCCGCTGGGATCACTGAGGGGACGAACACGCAGGCGGGAGACCAGCAGATCGCGGGCTGGAACCGCGAGCTGCTACTCTGCAGGGCTCGATGACTAGCTGACAGCTCTGCTGCTGCAGGCCGAAGGCTGGTGTGGCCGGAGCTCGGATAGAGGTGCCGTTGCCGCTCGACCTCGCGCTGGAGCCTGTCCGGGTCCGACGGGCAAGCATATGCGACGGGAGCGAGGAGCGGCGCGTCGAACGACAAGCTCAAGAGAGCCCCGAGCCGGGCGTCCACCTCAGGCCCTCCAGTGATGGGGGGCCCCGCAAACGCAGCGAGGAGATGAGACATCCTCGCGAACCGGCCTTGCACGTGGCCGTCCAACGTCGGGACGGCGCTGTGCTGGTTCGGACCGCGGATGACGCCTCCACCCCGCGCTACGTGCGACGCGAAGCGATCTTTATTGCTCTCGACGATGGCAGGTGACGCCGAGGCGGAGCTCTCGCCGGCCTCCCCGTACCCGGCTAGCCCTTTGACCCCCCAAACTCCTGCCCCCAATGCGGACAAGCTAACACGGCCGACGTCGACGGCACGCGTACGGAGGTGAGGTTTTGAGCTTACACTGTACATAGGCAGGGAACTGGGGGCCGGGGAGAGCTGGGCGGGGGGCGAGCGCTGGTACTAGCGCTACTAGCGCCAGGCCATGCTTGAAGGATCAGCGGCGGAGAACGTTACCGGGGCCGCCCGCGGCCGGGAGGCCCGCAACCGCGGGGCAGTCCGGATTGTGAAGCTCCCTCGGCGCCCGCCCCCCGAGGCCACGCGTATCCGAGCGGCCCCAGGCCCGGCCGCACTCGTAGCACCAGTGCATATCGCACCTGCGCGCGCGGGGGAAGCTTCGGATCAGCGATCTAGAGCGCTTGGATAACCCGTGCGCCGCGCGCGACGCGCGCGCACCGCGCGCAGCGGACGTGGTTGCAGCCGGAGATGCGCTCGCAGGGCGTCCTGCACTCCGGGCACCGTTTCGCCCTGTTCAGGAACTCCATGTTCGCCCGAATGTTCGCCTCGATCTGCTCCCGCCGCTGGCGCGCCTGCTCGCAGCTCTCCCCCTCGTGCCCCTGCGCGCGCACGGGCCGCGCCACATGGACAGGATCAAGACGCGCGGGGCTCAAGCCGTGGGGGCGGGGCCCGCGCACCGCAGCCCCACAGGCCGCGCACTTTGCTTGGCTCGAGCTCGAGCTCGGACCCGCCGCTGGGGCGGGCCCCGCAGCGGCCGGCGGCTCACCCGCGCGCGCGCCCGCCTCGCCCTGCGGGTGCCCCTGCGCACGTACCCCCGGCCCTGTGAGGCGAGCGGGAGGCCCCGGGTCGAGAGGGATTGGGGGGGCGCGCACGGGGGGCTGAGGGGGACCGTTCTCCGGGGCGGCTCCTGCCTCCTGCTGCTGGGGGAGACTGTTGTCCAGCAGCTCGTCGTACGTGCGCGAACGGCCCTGCGCGCGAGGGCGGGCCCGGGGGCGCGGCCTCAGCCGAAGTCTGGACGGGGGCGCGCGATAGCGCTCGCGCGGCCCCGCGCGCGGCCCGAGGAGATCCCGTGGCGCACCGGCACGAACTCCTCTTGGAAGCAGCGCAGGTTCTGGCGAGGGCCGTACCTGCCGGGGCGGCCGGGGCGTCGGGAATCGAAGCGGGCGCCGGCGGGGAGGGAGGGGGGCGGCGCACGGCCCGGGGACGGCTTGGCCCGGGAAGCCGCCGTACGGGTCGTAGAGGTGGTGGTGCCGGCCGAGGCGGGCGCGCGGGGCGAAGTGGCGGTACATCATGATGTCCACGTCCTGCACCGAAAGTTCGTCAGATCGTGCTTCCAAATCAACTGAGCGCGGCAGTGTACCTCCTCCTCGTCCTCCTCGAAGAGATCGTCCTCCTCGTCCAGGTCGACGACGGCGCGGGGCCGCCCCATGATGCGCCCCCGCCACGGGTTCGCACGCCCCTCCCTCGCGTGCTCCCCGGCCGCGGCCGCGGGCGGCGCCTGCAGCTGCAGCGCCGCGTGGAGGTCCGCGACGCCGCGGCGCGCAGCCTCTGCCAGCTGCCGCGCCCGCTGCGCCGCGCCCTGGGCCGGCCCGGCCGCAGTAGCCGCCGGCGCCGGCGCCGGCGCCGACGAGGAGGAAGAGGAGGACGAGGCGGAGGGCTGCGAGGAGGAGGAAGAGGGCGGCGGGGGGCGGCGGGGCCCGGGGCGGGCTCCTCCGGGACTACAAAGCTCGGGAGCATCTCCGCGTCCGGCTGCGCCGCGGCGACCGGCGGCGCTCCGCGCGGCCCGAAGGGCCAGTAGGGCGCCGGAGGGGCGAACGGGCCGGGGGCGCGGGCGAACGGGCCCGTTCGCGGCGGGACACCGATGTGGAAGCCCGGGACGGGCGCGCGGCCTCCGCTGGGCCCCGCCGCGCCGGCTGTCGGGGCGGGCGGCGCGGCCCGCGGGAGCTGGGCAGCCACGCGCTGGACTTCCCAGCGACGAAGGGCCGCACGGCCGCGCGGCCGGCGCGCAGCTCCTCGCGGTACCCCTGCTCCGCCTCCATGAGCAGCTGCTCCATCAGCTGCCGGCCGCGGCGCGGGTCAGCGCGCGCGCGCACGCGAGCGCGGGGAGGGGGCGTGGTCGCGGGCTGCCGCGCACCGCGTGCCGTCTCTGGAGGGGGGGGAGGGGCGGCGGCGCCTCGGCATCGTTCTCGGGGCGGCGCGGGAGCGGCGTGAGGGGCTCGAGGGCCCCGTGAGCGCCGCAGATGCACGGCCTGTGTATCTGGCGCCCCGCGCACGCCACGCAGAGCACGGCTCCGCAGCAGGCGCGCCGCATGCTGCTCCGGCCCGACCGGCACAGCGGGCAGATCGTCTGGTCTTGCACGCCCTGGCCGGCGGCGTCGGTGGGGCGCGTCGAGGGGGCGGGGCGGGAGGGCGCGGCCGCACTGGGGCGGGTAGCTCGGCCTCGAGGAGGTTCACCGTTCGGGCAATGGCCTCCTGCCGCAGAGAGAGGCTCATCTGTTCGCGCGGAGCTGTCAGCGGTCCCGGGGCCGGAGCAGGCGCGCGGGGCGCGGGCACCGAGGCGCGGGCGAGGGTGCGCTGGGCGTCGCGGAGCTCCCGCTCGGCTTCGCGCATGTCGTCCAGCTCGGCGCGCAGCTCCCGCCCCCGCGCCAGCCGCGCCGCCCGCGGCACGCCGGCCAGCGTCGGCCCGTCCCGCAGCGCGTCTTCGCGGGCGGCCCCTTCCTGCGCGCCGTAGCCGTAGCCGTGGCCGTAGCCGTACCCGTAGCGGCGGGGACCGCCCTCGAGCATCGCGCGCATCTCCGCTTCCTCGGCCTCGAGGCCCAGCCGCATCCGCTCCTGCCGCATCCGCTCCTCCCGTATTCGCTCCCGCCGCTCTAGCATCTCCTGCTCCCCGGGCGCCTGCTGCTCCCCGGGCCTGGCCTCCGCCAGCGGCTGGGCCCGCGGCGCCGGCCGGACGACCGCGTAGCTCGGCCCCCGGAGGAAGGGGTACCGATCCATGAAGACCCGCTCGATTCGCTCGAAGAGGCCGGGCGGGAGGTGCTGCCGCACGCGCCCCGCGTCGTGCAGGTTCATCACGTGCTGGCAGCCCGCGCCAGGACAGGGGATGCGGTACAGCGGGTAGTTCGCGGCCTGCAGCGGCGGCTCGGCGGCTCAGCGGCGTCGTGTGCCGCAGGGGGCGGCCCCGCCGCACCTGGACTTCAATGTGGCGGGCCGTGCACTTCTTGCAGAAGGAGTGGAAGCAGACCCCCTCGGTGAAGAGGTCATCCTTCATGGTTGTCTCCTGGCATAAGGCGCACACGGTCCCCGCCTGCCGATGCCAGACTAAGCCCTGGCTCCTTTCAGAGCGAGGACGCGAGGGCGTGGCACCTCGGCGTCGACAGCCTCTCTCGGGACCGCCGTGTTGGCAACGTTCGCCAGGAGCTCGGCCGACATTGCTCTCTCGATCTCCTGGTAGCTGAGGTTGCGTCTGCACTGAGGGATGGGGCAGGAAAGCAGGGTGCTGCGGAACGCGAGCTGCAGCCGGTGTCAGCAACGCGGGCTGGCGAGGACCGGCGCCGCTGGATTCGATAAAAATCAAGGGCTCGCCTGGTCCTGTTCGCGTAGGATCGAGTGCGAAAGACAGGTGTGGCAAACCAGGTGGGAGCAGCCCAGGAGGAGCTGGAGGGGTTTCGGTGTCAGCGGCGCATCTCGACAGCGGCCATTGCGTATGCTCGCCTGCCCAGAGAGGTTGTATTGTTGTTTGCAGAGAGTGCACTCGTGTCTGCCAGGCACGACGACTTCGCGCACTGCCAGGCGAATGTTATCAGGCGAGCGTAAATTGATCCCGCGAAAAACGGGGACCCCGGGGAGCTCTGCCCTTCGCATTTTCACGTACCTGGCTGTGCATCCACGTCGGCGAGCTCGACCTCGTGCGCGGCCGGAGGAAGTGTGGAGGGGAGCGCTGGCTCAGCAGCTGGGTCGAGAGTCACAGGCCCGTCGTCGTCGTCGTCTGCCATAGGATCGCTGATTGTCTCTGAGCTATCTTCCCCGCCGCGCTCAGGGGCCGCTGTAGGGGAAAGGAACGCCCCCTGTGAAGGGGGGAGCTCGAGCTCCCCCCCAGCCGCCGGCGAGCCCAGCATTCGCACTACGCTTCGGAAACGCTGCTCGCGCTCGAAGCGGAAGCGGCGAGCCGAAGGTACCGGTCAGGGGGGCGAAACGTGGACGGGGTACGTTGCGAAGAGCGGTGGGGGGGGGGAAGAAGCGAGACGTCGGAGTTACGTAAACGACGGAGTTCTGCCGCCTGAGCTGCTCGACGCGTTTCCGCGAACGCGCACTCTGCATCAAACACGCCCGCTGCATCGGCAGCGCGATACGGTAGAACGGGCTCCGGTTCTCGCCGCAGCCCGGCCTCAGTCCGACCAGGCAGCGCCGCTCAACCAGTGCGGCAGCTTCTCGCCCGTGTACGTAGCACAGAAGCGACCAGTATAGCCTGTACGTGCCGCCCAAACCTCGGACCAGTACGACGATGGCGGCGGAGCGTGTGGCGACGCACGAGAGCAAGGCGCAAGAGATCCCCGACGGCGTACAGGCGTTCAAAAAGAACATCATCTTGATGCCAGGCCAATGGGAGCTCCACGACCCGTTCCTGATGATGGCCGAGGTGCGCGCCGGCGCCTCGGCCGCGGCGCAACACGCGCATAGCGCTAGCTTAGCGCGCGCTCCAGCTGTGCGTTTTGCTGACACTTCTGCACCCGGCGCGCAGGACTGGATCCGGGCGGGCGGCGGCTTTGAGGACCACCCGCACAAGGGCTTCGAGACGGTGCGCACGAACGCGACGCGGCGCCGCTCTCCGAGCTCGAGCGGCCGCGCCGGACCGCCCGCCGGCGCCGACGACCCCTCTGGCAGGTCACTCTGGTCCTGGAGGGCGAGGCCGAGCACGCGGACAACCGGGGGAACAAGGGCGTGCTGCGGGAGGGCGACGTGCAGGTCATGACGGCGGGGAGCGGCATCGTGCACCGCGAGATGCCCCACGGGCCCGGCGCCTGCCACTTCCTGCAGCTCTGGCTCAACCTCCCCAAGGCCCACAAGCTCACCGAGAGCAGGCGCGCCTCGAATCCGAAGGATCAGAAGACCCTTTCTGACCCCGCGGCCTTAGGTACCAGGACGTGCGGAAGGCGGGGATGCCGGCGGTGCGGGCCCCGGGCGTGGAGGCCCGCGTGATCATGGGCCGCTCCAACGGCGTCGCCTCGCCCACGAAGACATTCATACCCGTGACGGCGCTGGACGTGAGCCTCGCCCCCGGGGCCCGCTTCGTGCACGACCTCCCGGCCTCCCACAACGCCTTCCTCTATGTCGTGCGCCTCCGACCGAGCCCGCGACTCGCGGCCGGCGAGGCTCTGCATTTAACTGCTGCGGGCAGGTGGAGGGCGCGGGGCAGGCGGGCGCCGACCGGCGGCCCATCTCCCCCGGCTCCGTCCTGGTCTTCGGGCCCCTGAAGGGCGGCGGCCCCGGGCCGTCCACGATCTCCCTCACCGCCGGGCCCTCCGGTGAGCTCGGATCCGATCCGATCTGATCCCATCCGAATCCGATCTGATCTGATCTGATCCGCGCGGTCCCCGCAGGCCCGCTGCGCGTGTTCATGTGCGACGGGGAGCCGATCCGGGAGCCGGTGGTGCAGCGGGGCCCCTTCGTGATGAACACGGGGGCCGAGATCCAGGAGGCCCTACAGCAGTGCTACCGCGAGGCCGGGCCCTTCCGCCCCATCCCCGCGTAGCCCCGCCGGCTGGCCCTGGCCTGGCCGGGCCGTAGCCTGGCGCAGCCTTTTCTTCTTTCCGTGTAAATAGCGTTGCGCAGCAGATGTATCGAATGTGTAAAGCACTAGGCTAGAAATGGAGCGATGAGATGAGATGCGACACCGTTGAACGGCTGGGGATAGAGCTAGGGGATCGGAGTCCGATCTGCAGAGAGCTCTGCATGCAGCTCGGAGGCTGGAAATCAACTTGGCAAAGGGGAAAGGAGAAACGCATGTGACGGCGCCGGTGCGCTTCGCGCCTCGCCGCAGGCAGCGGGGGCCGCCGGGCCGGTCACCGGCGGGCGAGCCTGCGGATGTCCCGGAAGACCGCCTTGGCCAGCTCCTTCGCGGCTTCCTTAGCCCGCGTGCCCGCCTCGCGCGTTTCCTCTGAGACGGCGCCCTCCCTGTTCCGCGCCACGTACACGACGAGCGCCGCGCCCATCGCCCCGCCGATCATCGAGCTGATGAACCCCATCTTGCGCTGCGGCCCGCGGCCTGCGCACAACGCGCTCAGGCGCGGCGCGACGGGCGGCGGCGGCGGCGGCGCGCGCGCTGACCAAGGTCGCTTGTCTCTGGAGCGGTCGGCGGTTTTGAGCGATACGGCGCTGAAAAATGACCGGATGACTGCGTTTGGCTGGCGTGCTCCGTCAGCGGACTGGTTCGTGTTCGTGCGGCGCAAGCGCGCTCAGGGCGGCGAACCAGCACGGCGCTCCTCGGGGACGAGCCTCTGCTGCTCAAACGAAGCTTCTGCGCGTAGCAGAAGCGAAGTCAGCGACATTCGAGCGCGTCGAGTCGGCGGAGCGGGAGCGCTCGGCGGCTCAGCCGCGGCCGGCAATTGGGGGCCTCCGCGGCATGCGACAGCTCGCCGGTGACACGTAGCTAACGAACACACGCGAATCAGCACGAGATGCACCGGTTTGGCGAAGAGCGAGCGGTCTAGCGGGGGATACGCGTTTGGCGGGCCGCCTGACTTCAGCCAGACAGGCCCGCATCGCCTATTCGCAAGCGCGAGGTGCAACGAGCTCGAGGCGTAACAGCGGCACGCGCGATGGCGTCGGTCGCGGACGCAGTTCTGAACATTCTCCTCGCGCCGACCCGCCGGAGAAGGCACGTACAGTCGCAGTTCGCCAGCCAAGCGCCCGCAGAAGGCGAGCAGCAACCGCAACGACCGCCCGAGCCTTCGCCTGCTTCTGCGGCGCCCCCTTCCCAGCCTGCGCCAGCTTCTCAAGCAGCACCCGCGACCGCTCCCTCGGACGATGAAGACGCGAGGAGCCAGGGCTCGGAACTGCTGGAGGTGGCCACCGCGCACACGCCCGAGAAGTCCCAGCGCGCGTGGCGTCCAGCGCGGCCGCGGCAGACGTCGACACCGAGCGCGGAGCCGAGAGCGGGGCCGAGCTCGCAGCCCGGCCCGAGCTCCCGGGCGCAGCAACACAGCGACGACGATGCTGCAACACAGAGCTCGAGCGGGGACGAGGACAAGTCCCCTTCGTCCCCAATCCTGGAAGTCCGCCGCGGGAGCCACGAGGACGAGCCGGTCGATCTCGAAGCCCTTCTCTCTGGGGAGACGCGCGCGCCGCGCGCGCGGACCGTTGCGCGCGCGGCGGTGTCGCCGCCGCCGCGGCCGCCCGAACCGTTGGACGGGCGGCGGATCGCGGCGGCGGCGGCGGTGGTGGGCGAGGTGACGGGGCGGAGGGGCTCGAGCGCGGGCAAGGCGGCCGCGGGGCCTTCGGACGAGGCCAGCGGCCCTCGCAGGCCAGCGGGCCGCCCTCGCAGGCCAGCGGGCCCTCGCAAAGCGGGCAGCCTGCGAAGGTGCCTCCGTCCTCTTCCCCCCCTCTCCACTCCCCTCCACGCCCCGCTCACCCCGCTGGGCAGCGCGGGCGGGGCGGGCGCGAGGCGAGGGCGCCGAGGCGTGGGCGCGGGGCGCGGCGCGGGGCCGCAAGCGGCGGCGGAGCATCAGCAGCGACAGCGACGTTTCGTCGGAGAGCGCGGCGGACTCGCCCTCGCCCGCGCAGACGCGGCGGCGGGCGGCGCCGGCCGCGGCGCGGACGCGGCTCGGGGCGGGCGGCGAGCAGAGGGGCCGGGGCCGGGGCAGGCGGGGGCGGGGCAGTGCGGCGCCGGCGGGTACCCCCGGGAAGGAGGACCCGGCCGACCCGGTGGAGGATTCGGGGGAGGAGGGGGCGGCGGCGCCGGCTTCGGCCCCCTCGGTTGCCTCGCAGGGAGTCCCGCCGCCCTCCCGCCGGCAGCGGCCCCTCTTCGAGGACGACGACAGCGAGTAGCTGTAAATACAGGCCATCATATATCCAATAATACGGCAGAGACACGGCTAGATGTAGGGGCTGGGGGCCGGGCCGCGGGCGCTCTCGAGCCAGGCGCTGATCGCCCGCGTCTTCGCCGCTGATCGGGCCTCGGGCGTCCGCTCCGCCGCCGCCGCCGTCGCCCACGGCGCGTGCACAGCGGCCCTGGACGCCGGCGCCGCTGCGGTTGCCGGCCTCGGCCTGCGCTCCGCCGGGGCGCCGCCGCCGCCGAGCCCCTCCTCGGGCCAGCGGCCGCCAGGTTCTGGGCCGCCGGGGCCTCCCTCCGCGCTGCCGCCGGCGTGCGGGCGCGGGCGGGGCCGCTCGGGGACCGGGGCGGGGCGGGGGCGGACGCGGGGCGCGGAGGCGGCTTGTACCGCTCGGGCGCGCGGAACTGCGGCGTCCGGTCGCAATTCAGTACCCCGCAATTCAAACAAATGGGGGTACGCACCAGCCGGGACTCTACGTGGAGGAACTCCTCGAGCTTGGATAAGTCCTCGGGCGGGGGCGGCTTCCCGGCCTCCTTGATGGCCTCCCGCCGCGCCGCCTGGCCCCGCGTCTCCCTCTTCGGGTCCGGCCTCGCCGCCTCCTTCGCGACTCGCTGAGGGGATACGGGATCAGAAGCGCAGGGGCGGGGGTAGAAGGATAGCGGGGGTACACGCCTTCTCCTCGTCGCGCGCCAGCCTGTCGATGAGGCGGTCCGCGTGCTCGGTGCTCAACAGGGCCTTCACGCCCTCGCTCGCCGGCGTGGGCGTCCCGTACGCGAAGTTCGGGTCCGCGGCCGACGGGAGCTTCCTCCCCATCGGCGCCCGCTTCGTGTGGATGCGCGAGTCCGGCGCCGCGCCGGCGTCGATGTCGTGCAGGTGCGTCGCCGGGTCCTTCGCCTTCTCCTTCATCAGCTCGTAGAGCTCCCGGGCGTTGACGCGCCCCTGGGACACCGCCAGCACGTTCAGCTTCTTCATGTCGCGGATCTTGTCGCGCCCCGTCGGGATCATCGCGCGCGTCTCCGCCCCGCGGTGCTCGCGCATCACTGCGCTCGCTCCCCGGCTCAGGGGCGGCCGGGGCCGGCGGGGCAGTCGCGCGGCGCCGGGGCGCACGCATGGCCGCGGTCTCGCCGTAGGGGGTGGTAACTCCGTGGACCTGGTCAGGCACGTGGGGCCACGCACTCGGCTTCGCGCGCCCAATGTCGGCCTGCACGAGCTTGCCAACGAGCAGCGGGTTCCTGAGCACTGCGCCCGGCGTCAGCGAGCGTACGCAAGAGAAAGGCCGGCCCACGGCGCCCCGCGGCCCTCTGGAGCGCTTCAGGCGCGAGCTGAAGC
The DNA here is from genome assembly GCA_004431415.1 of Cyanophora paradoxa. Lineage (NCBI taxonomy): Eukaryota > Glaucocystophyceae > Cyanophorales > Cyanophoraceae > Cyanophora > Cyanophora paradoxa. The sequence goes on along the minus strand of QPMI01000432.1, from coordinate 198,116 downwards.
CGCGGATCGAACGCACTCGTCTTCGTCTTCTTCCCCGCCCATCCTGTGCGGAGGTTGGGGTGCTGGTCGTGCCACTCCCGATTCATCTGCTCGCGTGCTGCTCCTGCCGCCGCTCCAGGAGGGGATCTGTTTGGCTCTCTCAGATCAAACTTGCTGTGTCGTTAGAGGCCAGTCTTCTCCAAGCTCGCTGTCCGGCGCCGGCGGTCCGCTTGTTGTCGAGCTGTCTGCTGATGCCGGCGGATTTCGCTTGGAATGAGATGCTGGCGGGTCGCCCGTGCTAGCTAAACCCTGCTGGGGAGCGGCAGCTAAACTGTGCAACGTCCTAGAAGGAATGGGACCGACGGCGATTCGAGCGACGGTCTTTGACATGGTAAAAAAGCCGGGTACTACGCCAAGTTGCATTTGATCGGCCATGTACGGCGTACCGGATCGCGGAGGAGGGCGCGAGGGCAAGGGAAAGGTGCCGGAGCGGCGAAGACAGTCCGAGCGCGTTCTGACTTTCCGCCCAGAGCCTGCGGAAGAACAAGCAGGCCATTGAGGCCCTGAAGAAGCAGGTGCAAATGCGCTGAAGGTCGAGCGTCGGCGTCCGCTTCCGGCTGACGCTCGCACAAAGGCGCGGCACGATGCCGTGGCCAAGATCGCGACGTCCCCCGCGCCGCCGCCTCTTCTTGTGCTGGAGCGAGGGCGCGCTCTTGTCGGTACGCATGCGCCCCGCCCGATCGGGCCGCGCATTCCCGGCGCTCGTCCTGAGACGCCGCGCAGACTGCGCCTGCAACCTCCTGAACCGGGCATTCGAGAACGACCAGCTCAAGATCTTGAACCGCGCTCGGAGCAGCGGCGTCGAGGCGATCGTGTTGAGGTGCTTCCCGGCGAAGCTCTGATCGAGCGGCGGCCTGGCCCGCCCGACGCGCGCCCCGCCGCAGCACGACGGACTTCGACAAGCTCGAGGAGCAGATGACGCTGTGCGACCCGCCCGCCGGCGCTCTCCTCTTCGCTCCGGGCCCGCGTCTGACGCGGCCGGCCTGGCTCGCGCAGGGCGAAGCAAAACGCCGGGCAGCTCTACTGCGCCGTGGGAATCCACCCGGACGCCGTGAAGCGCACGAACGACAAGCTGACCGAGCAGCGCATGGAGAAGCTCCAGGAGGCACGCGCGCCCGGCCCGGCCCGGCCTGGGGCCCCCTCGAGGATTCCCTCGGCTTGGGGCTGAAGGCGGCGCCCGCGCAGCTCGTGCGGCGCTCGGAGGCGGTGGCGCTCGTGTGCGGGCTCGACTTCTCGCGCGACTCCTCCACCAAGTACGCTCAGGAGCGCCTCTTCGACGCCCAAGTACCCCCCTCCCCGCCCCGCCCATCCCCCCAGGACCGGCCCGGGTCGAGCCGGGGCGGGTGCAGATCCGCCTGGCCGGCGAGGTGCTGCTGCCGGCGATCGTGCACGCGGTGGGGCCGGGCGCCCTAGGCCGCGCCTGCGAGCTCCTGGACGAGGTGATGGACTACCCCCCCGGCTCAGCCTCTCCTGCTGAGCGTCTCATGCAGGCGGCGGGGGCGGGCGCGGCGCCTCCTCCCAACATCGCCTTCTTCGACTTCCGCGGGGACGCCTCCGAGGCCGCCCTCCTCGCCGGCGCGCGCGCCCCGCTCTTCCAAGCTAAAGAAATCCAAAGCTGAAGCTGAAGTCTAATCTAAAGCGAAAGCTAACACTTAAGCTAAGGCTCGCATGTACCTCTATCCATCTGACTTTGGCGCGTGCAGAGCGGGGCGCGCACGTGGTGATGACGGGGGCGGTCTGCGACCCGACGGCGGCCGGCGAGGCGATCCGGGCGGCCATCGCGTCGTACCCGGCCGAGCGGGTGCTGGTGGCGTCGAACGCGCCGCTGGGGACGCCGCAGAGCATACCGGATGCGTACATGCGGGAGGCGAAGAACGAGCCGTCGAACCTCCCGTACATCGTCGAGGCGGTGGCGGGGGCGCTGGGCAAGGCCCCCGCGGAGCTCGAGGCGCAGCTGCGGGACGCCTCCAGAGCCTTCTTCCAGCTCCTGACGCCCGCCGAGCACGGTGCGCTGCCCGGGGCGAGGGGGCGCGCGCGGCCTTCCTTCTCTTAGCCGCGACGCGCTGTCGTTTCGCAGCGGCGGCAGAGGAGGCGAAGGCGAAGGAGGAGGCGGAGGCGGCGGCGGCGGAAGCGCTGGCCCACGGGCACGCGCCCCCGACGAAGCCGCGGGACGGCAAGGGCTCGGAAGCGGCGGCGGCGGCGGCGACGGCGCCGGGCAAGCCAGCCGACGGGGAGGAGCCCGGGGCGCGCGGGGGCAAGGCCCGGGCCAAGAGCGGCGCGGCGGACGGGGACAAGGAGGAGCAGGAGGACGGGCACAAAGCCAAGGGCAAGCAGGGCGGCAAGAAGGGCAAAGGCAAGGCGGACGAGGAAGAGGAGGAGGAGGCGGGAGGCAAGAGCAAGCACGGCAAAAAGGGGAAGCACGGCGGCGGCAAGGTGGAGGAGGAAGAGGAGGACGCGGGCGGCAAGGGCAAGCACGGCAAGAAGGGCAAGCACGGCGGCGCGAAGGCGGAGGAGGAGGAGGATGCGGGAGGGCGGTCCAAGGCGCGGCATCGGAAGGGGCACCGCGGACACGACAGCTCTGAAGAGGAAGAGCAGGTGGCGGCGGCGGCGAAGGGCAAGGGGGGCAAGCCGGCCGCAGGCGCGGGCAAGAAGGGCGGCGGCGGGAAGGACGGGCACGGCGAGGGCGACGCCCCGAGGTTCGCCGGCGCTTCCGCTCTCTTCTTTTTTTCAAGGCTGTGCTTGGAAGCGGAAGCGAGCCCGGCGCGCAGGAAAGGCAAGGGCGGCAAGGCGGCGGCGGACGGCGCAGAAGAGGCAGAGGAGGAGCAGCCGACGCGGTGCGATGGGCCGGCCACTCGCGTTGGACGGGGGCAAACCTCAAAGAACAGGCGCCGCTCGCGCGGGGAGAGGCAACCGCCGGCCCCGGCCGCGGCCGCGGCCCCGGCGCCGCGGAGCAGCGAGGACGAGGACGAAGATGAGGAGGAAGTAGAGCACGCTGGCGCGCGGTGAGCCAGCTTTGACCCGGCCCCCCCCCCCCCCCCCCCCCCCCCCCCCCCCGAATGTTTCTGATTTGGTGCTGCTCAGGGGCGGCATTAGCTTCCGGGCCTTGGAGGAGGCCGGGTCGGCTGGGAGCAGCGACGGGGAGGAGCCCGATGAGGCCCGCGCCGCCCGCGTCGCCGCCGCCCGCCGCCGGGTCCGTCCGCCCGCGCCGTACCCCCGCCCTCTCTTCTTTCCTGTACCCCCCGCTGACTGACGCCGCCCGGGCAGGCGCTGGCGGAGCGGAAGGAGGGGGCGGGCAAGGGCCCCGCGGAGGGCGAGGCCGGCGTCGCGTACGCCTGCAAGAACTGCCGCCGGGTACACGAGCATTTCTTCGCTCTTTCGCACCCCCCATCTTAATACCCCCCCCCCAGGTGCTGTTCGGGGAGGGGGACGTGATTCGGCACGTGCCGCCGGCGGGCCTGAGGGAGCGCGAGCACTGCCAGTCCTGGTTCCTCGCCTCCGACCCCCGCTCCGCCTTCGCCGTTGTGCGCCACCCGGTACCCCCCTCGCCCGCCCGTCCCCTGATGGGGTACGTGTGCAGGACGGGGACCCGACGGTCGACGCGAGGCTCCTGTGCGCCGGCGACGGCTGCGGCGCAAAGGTCCTCCCCCCCCACTCCCCTTCCCTTCACTTTCATTTCTGACGATTCTGATCGCGCTCTTCTCAGCTGGGGCGGGCGAGCGCGGGCCCGCTGGAGTGCTCCTGCGGGCACGAGGAGGCCTGCCCGGGGGGCCCGGGCCCCGGGGCGCTGCTCTACCGCGTCCAGAAGGGCAAGATGGACGTCCTCGGCGCCGCCGACGCCGACGCCCTCGTGCGCCCCGCTCAACGAGCAGACGCCCTCCATAGCTTCTCTTATCTTATCTCTTATCTTATCTAGGGCCACTCCTGCTAAGAACTCTCCCCTAAGCTCCCCCTCCTGAGTGCTTTGGCAGGTGCGGGAGTACGAGGCGCGGCTGGAGCTGGGGGGAAGCTCGGAGGAGGAGGAGCGGCGGGCGCGGGCGACGGAGCGCGAGCGGCGGGCGCGGGAGAAGGCGGAGGCGAAGAAGGGGCCCACCCGCTCCAACCGCGCCAACTTCTCAAGGTGCCCAATTTAATCTCTAGATCTAATCTCTAATTATAAGACCTTGTGCCCGCGCTCGGATCTCGCTGACGCCGCCAGCTCCACGCGCGCAGCTTCCGCAACAAGGACTTCTAGATCGATATCTGATTGCTGTCGACGCCTCCGAGGCTTGTCTAGAAGTAGGCAGCTTAATAAGTCAGGCCGCCGGGCCCAGATCTTGGCACCTGTCGGCCAATCACTGCAATTGGCCCCTGGGCCTGCACTGCAGCTGGGCACTGGCGCCTGCCAGGCTGGGCCGTCTGCTGGCACCTCGGAAATGCGGACCCCGGAATTGTTCCCCCCTCGAGCCACGAGAACAGAGGCGAAAGAGCAAAGCGAGGAAACTGCAGCTTGGCGGCGTGCACAGCCCAGCGAGAGAAAGAGAGAGAGAGAGCCCACGAGCCGAGCGACACCAATAGGGAATTTGGTTTCAGGCGGACGCGACTCCAGCGCGGATCGCTAGCTTTCGTAGCGTATAGATAGCTTGAGAAAGCGCCCGTCACGCCCGTCGCGCCGTCGCGGCGGTCACACACGGCGTGCGCGGAGGGATGGCCGATCAATGGGCAGAACTCGCGCAGTCGGCGGCCGAGCTGGAGAGGTACGTCCCGTCTGTGTCATTACAGGCGAATGGCCGATCGTGCGTGCATGTGCAGGCTTATCTCCTGTGACGACGAACTAGAGCACCTCGTCAAGTTGGAAGGGGAGACGCGGCGTTTCCTGATCCACGACAAGGCCGCGCTCGACAGGCGCGACGGATACGGCACGGCGAGGAGCTACGACAGCGCTCTCGAGGGGGTGAGCTAACCGGCCCCGCCAGCTAAGCGGGACGTCGTAGCTAAGCGGCGGGCAGGCCAGCCGGGTGCACATGCTGCTGCGGACGCTGCTCGGGGGCTCGGCGCGACCGGCGGGCCTGCTGGAGAGGATAGCGAAAGAGGCGCGGCGAGCGGAGGAGGCGGCGCAGGAGGCGGCGAGCGCGCAGGCGGAGGGCGCCAAGGACCTAAGGAGCTCGATGTCCCTGCCTTCGAGCTCCGGGAGCGAAAGCGCAGCGGCGGCGAAGAAGGGGAAGATACTCGGCATGCACAGGTGGCCCTCGAATCACCGGGCCGTACCCAGTCCCCCCCGGGTTCCTCACGCTTCGCGCTTCGGCAGATCACTCTTCGTTCTCGCCCTCGCACTTGTCTCAACTCTCGTCTCCAGGCCCGCCGCCCGCGTCCGCGCGGCGCGCACGCAGCTGGCAGCCGCCGTTGACCCGCGCCCCGCCCCGCAGCCTCCTGCGCGTGCCGGGCGTCATCGTGATCGGCCTGGCTGCCATCGGCGCGCTCGCCACCGCCACCCGGCCCGCCGCCGCATCCCAACTTCACTGAGTCGATACGCCTCCGCCGCGCAGTTGTCTTCTGGCTCGAGAAGCGCTCGACCGCGCGGTCGGCGGGGCGGCGGCGGAAGTCGCAGGGGAAGGGCGGCGCTGCGGAGGCGGCGGAGCGGGGCGAGAGCTTCGGGCGCGTCATGGGCGCCGCGGGGAGCATGTACCGCTGCCTCGCCGCCTGCGTCGCCTCGCTCCGGTGCTTCCGGCGCTTGAGCTCTTTTGCTTATTCGCTTAATTTGAACTCCTCCTCACTGTTTTTCAATCAGGACGTCCGGACAGGAGGAGGCGCTGGAGGACGCCGCTCGGGAGGCGCTTTCGGCGGTTGCCGAGGTACGTCCTTCGCGCGCGTGCTTAATCCTAGTCCTTCGTCTGCGCGGCCCGGCGGGGCGCGTGCGGCTCGGGTCGACCGACACACCCACCCGCCCGGACGTCGACAGGCGGCGGCGCTGCTGGAGGCGGCTATCATGCCGGAGGAGGCGGTGCGGGCGATGGCGGGCGCCGAGGCCGACTCGCCCTCGCTCGCGGCCGTCGCCGAGGCCGCCGCGCGGGGCGCCTCCTCCCCCGAGGAGCAGGAGCGCCTCATGCGGCGCGCCCCGCCCGACCCGGCCCCACACAGCAGCAGCAGCTGCGCGCGCGCCGCAACCTGAACGGCTGTGCGCAGAGAGCTTCTGGAGGCGGTGAGCTCGACGGACGACGAGGGCAGCGCAAGCGAGGAGGAGGAGGAGGGGGAGGAGGAGCCCGACGAGGGCGCCGGCGGGCGCGGCCGGCCCAAGCGCGCATGAGGTCGCGCGCCGCCTAGCCATTTTATTCGCGTGTGGGACGAAAAGTACACCATGCGGATTGAGCGGCGCGGCTGGGAGCGCGCGTGCGGACCGCCTACGCGCCTGACCACTGCTGACTCCGGCTGGTGGGGTGTTGCTGGGGTGTCGCGAACGAGTAGAACCGGTTAAGTGATCCTAATAACTAAATATGCCTTCCCCCGCCCCGTAAAAATGCCGGCGTGGCGCCCGTGCGCTTCGCGTACGCACGCGAACTTTCGGCGGCGGGGGGCGAGGGGGGAGCTTGAGCGGGGCAGGCAGACGGGTGGGGAAGACTGGCGTTGCTTGAAGGGGTGGCACGTGAGCAATATGAGCGCGTTATTGCAAAGCAATGCGCCCGTCGGGGTACACGCACTTTAGGCCGGTAGGCGCTTCGCGTTCTCGCTGACCGGTCGAGCGCCGCAATTTCTAGACCTTCGGGTGCATCGGCATTCGTGCTCAGCGCGATCTGCACATCCCGACCGAGCAACTACAGTCCAGACCAGCGCGTCTGCAGGCCAGGAGCGCTTTAAATCCGGTTTCGATCGGCACTTCTTAGCTTTCAGCATGCAGCTGTCGTCCTCAGCCAACGCCTTCGTGGGCGCGATCAGCGCGTCCTCTCGCGGCCGTGCCGTCGGTCCTGCCCCTTTGTCTGTGGATTCCGCAGCTCGCCCGGCTTGCCGTGTTGCGGCGGCTGAGAGCGAGTTCCTCGGCGGACGCTTTGCCAGGGCCGGCCTGTTCACCAAAGATTCGAAGTGCGTTTCCTGGCTGAGAGGGCGTTCCCCCCGCCGTCGGCCCTGACGTATGCGCGGCCAGGATCGGCCGCCACTTCCTTGCTGTTTGCGAGGCTGTGAACGGCAACGGCGCCAACGCGAAGAATGGCAAGAGCGGCGCGAAGCCGAAGTGGACTTCTGGGACTGGCGCCGGTGGCCGCGATCCGACGCGGGTGAGCTGATGCTCCTTCTGTGCGCCATCTGGGACGGCGTGACTGACCCCACCGACGTTTCTGTAGCCGCGCCCGGTCTGCCTGATCATTCGCGACGGCTGGGGCGCCAACCCGAACCCCAAGATGAACGCCGTGCACGCCGCGAACACCCCCAACGCCGACTCCTACAAGGAGAAGTACCCGTGGACGCTCGTTGAGACCTGCGGCGAAGCCGTTGGGCTCCCGCCGGGCTACCAGGGTCCGCCTGTCCCTTCGCGCGGTGACGGCGCCTGCGGCCGCTGAGCGCTTCCGGTGGGCAGGCTCGTCCGAGGCTGGACATCTGAACATCGGCGCCGGCCGCGTCGTGACCCAGGAGCTCAAGCGCATCGACGACGCGATGGCAACCGGCGAGCTCTGGAAGTCGGAGGCCTGGCAGGCGACCGTCGCCGGCTGGAAGAGCCGCGCGGACTCAAGCTTCCATCTCTTCTGCCTGCTGCAGGCGAGCGCACCGCCCTCCGGCCGCGGGCCGCCGCCGCCGCGTCCGCCGTGCTGACGCGGGCCTGCCGCGTGAGTAGGACGAGGGCGTGCACGCGCACCAGGAGCACCTGTTCAAGATCATGCGCCGGCTGCGCGACGAGCGCCCGGACGGCAAGATCGTCATCCACCCCTTCCTGGACGGCCGCGACACGCCGCCGCGCTCGACCAAGGAGTACATCGCGAAGCTGAAGAAGGCACGCAGCTCCCCGCGGCCCCAGCGCCCGCCGGGCTCACGCCGCGGCGGCTCGCAGGTTATGGAGGAGGTGGGGGGCTGCGTGGTGGGCACCGCCATGGGCCGCTACTACGGCATGGACCGCTCCAAGAACTGGGCGATCACTGACCAGGCCTACAACTGCATCGTGGACGGCGAGGGCAAGAAGGCCGCCACCATTGACGAGGCCGTGCGCCTTCCTTTCCTTCCTCTTCCTTCCTTCCTTTTCCCTCCTCTTTTCCGACACGGGGCGGCCTCCGCAGGTCGACGAGTGGTACAACGCGGGCCCCGACACGTCGCACACGGACGAGTACGTCCCCCCGACCGTCATCGGCGACTACGCGGTACCCCTCCCGCGCCTCCCTCCCCGCCCCGTTGCCCTCTTTTCGACCCTCCTGGCGCAGGGCGTCCAGGATGGCGACTGCGTCGTGCACTGCAACTACCGCCAGGACCGGGCGATCCAGCTCACGATGGCGTTCGTGGAGGACGACTACAAGGGCGAGCGCAAGCGCTGGCCGGTCGTCCAGTTCCTGGGCCTGACGCGCTACTACGACGAGTTCGAGGACTACCTCATCGGCGCCATGGACGACGGCGGCGCCCTCTCCAACCTCCTCGGCGAGGTCATCTCCAAGGCCGGCCTCAAGCAGGCGAGCCCCGGCGTTGCTTGCGTTCGCGTACCCCGCCGGCTAACGCGCGTACGTTGTACCCCCGCAGCTGCGCATCGCGGAGACGCAGAAGTTCCGCCACGTGACCTCGTTCTTCAACGGCAAGTCGACGACGCCGTACCCCGGCGAGGACCAGGTGGAGCTCAAGGGGCGCTTCGAGCCGGACACGTACGCCCAGAACCCCGAGATGGAGGCCTACCTCGTCACCGAGGAGGTGCCGTACCCTGTCCCCCTTTCCTCCCTCCCAACGATGCCGTACCCCCCTTCTAACCACCCCAACTCACTCCGGGCGCCCCGCAGCTGCTGCGGCGCCTTGAGAACCCGGACCGCTACGACTTTGTGGCGGTGAACTACGCGAACGCGGACATGGTGGGGCACACGGGCGTCTTCGAGGCCGCCAAGCGCGCCTGCGAGGTCGTCGATGAGTGCGTGGGCAAGGTGCGCGGGGCACTCGCTCGGGATTCGAGTAGATTGGCAACGAAAGAGTCACTTGTTTTGAAGAAGATTTCTGAGCTGCGGCCAGGTCGTGGACCGCATGCTCGAGATCGACGGGCACGTCCTCATCACCGCCGACCACGGCAACTCGGACCAGGTTCATATGAGCTCCGCGTCTGAGTCCTCAGTTTCTCACGCGAGCTCTCCCCCCCTTAGATGATCGACTACGAGACGGGCATCACGAAGACGTCGCACTCGATGCACCCCGTGGACCTGATCTGGGTCGGGCGCGGCGCGGAGGGCGAGAAGCTGATCAAGCTCGGCAAGCTGGGCGACATCGCGCCGACCGTGCTGGCCCTCATGGGCATGGAGCTGCCCGAGGAGATGGATGGCGACGTCCTCATCGAGTCCCTCGAGACGCGCCCCGGCCACGCCGCGCCCCCCGCCGCCCCGGCCCTCGCGTAGGCTGCTGCGCCCCTTCCTCTTCCTTCCTTCATTTCTTCTTCTTCGTCTTGCCCGCTCGCTCGCTCGCCCGCCTTGGGCGCCCCCCACCAGAGGAGCGCTCGCTGTACCATTGCAGTCAGGCCTTTTACCTTTCAAGCACCTTTGAAGCTCAGACGTTTCTTCAGACTGTGATGCATGTCGATCCTTAGCACTTAGCCGTAGCTCGTTGCTGTTTTGCAATTCAAGTATTCAGTGATTCCTGTCTGGACTCTGAAGGCGGCCCCCTGCACCGTAACTTCGGACTGTCGACATCAGGCCTTTCCTTGCATTTGCGCCGAACCCGGCGGCCTCGCGGGGTTCGAACTGTTGGCCCATGGCTGGCCCGCGGCCATGCGCCTTCCAGCTGCAGGCTGGCCGGCCGCGGCGGCCTCTGGCCGCCGCCGGGCCGGGCCTCGATCGCGAGCTCAGCGGCGGCCAAGCCAAGTCTGGGTCCCGCGTCAACGAGTACACTGTGACACTATGTACGGCACTAAATGTACAGCTCTACGAGCTGTGTCTAGCTCCCTAGCTAAACGAAAGGCTCCCAGGCCGACGACGCCCGGCCGGCTACGGGGGCCCGCGGCCGCCGCCTCCGCCCCCGTCGCGGTCGTCGTGCCGCTCCCTCTTCTGCGAGCCGTCCCCCTCCCCCCGGGCCCGCTTGCCCCCGTGGTCCTCGTACCCGCCCCGGCGGTCCCCCCCGGGGCTCCGGCTCCGCCGCCTCCGGTCGTCGCCGTGCCGCCAGCCGTCCTCTCTCCTCCTCCCGTACCCCTCCTCGTCCCTCCTCCGCCCCCCGTCGCCCTCCTGCCGCCTGAACTCGCCCTCCCGCCGCCTACCGTCGCCCTCCCGCCTCCTATCCTCGTACCCATCCTCCCGCCCGCCGCCGCGAGAGGGCGTGGCGGGGGGGCGCGGCCCCTGCGCGCCCGCCTGCGCCTGGGGCCGCCTGCGCGGGGAGCCTCGTCAAAAGCGTACCCAGGCGTCGGGTCGGGGCGCACAGGGGCGTCTTGAAGGGCCTGTCGCGCCCCCCGAAGCGGAGCTGCCCGGACTCCTTCTTTCCCCCGAGGCCGCCCCCTGCGCGCCGACCGCTCGGGCGCCGAACGCAGAGCCGAGGGCGGGGGCGGGTAGAGGGGCAGGGGGGTACCGAGGCGGCGGGGCACCCAGCCGTCGCTGACGCGCTCGCGCTCGATGTCGACGAGGATCTGGCGCCCGTCCACGACCATACGATTCGCCTCCTGCGCCGGCTTTGAATTCAGAATGGGAGGGGGAGGGGGGCGCTGGGCCCCGCGCACCCTGTACGCCGCGCGCGCAGCCCGCTCGTTTTCGAACTCGACGAACGCGTAGCCACGCGACTCGCCCGTCTCTGCCGCCGCAAATTTGTGCGCCGAGGAAACGACGTGTGTGTGTGCGAACGCAGCGGAGCGCACTGATGTGGCGGACGAGCCTGATGCGCTTGATGGGCCCGAACTTGGAGAACGCCTCATGGAGCGTCTCCTCCGTCGTCGCGCTCCGGTCCAGCCGCGCGACGAAGAGCGTGTTGTAAGGGTCGCCCTCTATCTTCGAGTCCCGGGCCGGGTCGTCTGCAGGCCGGGCGGGGGCAGCGCTCAGTTCGCTGCGCGAGGTCGCCGGGCGGCCCGAACTCACAGTACACGTTCATCGCCCGCACAATGGCGCGGTCGTGCGGCGTTGTGTCCGTGCCATCGATGCTGCCGGCCTGTGCGGGCGGATGAGGGCGCGCGACGCGCTGCGGCGTCGGCCGCACCTTCAGCGGGTCGTAGACGAGCCGCTCGCCGCGGCGCAGCATGGAACGCGAACTCCAGCCGATCTCAAGAGAGCAGGCGCTCGGGGAGCTCAGGAAGCCAAGACTCGTCGTTAACCGGTATCCCCCCTCAGTTCGGGTTCGTCGAAGGAGCGCAGCCTCTCTTCGCACAGGAAGAATGCTCGACATCAACCTCTTCCGGCCAGAGAAGGGCGGCAACCCCGACCTCGTTCGGGAGTCGCAGCGCCGGCGTTTCAAGCCGGTCGAGCACGTCGACGAAGTCATCGAGCTGGATCAGAAGTGGCGCCAGGGTGAGCAGCTCTGCGCCGGAGGGCCGCGCGGCTCGCCTCCGCGCCGCGCCATCCGTGATCATGTGGCGGCCGGACGAGCGCGCGGCCACGCCCCGGCTCTTACTGGCGTGCAGTCGTCTCATTGCGTCCTTTCTTCTCGCGCAGCTCGCTTCGTTGCTGACAACCTGCGCAAGGAGCTCGGAAAGATCAGCAAGCAGGTCGCTGAGCGCAAGAAGGTCCGCCGCCGCTGCAGCCGCGGTCTGCGTGCCGTGCGAAAGCACGCGCCTGACTTTGGTTTTCTTTCTGTGCAGGCCGGCCAGCCCGCGGACGACCTCATCTCCGAGACGAAGGCGCTCGACGAGCAGATCAAGAAGGCGGAGGAGGCGGAGGAGGAGGTCCGCAAGGCGGTTGACGCCAAGGTCGACATCATCGGAAACCTTGTGCACGAGTCCGTGCCCGTGTCCGACAATGAGGTGCGGCGCGCCCGCCCCGCTGCTGCTCCGAGGGGCGCCCGACGCGGGCGCAGGACAACAACAAGGTGGAGCGCACCTGGGGCGAGTTCAAGCCCAAGGACGGCCTCTGGAATCATGTCGCCATCATGCAGATGCTCGACGCCGTCGACTACGAGCGCGGTGCGCGGGCTCGCCTCCTCCTGCGCGGCTCGGCTCCGCCGTGGCGAGCGACGAGCGGCGGGTCGCAGGCCAGGCGGTGGCGGGCAACCGCGGGTACTACCTGAAGGGCCCCGGCGTCATGCTCGCGCTCGCGGTCATCCACTACGGCCTCAACTTCCTCAACAAGCGCGGCTTCGTCCCCCTGCAGGCACGCCCTCGCGCACGCTCGCCCCCTCGCGCGGCCGCCCGCTCGCTCGCTTACGCGCGCGCGCGCAGACGCCGTACTTCATGAAGAAGGACATCATGGCGGAGGTCGCGCAGCTCGAGCAGTTCGACGAGGAGCTCTACAAGGTGCGCCCCGTTCGCGTTCTGGCGGAAACTCCCGTAAAGAAGAAGAGGGAAAGAGGGCGGATGATGATTCCATCCCATCACCAAGATCGCCGAATGCCAGTGACGATCACCTTATTCATGCACTACCAGCTGACGCTCTAAAAAGAAAGGAGACGGGGTAGCGGGGCGTTGTTCGGCCCCGCTGACGCGCACGCTCCTTGGGCGGCAGGTCTCGGGCGAGGGTGACGACAAGTACCTCATCGCCACCTCGGAGCAGGTCAGATTTGATCCGATCGAATTCGAATTCGAAATTGATCGGTGTGGGCTGCGGGGCGCAGACGATCTGCGGGTTCCACCGGAAGGAGTGGCTGGCGCCGGAGCAGCTCCCGATGCGCTACTCGGGCTACTCGACCTGCTTCCGCAAGGAGGTCGGCCGCCACGGCCAGGACACCCTCGGTGCGCGCCGGATCCCCGCGCCTCTGCGCGCCACCAGAGTCCTCTCCGGAGCTCACTGCCTGCTGGCAGGCATCTTCCGCATCCACCAGTTCGAGAAGCTGGAGCAGTTCGCGATCACGTCGCCCGAGAAGTCGTGGGAGATGCACGAGGAGATGATCAAGAACGCCGAGGACTTCTACCAGTCGGTCCGCCCGCCCGCCCGCCTTCGTTTCTCCTCTCTCCGCCGCCCCCTCACGCGGGGATTGCGCAGCTTGGGATCCCGTACCGCGTGGTGAACATCGTCTCGGGCGCGCTCAACAACGCCGCCGCCAAGAAGTACGACCTGGAGGTGCCGTACCCCCACCCGCCCCGCCCCGCCCGCCGCGCCCCGCCCGCCGCGCCCCGCCTTGAGGGAGGCCGCTAGCCTGGCCTAGCCTAGCCTACCCTAGCCTAGCCTATCCTAGCCTGGCCTGGCCTAACCCTCGCGAGCAGGCGTGGTTCCCGGCCTCGGGGGCCTTCCGGGAGCTCGTCTCGGCCTCGAACTGCACGGACTACCAGTCCCGCAACCTCGACATCCGCTTCGGCACCACCAAGAAGGCGCGCCTTCTCTTCCTTTCTTTCTCTTTCTTCTTCTTCTTCTCTCGTTCGCTGACGCGGACGAGCGGGCGCAGGCGAACCAGCCGGCGAAGGAGTACGTGCACATGCTCAACGCGACGCTCTGCGCCGTGCAGCGCTTCCTGTGCTGCCTCGTGGAGAACTATCAGACGGAGACGGGCATCGTCGTCCCCGAGCGCCTGCGGCCGTACCTCGACGGCCAGGACTTCATCCCGTTCAAGCGCGAGGCCCCCAAGGGCCTCAAGCGCAACCCGCCCGCCAAGTAGGGCGCCCGCAGGGTTGGCAGGCTCGCTAGCTAGCTGTAGCCCCCCTCCCGGTCCCCGCCCCCCTCCCCTCCTCCCCCCCCCCTCCCCTCGTCCAGTCCTGGCCCGGCCCCCTCGTGTCCAATCGCCACGCCCAGTGGCGCTGCCGCCGCCCCTCCGAGCTCCGGTGACTTCAGCGGCGTGGTCCAACTAGACATGACGTGCCCCCAGTGATCGCTTGCACCTACCCCGGGCCCGGGGCTTTCTGCGCGTCTACGTCACTGAACTCAGTGACTTAGGAATCCTTGCATGCGCCGCGCGGCGCATGGCCATTTGCAATTCCACCTGCAATTGCAAGTGGCCAGAGTCCGACGGCCCCTCATGCCTATCTTAGTATGATACATGCCATGATGTGTACATGCGACGGACCACGTGCACGGACCGCCCGCGCGCGGGCCCAGCGAGTCTCGTAATCAAGCTTAAGGCTTTACTGAGTCAGCGGCGGGGCCTCCGAGGCTCCAAGGCTTCGAGGCTTGCTGCACGAGCCTCGGAGCCTTGGAGCTCATGAGTTGCCAGCAAGTTGGGCACGGCCCCCGCGGCCGGCAGCATGATTATGAAGAAATCACGAAGAAAATCATTGATCATGAACGCAGCAATCAACAAATGCCGCAATGATTCCGAGATAAATACCGACGGACTAGAGGTACTAGGGTACAAAGCACATCAAGATTCTCCAGTTGGACAAATTCAAAGCTGCCAGGCCGGCATTGGCCAACTACGGCATGTTTGCTAAGCAGATTTCGGCGACAGCACTCAGGCGAACGGTGGACTAGATATCCAATACTGATGGCGAAAGCGATTCAATGATTTGAAATCCGAAAGTTCGAGCAAAACGAGATCTAGAAGCAAGCCGTTGTGTGTACATGTGGGGGCGGAACGGGCTCGAACCCAGGCCCAGGCCTCAGGCGGAGGGGAGGATGCTGGGGAAGGAGAATACGGGGTTCAGAATGACGGGTGGCCCGGCGGCCGTCGTGAAGGGCACCAGGCTGGGCGCGGCGGGGGCGGGGGCGGGGGCCGGGAGCGGGCCGGCGGAGCCGGAGGAGGCGGCGGAGCCGGAGGCGGCGGGGCCGAGGGCGGGGGCGCCCGGGGCCGGCGCCGGCGAGTCGCGCCCGCGGGCGCTGGAGACGAGGTCGAGCAGGACGGAGGCGCGCGGGTGCACCGGCGTCGCCGTCCCGGTGCTCGCTTCCGACGAGTTGAGCGCCCCGTGCAGCCGCCGCCGCACCGCCGCCGCCGCCCCCGACGGCTCGCCGCGGGGCCGCCGGGGCGTGTCGGAGGCGGCGCGGGGTGAGGCGGGGAGCTCGGGGTCCGAGGGCGGGTCCCGGTCCCCGTCCTCGGGCTCGATGGGGGCGTCCCAGCGGCGCGAGAGGGAGCGCAGCGAGCGCGAGGCACGCGAGGCCGACTCCTGCCCCCGCCCCGCCGGCGTCAGGCACCCGGGACGGACGGCTCCTCGGAGGCGAGGCGGGCAAGGAGAGGGGGGGGGAGGGAGTGGGGGCTACAGGTCGCGCCCCTAGGTCTAGGCCTCTCAGAAGCCTGGAGTCTATTCTCGGGGCCCCGGGGCCTCTGGTGGAACGCCCTCGCCGACCCTCGACCCTCCCCCCCGGGGGAAAGAGGGGTGGGGGGGTGGGGGGACCTGGAGGGCGGCCTTGATGTCGGCGCGGGCGCGGCGGCCCCGGATCAGGTACGTCGTCATCGGGCCCTTACCCTTCACCTGCGCCCAGGCCGAGGCGTCGGAGGCGGAGGCCTCGGCTTCCCCTTCGGCTGCGGTGGGGCCCCCCCACCTGGACGTTGGGGCGCTCCTCGACGTCGAACTTGTAGCGCACGCGGTCGTACGTCGACGGCGAGATGTTCACTGCCCAGCCCCCGCCCCGCCCCGCCGTCAGCGCTGGCGCTGGACAGGCGCCGGGCGGCTCCTGCCCGGGGCGGGCGCACCGCGGCCGGGGAGGCCCGTCGACTCCATGCGGCTCGCCACTGCGCGCGAGGGGCGGGACCGGGCGCGCGCCTCAGGCGGGGCGGGGCGGGGCGAAGGGAAGGGCCCCAGCCCTTCAAGATTATCCTATCGCCCATCCCGCGGCCGGCTCCGCTCGCTCGCTGGCGCACGGGGCGGGGGCGGGGCGGGGTGGGGCGAAGGGAAGGGGCCCAGCCCTGCAAGACCCTGTCTATCTATCTATCGCCCATCCTTCTGCCCTCGGCTCCCTCGGCTAGCTTTGCTCGCTCGCTGGCGCACGGTTGACGGCGTCGCCCCAGACGTCGTACGCGAGCCGCGTCGTCCCGATCACCCCGGCTGCACGCACGCAGCCCGGCCGGCCCGCGTCAAGGCCGGGCGAGGCGGGCGGGCGAGGCGCGAAGAAAGCAGGCGGCACCGATGAGGGAGCCCGTGTTGATGCCGACGCGCTGCGGGCGGGGGCGGGCGGGGCGGTGAGCTGTGGGCGATGGCTTCGAGGAGCTCGAGCTCGGGGGGCGGACGAGCTGGAGGGGAGGGGCGGTGCTAGACAGTGGGATCTAGAGGAGCTACAGCCCCGGACGGGGCGGGGCGCGGGGCGGGGAGGGGCGGGGAGGGGGGGCGGTAAGCTCCGCGCACGAGCTGGACGGGGAGGCGGCGCTCGGCGGCGAGCTGGTGCATCGCCTCGACCATGTCCAGAGCAAAGTCCACCATCACCTCCGCCGGCTTCGTCTGAGAAGCCGGATTCAGTTAAAAGGGGCGAGCGGTGGGTTGGGGAGGGGGCCTACCGTGAAGACCATGTAGGCGTCCCCGATGGTCTTGATCTTCTCCAGCCCGTACGCCTGCGCGCGGGGCGGGGTGCCGGTCAGAAGCCATCAGAGCGCTCAGGGCGCCTCCGGGTCGGGGGCGGGGGGTGCGGACGTCGACGAGCTCGTCGCAGCGGACGAAGACGTCGGAGAGGAGCGAGACCACCTCCTCCGGCTGCCCGGCCCAGGCCGGCGCGTGAGCAGTGGAGGACACGAGGAGGAGGTTGAGGAGGAGGAGGAGGGGGGCGGGGCGGCACCTGCATCCCCGCCGCGAGGGTCGTGAAGGAGACGAGGTCCGAGAAGAGGATCGTCGCTGCCGGGGGCGGGGCGGGGCGAAGCGCGGGTCGGGGGTCAGACGGGGGCGGCGCTCAGAGACCGCCGCTCTGGCGCCTGACGCTCTAAGGCTCCAAGGCTCCAAGGCTCTAAGGCTCCAAGGCTCTCAAGGACGGGGCGGGGCGGGGCGGGGGCGGACCCTCGTCGATGAGGTCGGCGATGACGCGCTCGCCCGCCTTCAGCCGCTCCACGATCCCCTAAGGGGCGGGGGCGGGGCGAGTCAGGGGCAGAGCGGAGGGGTTCGAGGCGAGAGAGGCAGCGGAGGGCGCTAGTCACGCAGTGGTGTCGGAGGCGAATGGGGCGGGGGCGGGGAGGAGGCGGGGCAGGCGGGGGCGGAGCTCGCCTGGGGGAGCATGGAGGCGAGGAGGGCCTCCGAGCGCTGCCGCTCCCGCTCCAGCTCCTCCTCCTGCCCTGCGCGCCAGGATTGGATTGGATTGGATGAGGCTGGAGGGTGGAGGGGGCTGCGGACGGCGGCGGTCGGTGACGTCGCGGATGAAGAGGACGGAGAAGGGCCGCCCCGCCGTGATCCCCGTCCCCAGCGACACCGTCGCCGGGAAGCTGCGGGGCCCCCGGAGGAGGTGAGCGAGGGCGGGGTGAGGGTGAGCGAAGCGAGGGACCTGGTGCCGTCCTTGCGCCGCGCCGCGATGTCCATCTGCGGGGGGATGGGGGGAGGGAGGAGGGCGCTTAAGCTCGATGCTACGCTCCCGCGGCCGACGCGCTGGCGCGGGGCGCGGCGTGCGGACAGGGAGCCCGAGAGGGGGCCCGGGTCTAGATCTAGCTAGGGCTGCACGCTTGCTCTCTCGGGCGCGCTCTCCGCCCTCTCTCTTTCCTCTGGCTCGCTCAGACCTGGGCGGTGACGGTCTCGACGCTGGCGAGGCGCCCGCCGCGCCCGCGCTTCGCGTTCGCAGGCACCCCCACCGGCACCCGCAGCACGCTCATCTGAGAGGGCGGCGGGGGTTGAGGCGGGGGGGCAGACGGCGGGCGGGGGGGAGCCAGGGCCAGACACAGGCTGGCCTAATTTTGTAGAGGCCTCAAGCCAGCCCAGTCTATTGAAGCCGGCGGCGTCCCCCTCCCGCGCCGCCCGCTCACCTTGCGGCGGCGGAGGCTCTCCTTGCCCGCCCCCCTCTCGCCCTCCTTCTCCTTCCGCTTCTCGCGCTCACGGGTCTCGTCGACGCGCCAGGAGCCGACGGGGAGCGCCGGCAGCAGCGTCGAGATCGGCATCCCTGCGTGCGGGCCGCCAGAGTCAGACGGGATGCGGCGGCTGGATGGGGCGGGGGCGGGGAGGGGGCGGACCGACGGCCTCGTCGCGGGAGTAGCCGAGCAGCTCCTCCGCCGCCCGGTTGAAGACCTGCGGACGCGCAGCGGTCGGAAGGGCCCCGGCCCGCCCGCGGTGGCAGGCGCTCGGCGGGCCCCGCCCAACCGGCCCACTAGCCTATCTACCGCATCATAGATCTCCAGTAGCCTAGCCCAGTAAGTCTCTCGCATCTCGTGTCTTCGAGACCCATCCATCCATCCATCCATCCATCCATCCGAGGCCCCGCTCGATTCTCTCTCCCACTCCTCCTCTCTCTGGGAGCCTCCTCTCTCTGGAGATCCATCCATCCGACTCGGGGCGGGGCCCAGATCCATCCATCCGACTCGGGGCGGGGCCCCCGACAGGGCCCCGATCGACTCTCGCCCCCCCTCTCTCCGAGGGCTAGACCTCGAGGGGGCACCTGGATGCGGCCCTCGTCGTCGACGACGATGACGGCGTCCACCGCCGCCTGCGCCCCAGCGTGAGCGGGGCGGCGGGGGGAGGGGCGAGGGGCTCGAGGGGAGAAGGGGGAGGGGGCGCCTGGAGGATGGACTTGGTCTGCTCCCGCGTGTCCGCCAGCATCTGCTTCACGTCCTGCGTCTGCTCCCCGGCGAGCGGGCGAGCGGGGGCGAAGCCTTGTCAGCCGCAGCGCACGAGAGGCGGGCGCAGTTTAATTGAAGCAAACGCTGGGCGAAGCCGAGTTTTCTTCACTACTCTTCGGGCGCGCCAGGGGCGGGGCGGGGCGGGGCGGGGCGGGGCGGGGGGAGGACCTGGCCGGTGGCGAGGAACTCGCGGAGGGCCGGCACGTCCTCCACCACCTCCGTCTGCCCGGCGTTGAGGGGGGCGCCGGAAAGGGGAGGGGGCGCCCGCGCGTACGGGGATCATGAGGAGCATGGCGAGGGAGCGCTCGTGCTCCCCCTGCGCACCGGGCGAGGGCGATCGGCGGCGTTAGCCGAGCGATCGGGCAGATCAGGTCAGATCGGATCGGATCGGATCAGATCTAGCGCGCGTGCAGCAGCACCAGCTGCCCCGCGCTCTAGCTTCTCTTCTCGCCTCCCTCTCCCCCTCCCCCTTCTGACCTGGACGCCGAGGATGGCGGGGCGGAGGAGGAGCGCGGCGTCGAGGAGCAGGAGGGGCACGAAGAGGGCGAAGGCCACCGTCAGGCCCCGCGCCGCCCCCGCCGCCCCCGCCCGCACCTGAGGGAAGGTGTGGAGGTCAGGGAAGGCGGGTTGGAGTGGAGGCGGGGGATGGGCGGGGTGTACCTCGGCCTCCTCGGCGCGCTGCAGGGCGGCGAGGCGGGAGGCGAGGGAGGGGGCGGCGGGGTCGGCGGCGGGGCCCGGGGAGAGCGGCAGGCGCGCCGCCGAGGCGGCGGCGACGAGGCGCGGCGCGGAGAGCGAGAGGTGCTGCGGAGAAAGGGGGGGCGGAGGGAGGGAGAAGGCGCCTCAGCAAAGAAAGGCGTGGGGCAGGGGGTGGAGGGCGGGGACCTGGGGCGCCGCGGCGAGGAAGCCGGCGGCGGCGGCGCCGAACTCGGCGGCCGCGGCGGCGAGCTGCGCGGGGCCCTCCCCCCCGAAGCGGTAGTGCGGCTCCCACGCCGACCGCCGCCCCGCCTGCCCGACGAGGCGAGGCCCCGAGGTGAGAGGGGAGGGGGGCAAGCGCGCGGCGGCAAATAAGCGGCTGCAACGCCCTGGGGCAGACCTGGAGCAGGAGCGCCGCCTCGGCCTCCCAGCGGGCGGCGAGGCGCGGGCGCGCGCCGCCACCGCCGGCGAGGCGGCGGCGGCGGGGGAGGCGGCGGCCGTCGCGTTGAGGGCGTGCTCCTGGCGGGGGCGGGGGGCGTCAGCGCCCGACCCGAAGGGCCGGGGCGCCCCCCTCTTCCCCTTCTAACTTCGCCCAGCCTAGAACAAGCCGGGGTCACCTGGAGGGCGAGGGCGAGGTGCGGGGCGAGGGCGCCGAGGCGCTCGGCCCCCGCCAGGCGCTCCGCGGCAGCCGCCGCCCAGTCCGTCAGCTGCAGCGACACGCTGCAGCAGGGGCCGTCAGAGGCCTCTCAGAGGGGTCTGAGGAGACGCGGGCGCTGACATGAAGATGGCGAGGGGGAGGGCGGCGGAGAGGAGGCTCGCGGCGACGATGCGGAGCACGAGGCGCTCCAGGGGGCGGCGCCGCCGCACCCGCTAGGGTCAGAGGCAGGTCAGGAGGGCTGAGATGGGGCGGAGGGAGAGGGAGGACCTGGACGAAATGGTGGACGTCGCGCTCCCGCGCCTCGCGCTCCCGCGTCTCCCGCTCCTTCTCGCGCCCCCGCGCCGCTGCCTCCTCCTCCTCCTTGCTGCGCGGCGACATCGTGGACGCCGCCTCCCCCTCGCCGAACCGCACCGCCGAGCTCCGCCGGCTGCGCACGCCCGAGGGCGGCGCCGGCTGCGGCTGCGGCTGGAGCGCCGGCGGCGAGGAGCGCAGGGGCGTGCTGGACCCGCCCTCGCCGTCCGTGAGGGTCCGCTCGGTGGCGGAGCCGGGGCCCTCGACCGAAGAGCGCCGCCGCGCCGCCAACGACGACGCCGCGGCGGCCGCCGCCCTGGAGAGCCCCCCCGCCAGCTCGTCCCGTATCTCCCGCACCGTCGCCTGCCGCCCGCCCCTGCGCGTCAGAGGAGCTACTTGCAAACTCCGCCTAGCGTAGAACTGTGCCTAGTTCCGTTTTAGCTCTTAAGCTTTTCGGGCACCTTGGGGATCTCGAGGAAGAGAGACATGACGGCGGCGCGCTCGCGGAAGAGGGAGCGCGCGGTGGGCAGCTGCAGCGCGAGCAGCGCCAGGAGCCACGCGCCGTAGAGGCCGAAGAAGACCCCGTACACCGCCAGCCTGCGCGCGCGCAGCGGCGGCGGTGAGAGGGGCGGAGAAGGAGGAGGAGGGCCCTCCGCGTTGCCGGTAGGCTGCAGCGGGGCGGAGGCGCCTGTGGCGGCGGCGGCGGGGCCCCCTACAGACTAGATCTAGAGCGCAGCGCCCTCTAAGACTAGACTCGATCTAAAACAAGTGGGTGGGGGGGGGGGCGCGCCTGTGGCGGTCGGCCTCGTTGGCGACCTCGTCGGCGAGGGCGCGGAGGAGGGCGTCGGCCCCGTCGGCGACCCCCGCGGGGGCGTTCTCCACCACGTAGCGGAAGGCCGGCGAGGCCGCCGCCGACGCCAGCTGCGCGGGGGGCGGCCGTTAGTTGGGGGGTGACGGGGGGGGGGGGGGGGGGGAGGGGGGGGGGGCGCAGGGCGACTAAGGTAGATTCGGCGTCGCTCTCTCTTACGAGCGAACGAACGAGCGGGCGTGCGGGCGAGCGGACGAGCTCGAAAGGGCGCACCTGGGCGGCGTCGAAGGCGGCGACCTCCGCGGCGCGGCGGGCGAGGCGGCCCACGGCGTCCGCGAAGGAGACCGCGGCGCTCGTCCAGGGGCCCCCGGCCCGCTCCCCGTCGTAGAGGCGTACCTGGAGGAGGGGAGGGCGCGTTAGGGCAGGGGGGGAGGCGGCCGGGCAGCCTAGGCTGGTGCATGCTCCAGTGTTTGGGGGCGCGGGGGCGCACCTCGACCACGGGGGCCTCCCACAGGGCCCGCAGGTGCGGCTCCAGGCCGCCCCTGCCCGCCCCCCGTCAGCCACCCCGCCCCGCCCCGCCCCGCCCCGGCATCGGCCTCGAAGGGTGGGGGGTAGGGCGCACCGAGTCCAGTAGAGGCGGTCGGCGAGTGCCGTGAGGGCGTCGGCGCAGCGCCGGAGCTCCGCCGCCGCCGGGCCCGCGGCACCCGCCCCCGCCCGGGCCCGGGCCCGGCCCGCCAGCTGCACGGCCCGCGCCGCGGCGGCGGCCCGCACGGCGGCCTGCCAGAGGAGCCCGGCCGCGTGCACGTCGCCGGCCCCCGCGCCCGTGCCCTCCAGCGGGTCGCCCGGCGAGGCGGCGCCCTCCAGGAGGCCGTCGGCGAAGGGGATGGTCGCGCCGTACAGCGCCGCCCCCGCCACGAGCGTCAGCGCCATCGTCGCCGCGATTGCGCCCGTCAGCAGCCGCGCCGACCGCATCCGGCCCCGCGTCAGCTGCGCGCAGACGAGCCCCGCGAGTTAGCCAGGCCGGGCTCGAGGATAAGCGGAGGGGCGGGGTAGGCTGGGCGGCGGCTCGCCTGCTCCTTGTGGGCTCGCTTCCGCGCCAGCTCCTCGGGGGACGCGATGCTCTGCTGGGAGCGCGCGTCGGGCCCCGGCGGCCCCTGCCCCAGCCCCGCCACGCGGTCCGAGCCGCCGCCCCGCTGAGCGCATCCTCCCGCCCGGGTCGGCCCCCGCGGCGCCCCCGCCGTCTCCCCGGCGGCGCGCGGGCGAAGGGGTGCGGGGCGAGCTCGAAGGCGGGGCCCGGGCCCGGGGGGGCCGGCTGGGGCGCCCGGGGGGCGTCCTCCTTGAGGAGGGGGAGAGGGGGCGGGTCGGGCTTCCGGGGATCCGAGGGGCCCACGGCCGGCGAGGGCGGGATGAGGCCCAGGCTGAGGGTGGACGTCTCAGATGTGCTGATCGGCACTAGCCGGGGGGCCCCGGGGGCGGGCCCCGGGACGAAGGCCGGCCGCCCCAGCGAGTCATCGGCCGCGGCGGCGCCCCACGGCGGAGGCGCGTACGAGGCGAGGAGGCCGGAGAAGGCCGGGGGCGCGGGGGCGGGGCCGGGCCCCGGGCGGGGGAGGAGGAAGCCCGAGGAGGGGACGCCCCCCGGGGAGGCCGACGCCGTGTGCGCCGAGCTCGCGATGGAGGTCGCCCCGCGCACCAGGCTCCTCCCCGAGCGCCCGCTGCGAGCGACGCGGCGAGGCCGGTGAGCGAAGCCAAGAAAGAGGGGCCGGGACGGGCGCGGCCGGACCTGATGTGGCGCTCGGTGCGACGGAGGCGGGCGAGCTCGGCGCGGCCGTAGGGGTTGGCGACGGCCCCCTCGAGCGCCGCCGCCCGCCGCGCCGCCGCCGCCTCCTCCGCCTCCTCCGCCCGCGCCGCCAGCTCCGCCCCCCGCTCGTAGTCCTGCCGCGTTCGCGCGCCGTGAGTCCAGAGGTGGCGAAGGCCAGCCAGCCAGCCAGCCCCCCAGCCCGCCAGCCGGCCGGCCGGCCAGCCGGACAGACAGACGGGCGGAAAGCTAGCCAGCTAGCTAGCCGGGGCACCTGCTGGACCTCGGAGGCGAAGGCGGCCCAGCGCCGGAAGACCCCCGCGTGCCCCCCGAACTGCTTCGCCAGCTGCCCGGGGGCGTCGGGGAGGGCAGAGGCGGCGGCGCCGCTCGCGCGCGCGCGCACGAGGGTGTAGGCGCGCTCGACGCGCTCCTTGGCGCGCTCGATGGCGGCGACGATGTCCGGCAGGGCCGCCACCTGCGGGCCGCCCGGCGTCAGGCGGGCCAGCTAGTTTAGAGGGGGCCGGTTGGCTTGGCTTAGGGCAAGCTCGGCCTGGGCGGCGGCCGGCGCATGCACCTCGACCTCGCCCTCGAGGAGGTAGCTCCAGAAGAGCGTGCGCGCCCGCGCCACGCGCTGCTCCAGCGCCCCCGCCTGCTCCAGCAGCGCGTGCACCTGCCAGGAGCCCGATCAGATCGGGTCGGATCGATCTGATCTGATCCGAGCGGACCTCGGCGGTCTCCTCGCCGCGCTCCTTGAGGAGGAGCGCGCGGACGGACTCGACAGCGAAGGCGCCGTACTGCACGTCCCACGCCCGCAGGCGCCCCCCGCCCCCGACGACCGCCGAGACGCCGGCGACGCGCCCCGCGCGCTCCCGCAGCCGCAGCTTGCGCAGGTGGTTCGCGGCCAGCGCCTCGTTGCCGGCGTCCAGCGCGAGGCCGGCCGCGAGGACGAGGACGGAGCCCTCCTTGCCGTACTCGGAGAGGGCGCGCTGGACCGCGAACTCGAGCGTGTCCGCCTCGCCCTCCAGGCTCGTCTCGCCCAGCCCGGCCGGGTGCACGGGCACCGCGAAGATGCGGCGCCAGCTCGAGCCCGAGCGGGAGCCCGAGCCCGAGCCCGAGCCGGAGCTCCCGCGGCGGGGCTGGTACAGGATGGCCCTCAGGGCGACGGGCACGTCGGCCGGCCTCAGGAAGGAGGGAAACCCGTCCACGAGGCGGCCCATGACCCGCAGGAGCCGCAGGCGGCAGAGGTACGCCCCGGCGAGGCCCGCCGGCGCGCTGCCGAGCGCCAGGGCGACCGCCCAGTACGCGACGTCACGCTGCCGGAGGACGGCGGGGCCAGCGAGGTGGGAGACGGACGCCCAGAGGCCGGCGGCGGCGAGGGCGGCGTGGGCGAAGTTGAGCGGGGGCCGGTGGTAGGGCTGCCACCAGAGGGCGGCGGCGAGGAGGGCAAGGGAGGCGGCGGCCTGGACGGGGGCGTGCCCGCCGCTGGCGTGCGGGAGGAGGAAGAGCTTGCACATCAGCGCCGCCTGCAGGACCACGAACGCGTACTCGAAGCGGCCCCACGTCGCCGCCAGCACGTTCGGCGAGGCCCGCCGGTAGTCCGCCCTGCCGCACCGGCTCGGAGGATGGGGGGGGGGGGGGGGGGGGGGGGGAGGTGGGAGAGAAGGGGGTACGCACCCGAGGAGGGCGAAGAGAGTGCAGAGGAGGACGAAGACGGGGGCGAAGAAAAGGGAGGCGAGCCAGGGGCCGTCGCCCACCGCCGCCGGGCAGGCCCCCGCCGAGGTCTGCGGCCACGAGCCGGCGCCGGCGGGGCAGGCGAGGACCGCAAGGGCCGCTCCCAGGCCCGGCACCAGCGCCGCCGTCGGCAGCAGCAGCGCCACCGGCCTGCCGCATTGCCGGATCCTCATGATCAGCTAGGGGTGGGGAACCGGGCTGGGGGTACGGCACCGCGCGAAGCGGACGGCGTTGGGGTACGCCTCGAACTGGAATTCGAGCGCGAGCGCGGCGAAGAGGAAGAGGAGGATGGCGGAGACGCCGCCGACGAAGGTCCAGAGGATGCGGAGGCGCCCCACCGGCCCCACGTCGGGGTACACGAACAGGACGCGCAGGAGGACGTCGGGCGCGTGGCCGCCCTCGAAGCCGCCGGCGGTGTAGAAGAGCTCGAAGCCCGAGACGGTGAGGAAGAAGAGGAGGCGGCTCCAGACCAGCACGAGAATCTGAGGGGGGCGCGGGACTCTGAGGGCGGGGCCTGCGAGGCCGGAGCGAAGGGCGGGGCGTTGCCTGCGCGGCGCGGAAGAACGGCTGCTCGAACTGCTCGCCATCCGGGTCGAAGAGCAGCTTTCTGCGCGGGGCGGGCGGGGGCGTCAGCCTCCTGCACGGGCGCGGGCGTCCCCAGTGCAAAGGCGAGCGCCACGCACAGCGCGGCGGTGAAGAGTGCCTGAGCATCAGAAGGGGAAGAGCGAGTCAGCGGCGAGGCGGGCTGGGCGGCGGGGGCGGGGGTCCCGCGCACGGTGCGTAAGCGCTTGAAGCCCTGGTGGAAAGCGACCCCGTCGCTGGTGTCCGTGCTGCTCATCGTGGCTGGAAATGTCGAGCCCGCGGCTGGACCAATGTCACCTCCAGCAGACGCGCCCTGCCCCTAAGCGACTAGGCGGGCGACCCCGCGCCGGAGCGCCGCCGCCAGGCTAACCTAGCCTAGATCTATCGGCTGCATCGCAGCTGGAATGCCCGCTGAGCCGAGAGCACGCCCGCCCGCCCGCGCACTGCAGCCAACTTCGATTAGATGCTGCTAGCTGGCGGCCGCCGGCCGCCGCAGCAGCTGCTGCGGGGGCTCTCTAGACACTGCTAAGCAAGGACACGGAGTAAAGGCAACTCGCCCCGGCTTGACTCGCTCGCGGTAAGCGTCCGAAGTTCCGTTCAATCTGTTAGCTCCGCACCGTCGGATTGCCGACGTGAATATGAGCGCGTGCTCGTCGCTAGACCCGATAGCTGCCAGCCTAGTATGATGATAGCGCGCTCAGCGGCTGCGAGCCCCCTGGTCCGCGCCGCGCCGCTCCTCGACTCACATGCGCACCAAGGCCGTGGCTGACGCCAAGTCGGAAAAAAACAAAGTGCTTACCCGGGTACGCTTACCCGCGCTCTGCAAGCTCAAGAATAAGAAATTCGAATTCGCGATCGGAAGTCAGCCGTTCGAACTTTGAAACGCCACGTCGGGTCAGCTGCATGCGCTGCGCATGCCTGCGCTGCAGCGTTTCAAGTTTTCAGATATATATATAGCTATAGAGCTCTAGATCATGATCGTGATCAAGATGCGAATTCGAATACATCTGCCAAGGCCAGGCCGTCCGACGGTCACAGCGTCCTGCTGGTCGTGACCTAGCTATTGCAGCTGCAGTCAAAACGTGCATGTGACTTGAAATGTCCTGTTAAACGTTCTATATAGCTACGGTAGCTAGCTATAGGCCTCTCGGCAGCAGAGCTCTGAAGGGGAAACTTGTCTTCAACACTGCACATGCACTGTCTACGAGGCAAAAACTCACGTATACATCCCAACCATGGAGCTTATGGGCTAAACCAGGACCTAACTAGACCTGTCTATCTAAATGCTAACTAGACTAGCTAGCCCGAGAAATTCATGAAAGCTCTATGCAATCGATGATCCAAAATGAAGCACCAGAAGACTGATCATTGGCAATTGGCATCTTAACTTACAGGGACAGGAGTTGGCTGAGTTGCTGGGTCTTGCCTGGAAGCTTGCAATTGCCCGACTTGCGCCAGGAACCATACAGTCACCTCCTCATCGACGACTGCTTCTCAACTGCGGAAACACCAAAGGATATTTCCTTGAGCATCTTTTCTTCACGCAACATGAGAGCATCATGGTTACCAGTCTTCTTGCGGGTGAGGATGAGGCAGTCGTTATTCTTGACCCCGGCAACTTCAAGCTTTCGCATCTGCTCGCAAAATTCAGTGCAAAGTAGTCAGGGCAAAGATGCCCTAGAAACGCACCGCCCCTAAGGGCTTGCCGTGCCCTGCGATCGTCAGGTAGAACTCGCTGGGATCGCAGTTGCTGAAAGCCTTGCACGCAGGGGCAAGCAGCACGAGCCGGATGAAATCGTCAACATTCTGAGGGGGATAGTGACGTTGGCAGGTGCCAGAAAGTGCTGGCAGCGCCGCAAGCAAATCAAGATTAGCGCACAAGGAAGAGCGGCACGTTCGTCATCGCTATTGGTTCCGCCTGCGATTCCACTGCCACCTGCAAATCGAATCCGCCGCTTGTCTTCACTGGACAGGAGCCGCCGCCGCCGGCGCCCAGAAAAGAAGAGTAATCTCCGCGCTGCGCCTAATGAGAAGCGAGCGCAATTATAGAGATGCGAACTGCAGCGTACAGCACTCATAGGCCTGTCCCGTGCAGTGAGGCCCGAGAACGGACAGATGCCATCACCGCCCTTGCCTGCGGAGCTGATGAGAAGACCCAAAGCAAGCAGCGCTATGCGGACCTGAAAACGGACACGACATGCTGAAAAAGCAGCGACTGGTGCGCTTCACGCTCAGCTGGGAGGCACAAAGCCGCTGCAGCGCTAGCGGAAGCCGTCCGGCGGCGAAGGAGCTTTGGTATGAGTTGAGCGGGTCTTGAAGGCAAAGCCTTCGTCGGGGTGCTGGCCGCGCTCGCTATAGCTAGCTCGCGAACTTTTCTTGGTTTCTCTAGGCCTTCTGAATGCTGTATCCCCGCCAAAGCGAACTACGCCGAACTAAGCCGAACTTCCTGCGACAGCTGCAAAATTGCGCTGCCTGGCGGCTGCACCAACCCGTATACAGATCTGACACGTAATCGCCTCGGCAAGTAGCGCGCGGGGTCCGTGCTGGATTCCCAGAGCCCTCAGCAACCAGCGCCGGCGCGCGCGGGAGACGCGGACGTTCAAGGGTTTGTGGTATGGGCCGCCAGTCTCGTCTGCCTCGGTGAGCGGCCGTGCCTGCGGGCGTCGCGAAGAGCGCGCTCATCGCGTGGCGCCGGCGCAGGCGCGTACCTGTGCTGGGCGTATCTCCCGGATGAGGTCCTTCATTCGATCGGCGTATACTATTATCCTGACCGGTGCGCATGAGGCACGGGGCAGGTAGCGTAGTCTGAGCTTCATTGCAGGTACTGGGCGGTGGCGGTGCCGATCTACGCATGCGTGTGCACGCTTTTCGTCATCGTTTTCTACGTTGCGGTGAACATGATGATGACGCCGCCGCTCTCCTCCCTTCGAAACATTACGGGTCCGCGAGAATAGACTCCTTGCGCGTCGCCGTCCGCGCAAGCGCGAGCTGACTCAGGACCGCAGACGAGCACGCTCGAGAGGAGGACCCGCAGGCACAGCGCGGGGGGCGGGCCGTGCCTCCAATAGCGGATTTGGACATTCGGCTCGTCTCCCGCACCCTCCACTGCTCGTAGTGAAGGAAGTTCCAGATTTAGACGCCCTCCCACAGTGACCACGGAGCGAGTTCGCGTATTCATAAGTGTAAATCGCATCTAATCGCGATCCGCGCCGCGCGGCCGGGCGCTATAGCTCTACTTGGGGGCGGGTTTTGCGGGGCCGCCTGCCGGGGCGGGCTTGATGGCGACGGTGAGCACGCGGTCGAGGTCGCCCATGCGCTCCTCCCACTCGGAGCGCGTGCGGCGGATGTCGGCGTTGAGACGCTCGAGGTGTGCGCGAAGCTCCAGCGAGCGCTGCACCGCCGCCGCGTTCTTCGCGTCCCCCGCGAGGGCCGCCACCGCCGCCGCCGCCGCCGCCGACGCCGCCGCCGAGCCGCGCGGGGTTCCCGAGCCGCCCGCCGCGGGCCCGCGGGCGGGCGAGGGAGGAGGAAGCAAAGGAGGGGGAGGAGGCGGTGTCGGCGGGCGGGGGGTGGGGAGGACCTCGGCGCGCGGGAGGGGCGGGGGCGGGCCGGGCGTGGGGAGGGGCCCGGACATACGCGCGGCGATCGCCTCGGCGAGCTTCTCAGTGGAGGGCATCATAGCGCCGCCGCCGCCGCCCGCCCGCGCGGACAGCGGCGCCACCGCGCCGACGGGCGTCGTCGCCGGCGCCGCGATCGCGGTGGCGTGCGGGCCTCGGCGGGGCCGGGCCGGGAGCGGTGGCGGGGCCGAAGCGGGGGCGGGGGAGGAGGGGCGCATCTCGGGGGTGTTGGCGCCGGAGGAGAGGGGGAGGGGGGCGGACGGGGCCGAGCCGAGGGGCCCGAAGGACGCGAGGCGAACGCGGTGCGGGGGAGGAGGGCGGGGTACTGCGCCCGCGCCGCCAGTCCCGCCCGCCCTCCTCGGCGCCCTCCCTGGGAGGCGCGGCAGGCTGGGCCGCCGGCGCCGGGCCCGCCCGGGCGGCCGGCGCCGAGGCCTCCTGCTGCGGCTGCGGCGCCTGCTGCTGCTGGGCGGCCTGGAGAGCCTGGAGGGCGCGGGCCGAGGAGGGCACTTCGGCCTCCGCGCGCTCCCCGGCGCCTGCGCCTGCTGCGTCTGCGTCTGCGCCTGCGCCTGGGGCTGCGCCTGAGGCTGAGGCTGCGGGGCGGCCTTCGCGGGAGAAGCGGGCGGCTGGGCGGCGGCGGCGGCGGCGGCGGCGGCGGCGGCTCCAGCGCGCGCTTCGGCAGGGCGGGCGGCAGAGCCGGAGGGGCGCGGAGCGGCGGAGTCCCCGCCTCCGAGGGCGGCGAGGGCCTGGCTCTCGGGCTGGCCCCCGCTGCGCAAGGCTGAGTTGAGAGCAGAGGGGCGCAGGGACGCGGGGCGGGCACCTGTAGTGGAGGGCGAACATCGTGTCGGCCTTGGTCTTGAGGACGGTGGCGACCTGCGGGGCGGGCGGGCGGGCGGAGGCTCGAACCGGGGGCGGGGGAGGAGGTGGGGCAGGGCGGGGCGGGGCGAGGCGGGGGACCTGCTGCACCAGCTGTTTGTTCTGCTCCTCCAGCTGCTTCACCTTGGCCTGCCGCCCGCCTTCAGCAGGGGTCAAGAGGAGAGGGGGGGGGGGGGAAAGCGCTCGCCTCGAGGGCGGCCGCCTCGCGGTCGCGCTCGGACTGCGGGGCGCCCTCCTTCGCCGCCGACGAGGAGGAGGAGGAAGCGGCGGCGGCGGCGCCAGAGCCGGCCTTAAAGCCGCCTGCGGCCTTCTCGACAGCGGCCAGGATCGACTCCTTCAGGCCGCGCAGCTTCTCGCTCGCCGTGGCGCGCGGCGTCTCCTGCGCCGCGCCTCCCTCCGGCAGCACGCTCCGCGAGCTCACGGCGCCCCGCGGCGAGCTCTTCGGCTCCTGCGTCGGCGTGGGCGCGCGGGCGGCCGCCGCGGGCCGGGGCCCGCCGGCTCGGGGGTCCGGGGCCGCGGGCGGGGCGGCGGGAGGGGCGGCGGGGCGGGGCTGGCGGGGCGGGGCTGGCGGGGCCCGGCTGCCTCTCGGGGGCCTGGAAGGATGCGAGGACGGCGGGGGGCGGGCGGGGCGCGAGGCGGCGCGCGGCCTCGGCGGCCTGCAGCTGGGCGGCGACGTGGCCCGAGGCCTCCACCGCCTCCGAGACGGCCGGCGAGGCGACGGACGAGGCGGCCGTCAGCGGCTCGTTCGTGGCGCAGGAGCCGATGTCCCCGAAGAGGCGGCCCCACGAGAAGGCGCCGCGGCCCTCCTCCTCGCGCTTCCGCCGCTCGCTCTCCACCGCCCAGAGCTCCTGCGTGGACGCCGCAACCTGCCCCCGGAGCTCCTCCAGGAGCACGCCCTTCTCCTCCAGCTCCCGCTCGAGCCGCGCGGCGCGCTTGGCGAGGTCGTCCGCCTCCTCGGCGCGCTTGCGGAGCCGGTCGTTCTCCTCCGCGAGCCGCTCGCACTCCTCGAGCGCCACCTTCTTGACCGCCTCCACGCGGCCCTTCCAGTCCCCGACCGCGTCCAGCGCTGCGCCCCAGCGCGGCCCGGCCCGCTCAGGGGCCGCTCAGGGGCTCGGGCGAGGGGAGCGCACCGCGGGCGAGCTGCTCGTTCTCGGCGGCGAGGTCGCGCACGTCGGAGCGGAGGCGCGAGAGCTCCTCGGCCTGCTCCTCGAGGGCCTGCGCGAGGAACCCGTTCTCCTCGGCGACCGCCCTGTACTCCGAGGCGAGCGCGTCCAGGTCCTCCAGCTGCCGCCGCAGCTGCGAGGCGACGCCGCCCAGCTTCTCCCGCAGCAGGCCGTTCTCGTCCACCACCCGCGCGTACTCCTCTGCAGGCACGTCCATGCTGATGCTCCGCTCCAGATCCTTCGAGGGCGACACGCCGCCGGCGGCAGCGGCGGCGGCGGCGGCCTGCCCGGCCATGGCGGCCCGGACCTGCGCCTGCAGGGACGCGAGCGTCTCCTGGAGGCGCGCGTGCTCCTCGGCCAGGCGCTCGTAGTCCGCCCGCTGGACGACATCGCGCGCCTCCTCAGAGCCGACGGAGCGCAGCGAGACGCTCCGCTGCTGGCTGATCGCCGCCTCCTCCTGCGCCCGCGCCGCCACCTGCATCGCCTGCGCCGCCTGCTGCTGCGCGGCCCGCAGCTGCCCGTCCAGGTCCGAGACCCGCTGCTGCAGCTGCGCCGCCGCCCGCATCACGTCGGCGTGCTCCCGCGCCCGCTCCTGGAGCGTCCGGTTCTCGCTGAGGAGCGACATGTGCCGGGCCTGCGAGTCCAGCACGACTCCCTGCAGGCTCTCCACCTGCTCTATGAAGCGCTGCCGCTCCACGGACACAGCGTCCTCCAGCTCGCGTATCTGCGAAGGGCGCGCGCTGAGCGGGGCGCGCCACGCCGCGGCCGCCAACGCGCACCCGCGCCGCGAGCTTCCCGTTGTCGGCCTGCAGCTCAGAGAGCTCCTGCGTCAGCGTCTGCGAACGCTCGCTCTGCTCCCGGAACCGCCGCTTGTACTCGGCGCCCTTCTCCAGGATCTCGTTGCGCTCGTTGCTGAGCGCCAGGAAGCGGTCGATGAGGCGCTGCACTTCGGCCCCCTGCTCGCGCTCCAGCTCCAGCAGTTCCAGGCGCGCCTCGCGCTCCTGCGGTCGAGACGTCAGCACTCGAAGACATGCACGCCGCTCTGCACGCGCGCCGCTCTGCACGCGCGCCGCTCTGCATCGCACCTGTTGCTGCATCTGGAAGTGCGACGGCTGGCCGCGGCTGGATTGATAGCCGCCGCCTTTCGAGTCCTTCCCGTTCCATCCAGAAACGAACTTTTGCGGGGATCGCGTCTGGAGGTGCAGTTCATCTGCGGACTGCGGTCAGAGGTGGTCGGGCGCGATTTCTAGAGCCGGCACGGCGCCCAAGCGAACCCGGTCGGCCAGATAAGAACGCCTGCCGCTGCTCACCGTGCAGGGCTCCGACTTGGCACAAGAGCGATTGCCGCGTTAGGATCGACACGAGGGACACGCCAAGCTCCGCGGGTCCATTGTGCGACTGGACGTAGGCGACAATCTGCGCAAACGAAGTGGAGAAACACCGTCAGCTCGTCTCGCCAAGGAGAGCCTAGTGCGGCGGGTTGCCGGAACGGACCCAAGAGAAGGAGCTCATTGTTCGAGTCTCGCGCGCGAGCGCGGCACTTGGCCGGCTACGGGGAGATCCGCTGCTCGCCTTGCTTCATCTCGGAGGGCGGCGCGGGTGAACTCCGATCGGCTGAGACCCCCGGGTTGCAAACTGGCCTCACACCTCTACCTACCCCGGCTGCGTCTCTTCCCCACCTGAAGAGCGCCTCTACCCCCCAGGCTTAGCTAACTAAGCTAAGAGCATTCGCCTGCTTAAGCTTGAGCCTTCTCATTTCTCCAGCGATCGCCTCGGTTAGTAAGGGTACCCGATCGGAATCGAGCCCTAACAAGGAGCCTCCGCAAAGCGATCGCTTGCGTGTTCTCGTTTCTGCGGTCGCCGGTGACGTATCGCGTCACGGTCTTCTCATTGGCGAAGCGATCGCCGGTTCGTTATGAATGGAAATCAGGCGATCGCCAGGCACCGCCGGATCGGGGCTGCCGGGCCGCGCCTGGCTGGAGGGGGGGGCAGGGGATCGGAGGGTACCAGTGCCAAATCGACGCAGCAGCTGCGACCGAGCCTTTGCAGCCAAGAAGCCGCCACGCGCTCGGCGGTAGCTACTCGACCAGAAGCGTCGTCAGATGCCTGGAGCTCTTCGCCAGCAGCACTCCGGGGCCAGGCAGCGTCCAGCTAGCGCGGCGCGGAGTTCGGAGGTTGCTGGGCGGCTGAGAGGGCTCTACAGATGAAGCGTAGAGCTTAGCTTA
The DNA here is from genome assembly GCA_004431415.1 of Cyanophora paradoxa. Taxonomy (NCBI): domain Eukaryota; class Glaucocystophyceae; order Cyanophorales; family Cyanophoraceae; genus Cyanophora; species Cyanophora paradoxa. The sequence continues at coordinate 164,783 of QPMI01000432.1, read as the reverse complement.
CCTTCGCGGCCGCCCGTCGCCCGCGCCAGGCTCACGGCGTTGAGTCCGTTGAACCCACCGCGCTTCAGGTAAACCTGCCTTCGCTTTGTGGCTTCTTGGCTTCTTATCGTCTCTCCTGCATACTCTCGCAGGTGCGGCGGCCGCTTTCGGCCTCAGTGGCAGCTGTGCGGTGGCAGCTTCCACCGTCGCCCGCGCCGGCTTCAGGTGCGCAGGGACGCCCTCTCGCTATCGCTCTCTGGAATCGCTTTTGAGCGATCGTCTCGCAGGCACGCGCTCGCTCCCAGGCTTCTGTGCGGCGGCCGGGAGCTCGAATACGGTGCGGCCGCTCCGCTCGCTTTCGGAAATCAGTGCTTATACGCGCACTCGCCTGGCAGGCACGTGCCAGTGCAGGCACGCGCTTCGTTCTAAGGCTCCCGGCGAGGCTTCCCGCGCCCCGTGGGGCGCTCTTCAGGTTCGCGAAGCGCCTCGTCCCAAGGCAATCGCTCCTGAACGCGTACGCGCGGACGCACGCTTTCTCGCAGATGCGCGCTCGCTTCCGGGCAGCCAGGCGACTGTGGGCCGGGGCGGCGCGGCTTGCGGCGGCGGCGACGCGACGTAGCGCCCGCGTTCGCAGCAGTAGCAGCATCAGCAGCTCGGGGAGGCCGCGGCGCCGGCCAGCGGCCCCGCGCTCGTCGCCCGCCGGCGGCCCCGCTCTCGTCGCCCAGCTCGACGTCGACACGGCGCGGGCGGCTCGGAAACTCGGCGCTTGCTAGCTCGGGCTCCGAGGCTCGCCCGCCTCTCGATCTGTTCGATTCCTGTATATCTATATACGTGTGCGTGCGCATGCAAAGCTCCTTCCCCGGGGCGCTCGCCAGTGGCCGCGCGCATTGGAAAGAATGCTGGTATTGTTTTTAGAGAACGCTAGGCTGAAGATTCGTAAAGAAACAGTTGGGGGCGGGCTTTTAAGAGGGGCTACGGGGCGCTGGCGCGTACGCTTGCGTAGGTGAAGGGACGCCGAGATCCGCCGGCGCCGGGATTGCCGGCGGGGCGACCCGCCCCAGATCCGCTGAGATCGCGTCCCTGCAGAGCGGGAATCAGATACGCGCAGCCGTGCGCATTGAGAAGCTGCACACCAGGCGGCGTCCCAGGCCGAAGTGCCGACGCCAGAGCCTATGCCCGCGTTCGCGCAGCGCGGGAAGGCGGCGCTCGGCAGGCGCTCTGCGAGGCAAACGCAGGCCAGAACCTGCGCAAGGCAGAGTCAGCAGGCGTACGCACAGGCCGCGGGCGAATTCAAAAAGCCGGCCACCGAGATGATGCCGCGCTGACGCGGCGGCGGGTCCTTCGACGTCAGCTGCTCGACGTTCTTCTCGAGAGTGAGCGAGTTTAGGAGGATGCGCTGCACGTCCTCGCTGGCCGCGCCGTCCTCCGCGAGGCAGCGCCGGACAGCCTCCTGCGTACGTGCGCGTGCGGGTCAGAAGCAGCCTGCGAGGCAGCGCAGCGGGCGCTTCGCACCTGTGCACTCCACTCCAGGCGACCAGCGAGGTCCGAGGTCGCTCGCGGGCCCTTCAACCCGCACTTCTGCACGCGTTCTGTGAGAATCGGCCGAGCGCGCGTGCGGAAAACTCAGGCAGAGCACGCGCACGACTGCGTCCTTCTCAGTGATCGTCAGAAGCTCGAGCACGAAGCTGTAGTCGGGTGCTTGCCCGCCTGGGATCTGCAAGCGGTCGTCCTTGGGGACGCTTACCCAGTCCCGCCTCGCCCGGAACGCCTTCCACGCCTCCGCGCGGCCGCTCGTCGTCGTGCCTTTGATGCAGATGTTCATAATGAGCCCAGTCCAGCGCACAGGTGCCTGCGACTGCGTGTCGCGTACGGCGGCGGAATCGCGGAAAAGAACGGCAGCGCGAACCTGACCGAGAAGAAACTGCAGAGCCTTCTCACCGCACAGGATGATGCATCCCGCATGCTCCGCACGGAAGATCTCGCCCGAAAGAGAGCTTGAGAAGGAGGGAAACAACGGTCAGAACGGAAGCGACCCAAGGCGAGGCGAGGAAGGGCGAACCGTTAAGCCTTCGAAGGAGAAGAAGTAGTAGACCCGCGTACGCAAGCGGTTCGCGCCCACGGCCGCCATGCAGCGCCTGCGTGGCCACCGGCACGGCTGCCAGGTCGCTCGCCCGCTTCCGCCGCCGCGAAGCCGCCGCCCTCTGCACGTTCGTCGTCGCCGGTGACCAGCTGTTGAACTGCGCAAGCGAAAAGCGGGCACAGAGCCCTTGGAAAGAAGTGCGCAACGCGGACGTAGGCCAAACCGCGAGCTTCCAGGGCTCTTTCCGCAGAAGATCAAGAAGCCGACGACCCGTATCGGTGGCCTTGACGTTGTTGCGGTGACTCGGCGACCAGGCAGTGAGCCTTGCGCCCAGTTCGTCGAAGAGACCTCGGTGCGCGGCTTAGAGCGCAGCCAAAGGGGACGAGGCGCTGCCCGAGACGCACCAGACTGCTCAAGAGATGAAAGAAAGAGCACATGCTGACCCGGGCCGCGCTCCGGAGCGTACGGCGACGTTCCTCTCTGCGCGGGCGGCTGAGCGCTGAACTGCGCGTGCTTGGCGCGGACGACGACGATGTGCCGGCTCAAGAGCTGCTGCAGGAGCGTAGACGAGCGCTCTGCGAGCAGCATCGTGCCCGATGCCAATCTGAGTATGTATCCCCCCAACGGTCCCACCCCCCAACGTTAACGGTCCTGTGGGATCGGAAGCTGGAGCGTGCGGACCTCGGACTTGCGCGCAAATCAAGTCTTCAACATGCGCGAGGGCTGTATCAATGCCGTGCGGGCCCCCTGCTTGCACTTTTGCCTAGGTTCGAGCACGAAGCTGTAGTCGGGTGCTTGCCCGCCTGGGATCTGCAAGCGGTCGTCCTTGGGAGCGCTTACCCAGTCCCGCCTCGCCCGGAACGCCTTCCACGCCTCCGCGCGGCCGCTCGTCGTCGTGCCTTTGATGCAGATGTTCATAATGAGCCCAGTCCAGCGCACAGGTGCCTGCGACTGCGTGTCGCGTACGGCGGCGGAATCGCGGAAAAGAACGGCAGCGCGAACCTGACCGAGAAGAAACTGCAGAGCCTTCTCACCGCACAGGATGATGCATCCCGCATGCTCCGCACGGAAGATCTCGCCCCGAAAGAGAGCTTGAGAAGGAGGGAAACAACGGTCAGAACGGAAGCGACCCCAAGGCGAGGCGAGGAAGGGCGAACCGTTAAGCCTTCGAAGGAGAAGAAGTAGTAGACCCGCGTACGCAAGCGGTTCGCGCCCACGGCCGCCATGCAGCGCCTGCGTGGCCACCGGCACGGCTGCCAGGTCGCTCGCCCGCTTCCGCCGCCGCGAAGCCGCCGCCCTCTGCACGTTCGTCGTCGCCGGTGACCAGCTGTTGAACTGCGCAAGCGAAAAGCGGGCACAGAGCCCTTGGAAAGAAGTGCGCAACGCGGACGTAGGCCAAACCGCGAGCTTCCAGGGCTCTTTCCGCAGAAGATCAAGAAGCCGACGACCCGTATCGGTGGCCTTGACGTTGTTGCGGTGACTCGGCGACCAGGCAGTGAGCCTTGCGCCCAGTTCGTCGAAGAGACCTCGGTGCGCGGCTTAGAGCGCAGCCAAAGGGGACGAGGCGCTGCCCGAGACGCACCAGACTGCTCAAGAGATGAAAGAAAGAGCACATGCTGACCCGGGCCGCGCTCCGGAGCGTACGGCGACGTTCCTCTCTGCGCGGGCGGCTGAGCGCTGAACTGCGCGTGCTTGGCGCGGACGACGACGATGTGCCGGCTCAAGAGCTGCTGCAGGAGCGTAGACGAGCGCTCTGCGAGCAGCATCGTGCCCGATGCCAATCTGAGTATGTATCCCCCCAACGGTCCCACCCCCCAACGTTAACGGTCCTGTGGGATCGGAAGCTGGAGCGTGCGGACCTCGGACTTGCGCGCAAATCAAGTCTTCAACATGCGCGAGGGCTGTATCAATGCCGTGCGGGCCCCCTGCTTGCACTCTGTATCAATGCCGTGCGGGATCCCACAAGATTCGTAAAGAAACAGTTGGGGGCGGGCTTTTAAGAGGGGCTACGGGGCGCTGGCGCGTACGCTTGCGTAGGTGAAGGGACGCCGAGATCCGCCGGCGCCGGGATTGCCGGCGGGGCGACCCGCCCCAGATCCGCTGAGATCGCGTCCCTGCAGAGCGGGAATCAGATACGCGCAGCCGTGCGCATTGAGAAGCTGCACACCAGGCGGCGTCCCAGGCCGAAGTGCCGACGCCAGAGCCTATGCCCGCGTTCGCGCAGCGCGGGAAGGCGGCGCTCGGCAGGCGCTCTGCGAGGCAAACGCAGGCCAGAACCTGCGCAAGGCAGAGTCAGCAGGCGTACGCACAGGCCGCGGGCGAATTCAAAAAGCCGGCCACCGAGATGATGCCGCGCTGACGCGGCGGCGGGTCCTTCGACGTCAGCTGCTCGACGTTCTTCTCGAGAGTGAGCGAGTTTAGGAGGATGCGCTGCACGTCCTCGCTGGCCGCGCCGTCCTCCGCGAGGCAGCGCCGGACAGCCTCCTGCGTACGTGCGCGTGCGGGGTCAGAAGCAGCCTGCGAGGCAGCGCAGCGGGCGCTTCGCACCTGTGCACTCCACTCCAGGCGACCAGCGAGGTCCGAGGTCGCTCGCGGGCCTTCAACCCGCACTTCTGCACGCGTTCTGTGAGAATCGGCCGAGCGCGCGTGCGGAAAACTCAGGCAGAGCACGCGCACGACTGCGTCCTTCTCAGTGATCGTCAGAAGCTCGAGCACGAAGCTGTAGTCGGGTGCTTGCCCGCCTGGGATCTGCAAGCGGTCGTCCTTGGGGACGCTTACCCAGTCCCGCCTCGCCCGGAACGCCTTCCACGCCTCCGCGCGGCCGCTCGTCGTCGTGCCTTTGATGCAGATGTTCATAATGAGCCCAGTCCAGCGCACAGGTGCCTGCGACTGCGTGTCGCGTACGGCGGCGGAATCGCGGAAAAGAACGGCAGCGCGAACCTGACCGAGAAGAAACTGCAGAGCCTTCTCACCGCACAGGATGATGCATCCCGCATGCTCCGCACGGAAGATCTCGCCCCGAAAGAGAGCTTGAGAAGGAGGGAAACAACGGTCAGAACGGAAGCGACCCCAAGGCGAGGCGAGGAAGGGCGAACCGTTAAGCCTTCGAAGGAGAAGAAGTAGTAGACCCGCGTACGCAAGCGGTTCGCGCCCACGGCCGCCATGCAGCGCCTGCGTGGCCACCGGCACGGCTGCCAGGTCGCTCGCCCGCTTCCGCCGCCGCGAAGCCGCCGCCCTCTGCACGTTCGTCGTCGCCGGTGACCAGCTGTTGAACTGCGCAAGCGAAAAGCGGGCACAGAGCCCTTGGAAAGAAGTGCGCAACGCGGACGTAGGCCAAACCGCGAGCTTCCAGGGCTCTTTCCGCAGAAGATCAAGAAGCCGACGACCCGTATCGGTGGCCTTGACGTTGTTGCGGTGACTCGGCGACCAGGCAGTGAGCCTTGCGCCCAGTTCGTCGAAGAGACCTCGGTGCGCGGCTTAGAGCGCAGCCAAAGGGGACGAGGCGCTGCCCGAGACGCACCAGACTGCTCAAGAGATGAAAGAAAGAGCACATGCTGACCCGGGCCGCGCTCCGGAGCGTACGGCGACGTTCCTCTCTGCGCGGGCGGCTGAGCGCTGAACTGCGCGTGCTTGGCGCGGACGACGACGATGTGCCGGCTCAAGAGCTGCTGCAGGAGCGTAGACGAGCGCTCTGCGAGCAGCATCGTGCCCGATGCCAATCTGAGTATGTATCCCCCAACGGTCCCACCCCCAACGTTAACGGTCCTGTGGGATCGGAAGCTGGAGCGTGCGGACCTCGGACTTGCGCGCAAATCAAGTCTTCAACATGCGCGAGGGCTGTATCAATGCCGTGCGGGCCCCTGCTTGCACTTTTGCCTAGGTTCGAGCACGAAGCTGTAGTCGGGTGCTTGCCCGCCTGGGATCTGCAAGCGGTCGTCCTTGGGGACGCTTACCCAGTCCCGCCTCGCCCGGAACGCCTTCCACGCCTCCGCGCGGCCGCTCGTCGTCGTGCCTTTGATGCAGATGTTCATAATGAGCCCAGTCCAGCGCACAGGTGCCTGCGACTGCGTGTCGCGTACGGCGGCGGAATCGCGGAAAAGAACGGCAGCGCGAACCTGACCGAGAAGAAACTGCAGAGCCTTCTCACCGCACAGGATGATGCATCCCGCATGCTCCGCACGGAAGATCTCGCCCCGAAAGAGAGCTTGAGAAGGAGGGAAACAACGGTCAGAACGGAAGCGACCCCAAGGCGAGGCGAGGAAGGGCGAACCGTTAAGCCTTCGAAGGAGAAGAAGTAGTAGACCCGCGTACGCAAGCGGTTCGCGCCCACGGCCGCCATGCAGCGCCTGCGTGGCCACCGGCACGGCTGCCAGGTCGCTCGCCCGCTTCCGCCGCCGCGAAGCCGCCGCCCTCTGCACGTTCGTCGTCGCCGGTGACCAGCTGTTGAACTGCGCAAGCGAAAAGCGGGCACAGAGCCCTTGGAAAGAAGTGCGCAACGCGGACGTAGGCCAAACCGCGAGCTTCCAGGGCTCTTTCCGCAGAAGATCAAGAAGCCGACGACCCGTATCGGTGGCCTTGACGTTGTTGCGGTGACTCGGCGACCAGGCAGTGAGCCTTGCGCCCAGTTCGTCGAAGAGACCTCGGTGCGCGGCTTAGAGCGCAGCCAAAGGGGACGAGGCGCTGCCCGAGACGCACCAGACTGCTCAAGAGATGAAAGAAAGAGCACATGCTGACCCGGGCCGCGCTCCGGAGCGTACGGCGACGTTCCTCTCTGCGCGGGCGGCTGAGCGCTGAACTGCGCGTGCTTGGCGCGGACGACGACGATGTGCCGGCTCAAGAGCTGCTGCAGGAGCGTAGACGAGCGCTCTGCGAGCAGCATCGTGCCCGATGCCAATCTGAGTATGTATCCCCCCAACGGTCCCACCCCCCAACGTTAACGGTCCTGTGGGATCGGAAGCTGGAGCGTGCGGACCTCGGACTTGCGCGCAAATCAAGTCTTCAACATGCGCGAGGGCTGTATCAATGCCGTGCGGGCCCCCTGCTTGCACTTTTGCCTAGGTTCGAGCACGAAGCTGTAGTCGGGTGCTTGCCCGCCTGGGATCTGCAAGCGGTCGTCCTTGGGGACGCTTACCCAGTCCCGCCTCGCCCGGAACGCCTTCCACGCCTCCGCGCGGCCGCTCGTCGTCGTGCCTTTGATGCAGATGTTCATAATGAGCCCAGTCCAGCGCACAGGTGCCTGCGACTGCGTGTCGCGTACGGCGGCGGAATCGCGGAAAAGAACGGCAGCGCGAACCTGACCGAGAAGAAACTGCAGAGCCTTCTCACCGCACAGGATGATGCATCCCGCATGCTCCGCACGGAAGATCTCGCCCCGAAAGAGAGCTTGAGAAGGAGGGAAACAACGGTCAGAACGGAAGCGACCCCAAGGCGAGGCGAGGAAGGGCGAACCGTTAAGCCTTCGAAGGAGAAGAAGTAGTAGACCCGCGTACGCAAGCGGTTCGCGCCCACGGCCGCCATGCAGCGCCTGCGTGGCCACCGGCACGGCTGCCAGGTCGCTCGCCCGCTTCCGCCGCCGCGAAGCCGCCGCCCTCTGCACGTTCGTCGTCGCCGGTGACCAGCTGTTGAACTGCGCAAGCGAAAAGCGGGCACAGAGCCCTTGGAAAGAAGTGCGCAACGCGGACGTAGGCCAAACCGCGAGCTTCCAGGGCTCTTTCCGCAGAAGATCAAGAAGCCGACGACCCGTATCGGTGGCCTTGACGTTGTTGCGGTGACTCGGCGACCAGGCAGTGAGCCTTGCGCCCAGTTCGTCGAAGAGACCTCGGTGCGCGGCTTAGAGCGCAGCCAAAGGGGACGAGGCGCTGCCCGAGACGCACCAGACTGCTCAAGAGATGAAAGAAAGAGCACATGCTGACCCGGGCCGCGCTCCGGAGCGTACGGCGACGTTCCTCTCTGCGCGGGCGGCTGAGCGCTGAACTGCGCGTGCTTGGCGCGGACGACGACGATGTGCCGGCTCAAGAGCTGCTGCAGGAGCGTAGACGAGCGCTCTGCGAGCAGCATCGTGCCCGATGCCAATCTGAGTATGTATCCCCCCAACGGTCCCACCCCCCAACGTTAACGGTCCTGTGGGATCGGAAGCTGGAGCGTGCGGACCTCGGACTTGCGCGCAAATCAAGTCTTCAACATGCGCGAGGGCTGTATCAATGCCGTGCGGGCCCCCTGCTTGCACTTTTGCCTAGGTTCGAGCACGAAGCTGTAGTCGGGTGCTTGCCCGCCTGGGATCTGCAAGCGGTCGTCCTTGGGGACGCTTACCCAGTCCCGCCTCGCCCGGAACGCCTTCCACGCCTCCGCGCGGCCGCTCGTCGTCGTGCCTTTGATGCAGATGTTCATAATGAGCCCAGTCCAGCGCACAGGTGCCTGCGACTGCGTGTCGCGTACGGCGGCGGAATCGCGGAAAAGAACGGCAGCGCGAACCTGACCGAGAAGAAACTGCAGAGCCTTCTCACCGCACAGGATGATGCATCCCGCATGCTCCGCACGGAAGATCTCGCCCGAAAGAGAGCTTGAGAAGGAGGGAAACAACGGTCAGAACGGAAGCGACCCAAGGCGAGGCGAGGAAGGGCGAACCGTTAAGCCTTCGAAGGAGAAGAAGTAGTAGACCCGCGTACGCAAGCGGTTCGCGCCCACGGCCGCCATGCAGCGCCTGCGTGGCCACCGGCACGGCTGCCAGGTCGCTCGCCCGCTTCCGCCGCCGCGAAGCCGCCGCCCTCTGCACGTTCGTCGTCGCCGGTGACCAGCTGTTGAACTGCGCAAGCGAAAAGCGGGCACAGAGCCCTTGGAAAGAAGTGCGCAACGCGGACGTAGGCCAAACCGCGAGCTTCCAGGGCTCTTTCCGCAGAAGATCAAGAAGCCGACGACCCGTATCGGTGGCCTTGACGTTGTTGCGGTGACTCGGCGACCAGGCAGTGAGCCTTGCGCCCAGTTCGTCGAAGAGACCTCGGTGCGCGGCTTAGAGCGCAGCCAAAGGGGACGAGGCGCTGCCCGAGACGCACCAGACTGCTCAAGAGATGAAAGAAAGAGCACATGCTGACCCGGGCCGCGCTCCGGAGCGTACGGCGACGTTCCTCTCTGCGCGGGCGGCTGAGCGCTGAACTGCGCGTGCTTGGCGCGGACGACGACGATGTGCCGGCTCAAGAGCTGCTGCAGGAGCGTAGACGAGCGCTCTGCGAGCAGCATCGTGCCCGATGCCAATCTGAGTATGTATCCCCCAACGGTCCCACCCCCAACGTTAACGGTCCTGTGGGATCGGAAGCTGGAGCGTGCGGACCTCGGACTTGCGCGCAAATCAAGTCTTCAACATGCGCGAGGGCTGTATCAATGCCGTGCGGGCCCCTGCTTGCACTTTTGCCTAGGTTCGAGCACGAAGCTGTAGTCGGGTGCTTGCCCGCCTGGGATCTGCAAGCGGTCGTCCTTGGGGACGCTTACCCAGTCCCGCCTCGCCCGGAACGCCTTCCACGCCTCCGCGCGGCCGCTCGTCGTCGTGCCTTTGATGCAGATGTTCATAATGAGCCCAGTCCAGCGCACAGGTGCCTGCGACTGCGTGTCGCGTACGGCGGCGGAATCGCGGAAAAGAACGGCAGCGCGAACCTGACCGAGAAGAAACTGCAGAGCCTTCTCACCGCACAGGATGATGCATCCCGCATGCTCCGCACGGAAGATCTCGCCCCGAAAGAGAGCTTGAGAAGGAGGGAAACAACGGTCAGAACGGAAGCGACCCCAAGGCGAGGCGAGGAAGGGCGAACCGTTAAGCCTTCGAAGGAGAAGAAGTAGTAGACCCGCGTACGCAAGCGGTTCGCGCCCACGGCCGCCATGCAGCGCCTGCGTGGCCACCGGCACGGCTGCCAGGTCGCTCGCCCGCTTCCGCCGCCGCGAAGCCGCCGCCCTCTGCACGTTCGTCGTCGCCGGTGACCAGCTGTTGAACTGCGCAAGCGAAAAGCGGGCACAGAGCCCTTGGAAAGAAGTGCGCAACGCGGACGTAGGCCAAACCGCGAGCTTCCAGGGCTCTTTCCGCAGAAGATCAAGAAGCCGACGACCCGTATCGGTGGCCTTGACGTTGTTGCGGTGACTCGGCGACCAGGCAGTGAGCCTTGCGCCCAGTTCGTCGAAGAGACCTCGGTGCGCGGCTTAGAGCGCAGCCAAAGGGGACGAGGCGCTGCCCGAGACGCACCAGACTGCTCAAGAGATGAAAGAAAGAGCACATGCTGACCCGGGCCGCGCTCCGGAGCGTACGGCGACGTTCCTCTCTGCGCGGGCGGCTGAGCGCTGAACTGCGCGTGCTTGGCGCGGACGACGACGATGTGCCGGCTCAAGAGCTGCTGCAGGAGCGTAGACGAGCGCTCTGCGAGCAGCATCGTGCCCGATGCCAATCTGAGTATGTATCCCCCCAACGGTCCCACCCCCCAACGTTAACGGTCCTGTGGGATCGGAAGCTGGAGCGTGCGGACCTCGGACTTGCGCGCAAATCAAGTCTTCAACATGCGCGAGGGCTGTATCAATGCCGTGCGGGCCCCCTGCTTGCACTTTTGCCTAGGTTGGCTGGTGCTCATTGCCATTGAGGCCGTACCCCGGGCTCCCGGCGCTCTCGGCCCAGGCCGCTGCGAGGGCCTCCGCGACGCGCGCGATCGCTTCAGAAGGTCTACGCGCGACGCTCGCTCGCGCGTGGAGCTCCCCCGCAAGCTTCCCGCAGGGGGTACTTCCGCACGCGCAAGATCCTTTTTTCACAGCGATCGCCGTCATCGCGTCCGCTCGAACTCGGTTCATGTCGGCGATTGCCTGCGCGTACCCGGTACTCGGCCAAGCAATCGCCCCGGCGATGAGAAGGCTCCTTGAAGGTCAGCTGAAGCCGCAATGGAACGCGCACTTGGACCTCCCGTCAGGGCGTCATTTTTTTGTTCGCTGTGCGTATACCACAGCAGGCAGCAGCCGGGCACTCCTGAGCGAGCGCCAGAACAGTTAGCCAGCAGCTTCCGAGCACGCAGCAGCAGCCCGCCGGCAGCTACCGCCATCATCTGCCATGACAACAATCCGCGCTAGACGCGTCGTGCACCTGCGGGCTGTGCGCCGCGTAGACGCTGGCGGCCGCGGCAATGCATGGATGCAGCTGCGCCGGAAGGCAGCAGCGCACCTGCGCGAAGGTTCGTCCAATGCGTTCGCGCTATAAAACTCCCATCGCGCTAGCGCTCTGTACTGACCATTCTTGTGTTGCGCATTCGCAGGCGCAATTCGCCGTCGCTTCCGACCCGCTGCCTTCCCGCTCGCCGAGCTTCCACCCTACATTAATGATGTCATTGCGAAGCACCTGGTGTCCGTGACCGCGGACGCGAGGGCGTTTGCGGGCGTGAACAAAGAGTTCCGCGAGTGTGTCATGCAGGCAACCAAGGAGTAAGCCAGCACGAAGACTTCTGCTGCGTTCGCCTGACTCCTTTTTCTCTCGCGCGCGCAGGTTCGCCGTTATCCTCGACGCTGTTGAGCCCGGAGACGTCGACGAAGCTCGTGCCGAGCTCGAGGCGAACGAGACGGGCCTGGACGACGAGAACAGGCGGCACCTGCTCGAGGCCAAGTCGGTGCGGGAGGCCGCCGCGGAGCTGGCCGAGTGCGACGCCCGCGCCGTCAAGATTCACGTCTACGACTCGAGCGTCCCCTTGCTGGAGCGCCGGATTTATGTGCCTGAGGGCGGCGAGCCGAAGAGGGAGGCCGCCCGCCTCCTCGGCCAGGTCGTGGACGCTCTCCCGCGGGGCGTCCAGTCGATCTGCCTCGACTTCCCCCTGCTCGAAGCGCGCTCCGCCTACTTCGCCTACGAATCGGTGGCGGCGCGGATCGCGGCGCGCACGGGCGCTGGCCTGCGGGAGCTGCTCGTCTGCGGCAAGAACAGGGCCGCGGCCTTCTTCGAATTCGGCCCGGATGCGGTCCGCGCCTCCCGCCGCAGCGCACCCCGGCGCAGGCCGCGCCGACTGAGCCGCGCCGCCGCCGCCGCGCTCAGGTCTTCATGCACCCCGGCCTGCACTCCCTCTTCGGGGAAGTGGACGCGCGGCATCTCGACAAGGCGCTGGCGGCCGCCCCGGGCCTCCGGCTCGTCCACAGCCTCGACCTGCGCCCCGCGGCCGGCGAGGCCCTGGACGCCCTCCTGGACCTGCTCGAGGGCCGCCTCGCGACCGGCTCCCTCCGCTGCCGGGCGATCTTCCTCCCCCGCGACGTCAACGCGGATCAAATCCCGCGGCTCCTCGCCTGCGTCGCCGCCCTCGCCCCGTCGCGCGTGGAGGTCCGCGTCGGGGCCCTCACCGCCGCCTGGCGCGCCTGGGCCGCCGTGCCCGGCCTCGTATCTTGCATCAAGCGGTACGCCCTCGTCCGTTTGTATCCGTCTACCCCGACTCACTTGCTTTCGCGCGCGCGCACACACACAGCTTGACGATCAGCAAGCCGTACAGGGCAGAGGCGTCCGTGGCTGAGGTGCTGGACCTCGCCGCCCTCGTCGCCGCCTCCGGCAAGCTCGAACGCCTCACGTTCGTCGAGCTCCGCCTGGGCTTGCCTGGGCTCGGCATGCTCACCGCCGCCGGTGCGTCCCCGCGGCCCTGCGCTGAATTCGAATTCGAATCCGCCGCCCTTACACCACAGCGCGCGCAGAGGCCAAGGCCATGCAGAGGATGCACGACGTCCTCCGGACGCTGCGCGCCGGCGCCACGTTCGCGCTGGTGCTGGAGGAGAACCGGACGGCCGGCGGCATCAAGCGCCCGCGCGTCTCGGCCAGCGCGCTGGTCCGCCTCGCGAACCTCCCGGGGCTCCAGTGCGCCTTCGACTTCTCGGGCCTCGACGTCTTCAACTACTAGTGCGCGCCGCCCCGGGCCCTGCCCTTGCTCTAGACCGCGCTGACGGTTGCACGGGCGATTGCGCAGTGACGGCCGCGAGCGGGGCGCCATTAAGAGTGCCCTCGCGTCGATTGCGACGGGCGTGCGCCCCGCGTATATTTGCGAACGCGGTAATGTCAACTGGTAGAGCCGACGTCGACGACCATCGGATCAATTTTGGCCCCGGGCGGAACGCCCGCCTGGATTCATTATTTAGTGCGCAGCTGTAGGAAAGGCATTTCGTTTGAGAGTGCTCGTGCGTAATTCAACACTGTACAGTCGCGCACCGGGTGCCGCATGCGCAGTGCAGGCTGTGCAGCTCCGAAACGCACAAGGGGGGTAGAGGCTGCCGATCCATGGCGGCCGCAAGCGCGCCGCACTGGTCGGAGGGACTCGAGGCGCTTGGGTGGGCGGTCAAGTCTTTCGACGGCGATGTTGGCCGCGCGGCGGTGGCCGTGCGCGCGTTCGCCCCGGGCGAGGTCTTCCTCGCCGAGGAACCGCTCCTCGCGTGGCCCGCGAACCCGCAGCCTGACCTCAAGGACCCCGCTTACCGCGCGGTGCGCTCGCTCACCGGCCGGCCAAGCCCTAGCTAAGCCCGGAATCAGCTAGCACTCGCACACATCGATCGTGCTCCGCTGATTGCACGCGCCGCAGCTCAACGCCATCGTCCGCAAGGTGAACTCGGACGCCGCGCGATCGCCGGAGAAGTTCGCGCCCGTGCACGTCGACACCGTGTACGTGCTGGCGGCGCTCGCGAAGAGCCCCGAGGTGCGCGTCCGCTCGCTCGCGCTTCCCTCTGCGCAGTCGCCGCCCGGGATCGAGCGCCCGCGCGCGGCCGCAGGCCGCCGCTCGCGTGATGGACTTCGCGGTCCCTCCGGCGGACCGGGTCACGCCCTACCTGCAGAGCCTGCGGCGGTGCGCGATGGAGGCGTCTGGCGCGCCGCCGTTCAGGGCGCTGGCGAAGGAGGCGTGCGTGCACGCGGTGCTCGCGGCGACGACGAACTCGTTCGCGGCGGGGAACGACCTCGTGGGGCTCTTCGAGCGCGCGGGGAAGCTCGCGCACTCCTGCGGGCCCGCGCTGCTGCACGCGTGGGAGGCGTGGCCCGGCGGAGGCCAGCGGCTCGTCCTGCGCGTCGTGCGGGCCCTCCCCGCCGGCGAGCTCGCGTCCACCTCCTACCTCCCAGGTCCCCGCCCGCGCCCGCCCGCCCGCCTCGACACGCCGCCGCGCGGCTGAGGCCTCGCGCAGGGAAGTACCTCGCGATCGGGGCGGACCTGCGGCGGGCGCAGCTGGAGTGGACGAAGAGCTTCCGCTGCGCCTGCGCGCGCTGCTCGGCCCCCGACACGTGCCGCGGGCTCTGGTGCGCCGGCGACGGCTGCGACGGCTCCGTCTTCCCCTCCCCCGGGGAGCCGACCCGCTGGGGGGTACGCGCCCTTTCTATCCCCGCCCCACCGGCCCGCGCCCCTCCGAAGTCTGAGCGAGCGCCCCGCGGCGCCCGGCAGCCCTGCGACAAGTGCGGGGGTACGTGGTCGGACGCGGACATGCCCCTCGAGGCGGAGGCCGAAGCGGCCCAGAACGTGGCCTCCTGGATGGGTACCGAGGCCCTCGAGCTCGAGGGGGGTACCCCCGAGACCCTCTCGGCGTACGCCCAGCAGCTCTCGCGCACCCTGGGGCCGCGCCACTGGGCCCCCGCCTGGTGCCGGCGGCTGGCGGCGCAGCACTGGGCGCGGGACGCCCGCGGGGCGGGCGCCGCACTTGAGGCGGCCGTGGAGGCGGCCGAGCAGTTCCTGGAGTGGTCCGAGGCGCACGTGGGGCCCTTCTACGCCCAGGACGGGGCCCACTTCGGGACCTACGCCCTCGCCCCGCTCCTGCAGGCCCTCGCGGAGCGGGGGGCGCCCCCCGGGCCCGAGGCGGCGGCCCGGCTGCGGCGCCTCGCGGGGAGGGTGGCGCGCGAGTACGCCCGGCGGCGGCGCTGCTGGTGCCGGGCGGCGCCGCGGACCCCGTCCTATCCGACATCGCCTCGTCCATGGCCGCCCTCGCCGGGCCCGGCCCCTAGCTACAGCTCTTCTCTATTTCTCTCTCTTTGCGCACAAAAAAATAACAGACACAAAAGAGAGGCCGCCACTGTCATTGCTGCGCGCACCCGCCGGCCCGCTGCTCGCCGCCCTGGCCGCCGCCGCCGCCTCCGCCGGGCCCGTTGCCGTTGCCGGCGCGCGGCCGCCCCGAGAGGGTGTTCCCGAGGAACGAGAAGAAGGAGCCGTCGCTCTGGCCGTCGCCCGAGCCGCCCCCGCCCCGCGCCTGCTGCACGTTGCCGTTCACGATGTACGTCGCCGGGTTGCTCTCCCCGCCCGCCCCCGAGCTGCCGGCGCCGAGCGAGGAGGTCGGAACATCGAATCCAGCTGTGCTGGGGCGGGGGCGGGGGCGGATCGGACCTGGCGGCGCCGAGGTTGACGCGGACGAGGGGCGCGAAGGCGCGCGTGAACTCGTCGTGGATGCGCCGGAAGGTCGGCCGCCGCGCCGGGTCCTCCTCCCTGCCCCGCCCCTCAGACTAGGGGGCCGGGCGGGAGCACGGGGGGGCGCGCCAGCACTGGGAGATGAGGTGCTTGAGGGCGGGGTGGACGTCGGCGGGGATGGTCAGCCGCCGCTTGTTGAAGCCGACCTGGAGAGAAGATGGGCGCCGGGGCGGGGCGGGGCGGGGCGGGGCTGGGAGAGGGAAGGGGACCTGGCCGACGACGGCGATGGGCTCGATGCCGACCCACGGCAGGTCCTCCGTCACGATCTCCCACACCTGCAGCGCAGGGCGTCGACCCCTTCCCGCAGAGGGATGGACGGCGACGCCTCTGGCCCCCCCTCTTGAATAGCCCTCGTGCCCCAGCACCCCCCGACCCGCCCCCTCCCCTCCCCCGCGGGGCGCACGAGGACGCCGAAGGAGAAGACGTCGGACTGCTCGGTGCAGCCCGTCTCCCCCCGCAGCAGCTCCGGCGCCATCCACGCCGGCGTCCCCGCCGCGCTGATCGTCGCCTGCCCGAGCGCGCGCCCCTCAGACAGAGACCGGGCGGGGAGCGGGACACGCTCGCTGGCTCGCCTGGGCCTCGCTCTTGATGCGGGCGAGGCCGAAGTCGGCGAGCTTGGCCCGCCCGTCCGCCATCATCAGCACGTTGAACGACCTGCCAGCGAGCCAGGGCGTGAGCGGGGGGCGGGGGAGCTGGCCGGAGGCGCGCGGCCTGCGCACTTGAGGTCCCTGTGGAGGATGGGCGGCTCCAGGGAGACGAGGTACATCATCCCTGCCGGGGGCGGGTTGAGCCGGGAGCGGGGGCGCCCCGTGCACCCGCGGCGGGGCGGGGCGGGGCGGGGCGGGGCGGGGCGGGGTACGGGGCGGGCACCGCAGAGGACGTTGAAGATGACTGAGATCTTCTGCTCAAAGTTGGGCCGCTTCGTCGTCAGGAAGTTGCGCAGGTGCCCTGCCCGCCGCTCTGTCTCAGCGCAGCGGCGAGGGGCCAGGAAGGAAGATGCGGGGGGGTGCAAGGAGGAGCCACGGAATCGATGTTCCCATCCCATCCCATCTCATCCCCGCGCCGCCCCGCGCCGCGCCGCGCCGCCCGGGGCGGACCCTGCTGCGCGAACTCGGTGACGATGTAGAGCTGGTTGTTGTTCTCGTACGCCCCGAAGAACTGGATCACGTTCGGGTGCTGCGAGGGGCGGGGGGAGACGGAATGAGGGGGGAGAAGGGTAGGCGGGGGTGGGTGGGTGGGTGGGTGGCGGCTACCCGCAGGGCTCTGTGGGGCGGGGCGGGGCGGGGCGAGAAGCGGTCAGAGCTGGCTGGAGGGGGAGGAAAGCGGGCGGCGCGGGGCGCGCGAGAAAGAAACGGGGGCGGGCGCACCGGAGGGTCTCGACCTCCGCACGGAAGTCGTCCCGCGCCTGTACCCCCGCCCCCGCCCCCGTCAGCGCGAGGCGGGCGCGCGCGGAGCTAAGAGGCCGCGCTCGCCGGGCCCGTCGCGTCGCGGGCTTTTGCGCTTCGGCTGAGGCTCACCTGGGCGGCCATCTCTGCGGCGCTGACCATGAGCTCCTTGATGGCGACCTCGGTGCCGAGCCACGTCCCCAGGTAGACCCGCCCGAAGCCGCCGCGGCCCAGCACCGGCCCGAACTGCACCTGGTCCGGCCGGATCTGGTCCGACTGCGTCGCCGCTGCGGGCGCGCGCGCGCGGGCGGGCGAGCCGTTCGCTGGACGGCGGACGGTGCATGGGGGGGGCGGGGGCGGGAGGGGCGGGCGGGCCGGCGCACAGATGTCGGAGCCCGGCGTGCGGGGCGTGCGGAGGCCGGGGGGCGGCCCCGGCTGCCCCGCCCTGCCCTGCTGCTGCTGCCCGGGGTACGGCGTCGGGATGAGGTTCTGCGGTCTGCGGCTTTTCTCAGACGGGGCTCAGGGGAGGGGAGGGGCGGGGCGGGGGCGGCGGGGCGCACGGGGGTACGGCGGGCGGGTAGTTGACCTGCGGCCCCGGCCCGTAGTTGGCGTAGCGGGCGCCGAGCTGCCGGTTCCGCTCCGCGGCCCGCCCCGCGAACTTCCGGAGCGTGTCCTGGACGCTGCGCGGGGGTCGGCCGGCGGCGGCGGCAGAGGAAGCGACCCAGGCTAAGCGCGGACGGACGGACCTGCCGAGGAAGTCTGCGGCCTCGCGGGCGGCGGCCTGGATCTCCCGGAAGGTCGTCACCGCCGCCTCGAACTCGTGCTGCATGCTCTCGCACTGCCCCGCCCGCCCGCGGGCTAAGGTAAGCGCGGGCCGGCCCCGAGCTCGGCGCGCGGACCTGCCGGACGTGGTCGGGCGCCTCGGCGTTCATGCGCCCCGTCTCCGCCTCCAGCTGCCCGCCGGCGTCGGGAGAGGAGGGGAGGATAAGAGCGGCGAAGAAGAGAAGAAGGGCGCGGCAGCCAAGCGAAACGGATGCGCCGCGCCGTGCGCACCGCCGAGACGACGCCGAGCTGCTGCGTGTTGGCCTGGTCCAGGCGCGCCTTGATGCCCTCGACCTCGGCGTCGTTGGCGGGGGCCTGCGGGGCCCGCTGCGCGCGCGCCCGCAGCTGCCCGATGGCCGCATCGCGGTTGGCCACGGCCGCCTCCAGGGCGCTCAGCATGTCCACGATGCGCTGCGGCGGCCGCACCGCCCCGCCGGCGGGGCCCAGCGCCCCGGCCCCGCGGCTCCCCGGCCCCCCGGGGCCCGGGTACGGCCGCAGGTTCAACAGCTCCGCCTGGATCGAGATCGGTCAAGAGAGAAGAGCGGGGAGAAGGCGGGGCGGGGCGCACGCGGGGCGTGGAGAGGCGCTCGAGGAGGGGCCGGGCCTTGGCGATGCGCTCCTGCAGGTTCGAGGCGTGCTGCTCCCCCTTCTGGACGCTCACCCGCTGCACCCGCAGCTCGTCGAAGAGCTCCTTCTGCGAACGAAGCGGGGGCTGAGCGTCCAGGGGCGAAGGGGCGGAAGGAAGCCCGGGGGGGGCGGGCGGAGGGGGGACCTGGGCGAGCGGGGAGAGGGAGCCCTCGATCTGGTCGTAGAGGCTCCTGCACTCCCGCGCCATCGCCTGCGCGGTGCTCGAGCGTGAGAAGGAAGATAGGGGGGTGCGCAAGGTCTCGAGGGGGAGGGCGGCATCACCCCTAGCCAGCCGTCCCCCCTGCCCTATCCCAGCGAGGAGAAAGGCGCGAGGCGCGCCGGAAGCGGACAGTACCCCCCTCTGGCAACCCCCCGGCCCCGGCCCGTCCCCGCGGACCTGGGCGACGCCCTGGTCCTCCTCGAGGCGGGCGACGGGCCGCTCGCCCGCCTCGTCCTTGAGGGAGAGGACGGCGGTGAAGAGGGCCGGGGGCAGCACGCCGGCCCCGGGCTCCATGAACTTGAGCGCCATCTGCCGCTGGCACTGCTCCGCCGTCGCCCGCATCGCCGTCGCCTGCGCGGCTTCAGCTCCAGCTTCGCGGTAATTGCTATTTTTAGCCAGCGCCTCAGCCGACCTGGTACTCGACCTCCCGGAGGAGCTGCTGGACGGTCATCGGGCCGGCGAAGTGCCGCACCGTGCCCGCCCCCTGCGACGAGGGGCCCTGGCCCCCCGACCACGGGTCCTCCCCCGCCCCCGCCCTCGGCCCCTCCGGCTGCCCCCGCCCATCAGGACGAGCCCGATCGGGGTCCGAGCCGCGCCGCGCCGCGCGGACCGAGAAGGGCGTGGGCTTGACGAGGGGCCGGGGGAGGCCCGGGACCGGCTGGAGGGCCTCGGGCGGGGGCACCGCGTGCTGGTAGATCACCGCGTTCTCCTTGAGGAGGGCGTCCAGGTGGTTCTGCACGACCCCCAGGAGCGCCCGGTCCTCCTCCGAGACCGCCGGCCTGCTCCGCAGCGCGCTGAACGCGCCCCCGTCCCGCTCCCGCCCGGCCCCCGAGAGGAGCCCCGCCGCCAGCTGCAGGTGCGCGATCGCTTTGCCGACCTGGCCACGGCGGCGGAGGCGGAGACGTCAGTCGGTCGGCTCGGGAGGGAGGGCCCGGCGCCATCGCTCGTGCAGCGCACCTCGGGCCGCTCGCCCTCGTGCAGCACGAGCGCCATCCGGTAGTTCGCCTCCGCCTGGCGGGAGCCGCGAGCGTCAGCGGGTGCGGCTGGATTAGCTAGGGGATATACTATGCCCTAAGCCTGGTCAGCCCTAAGCGCGGGCGTCTCATTCGGGGAGTGCAGCCCGCGCAGGCGAGCCCGCGCCGCCCGCCAGAGCCTCTCCGCCTGGCGCGCGCCCCCGGGGCGGACCTGGTAGTGTGCGTGGAGGCGGCGGGCGCCCTCGAGGATGTAGTGGTGCTTGTCGAGCCCGTACGCCGAGACCAGGCTCGTGAACGCCCGCACCGCCTCCCCGTAGTGGATCGCCGACTGCCCGGGGCAGAGAGAGCGCAGCTCAGAGCAGGCAACGCCCAGCTCGGAGATCAGGCGGGGGGCACCTGGGCGGCCAGCCGGGCCATGACCCCGTCCTTGGCCTGCTTCTGCTCGATCGCGTTCGCGTAGTAGCAGGCCTGCCCGCCCGCCCGCCGGCGGCCGGCCCTCAAGACGGGGCGGGGCGGGGGCGGGGCGGGGCGGGGGAGCGGGCGCACGTAGGCGTGGGCGAGAAAGAGGCTGTAGAGTCCGGAGAGGCTCTCTTGCGAGAGGTCCGGCGCCTGGGCCCCCCGCAGCTGCGGCCCGGGGCCCGTGAGCCCCGCCCAGCGGAGGCCCTAAGCGCCGGCCCCAGTGGGCGCCGCCGTACCTGGCCCGTGAGCATGCTCTCCTGCAGGTGCGCGACGACACCAGCGGCCGCCTGCGAATGCGGAGAGGCGCGCGTGAGGGACGCGGCGCTGGGCCGTGCCCGCCGTCCCCGAACGGACCGCGAAGTAGCTGTAGGAGAGGCGGGCGCTCTTGGAGGACTGGATGCCGAGCTGGTTGTTGTAGAGCGCGAGCTGGAGAAGCACGCCAGCCTTCTCGAGCCCGATGTTCGTCATAGAGATCTTCTTCTTCGGGTTCCACAGGTCCGTCCAGCAGTACTCGATCTTCAGCGCCTCCTCCGCACGCGCGTCCTGCGCGTATATGTTCGCCTCCAGGAGCAGAAGCTGCGAGAAGTACTGCGGCCGCCCGCCCCCGTCAGCTCAGCTCAGCGTCGCGCCGGCGGCAGGACAGGCCTCGCCCCGGACCGACCTTGTGCAGGTTGTCCCGCCCGTCATGGTTCACGGGTCCCCCCGACTGAATAGCGCACACCGCGCTCTGCAGCCTCTCCAGGAGCTGGATCATTCTGATCGCAAGCGCGCGGGTTCGACAGAGAAGCGGGCACGGTTGACTGGGCGGCTTACGGCTCATAGTGGGCGAGCGCCGGCTCGCCAATCTTCTTGCTTACATACTTGGAGAGGATTCGGCGGTAGCTCTGGAGTTCGCATTTCTGCGGCGCGTACGTGGAGAGGGCACGGGCAGTTAGCAGCGGCGAAGCCGAAAGGCGGGAATCTGCTACCTTGAAAACGAGCGGGAACATGGCAAGGTGCGACAGAGCCGAGGATCGTGTTCAAGATCCCGCCCCCTTCGCGCAGCCGAAACGAACTTGTCCTCCTAGCCACCCCGCATCCAAAGGCGGTAGTGTCACCGCAGAATGCGACTTCTATCTAACGCTCGAGCCAGTGAAGGCAGCCGACGGGGGTACGCCTGGTTTCAACCTTGGACCAGGACCGTATACGTATACATACGTATACGTGGTACGGCGTGTTTGGCACGGAGCTCGAGCTCGATCTTTGCACCGATATCGATCGCAAGCTAGCTAGGGGCCTTTGTTAACATCTTCATTTGCATGGGGGGCTGCATGCAAGGCTGCACACGTGCACTGGTTTCATTTAATTTCTCCCAGGCCCTGCAGCTGAGACTGTGTTTCATGGTTAATTAATATTGAAGCTTAAGTCTTGCTAGTATTTAATCTGTCTGAAGTACCATATGCATGCAAATGCCATACAATACCAACCATTGAACATGAACCCCAAATGCCAGGTTCGACAGTCGACCAGGCAGCCCTCAGCTTGAGTTCACGAAGGAATACTGCACTCTGCTTCATAGAATTGTACACCATCGCTTGAGACGGCGATGCCTGGAGCCGCCCGCATTCTGGCTTGCCACACTATTGTTCCGCCCACCACTGCTGCTGCTCCCCTTGTGTTCCCGGACGGGGTTCCCTGTCGAGGGGTGCGCTGTTGCACCCACCGGGGCCGCCGAGTCACTGTTGGCGCTCGTTCGGCTGATGTCCCATGCCCGAAATATGGCGAACATGAGAATATTGAATTCCTGTGGGCTGTGTCACTTCTCTTGTCGAACTCGATCGTGCAGGGCACGCACCTCCTGTGTGACCGACTCTGTAGGGAGGACACCGGCTTCTCGGAACGCGGAGGATACGGCTTGGGAAGGCATGTCCAGCGTGCAGGCCACAAGCCGGCGGACAGACTCCGCCGTGACACGAGGGGGAGGGGGGCCCTGTTGTTCTCCTTCCACGGGGGGCCTCTGAGGCAGCAGATTCGCCCAAGGCGTCGCGAGCCGCTCAAACAGTTCTTTCCCATGTCTGTACCTGTGCATCCGCGTTGAGCGCCGGGCTGAGCGAGGGCGCGCACACAGAGCGCACTGGAAAGACAAGCACTGGCCGCTTTCTCGCGCCGCGAACAGGGCAAGTATCAGAAAGAAGTCGGAGAAGCCCAAGTAGCCGGCCTCATCGCGTGAGTCTGCCATTGAATGGAGTGAGCGGGCAGCGGGGCGCGGGCGTTGGGCGAGGGGCCTTTCTGCACCAAACAGGTCGAAGAGATCGAGGATTTGGGGCGTGGAGAGGGAGCTGAGCTTCCTCATCAGAGCTAAGAATTGATTCTCGCTCATATATGCGGCGGATGGGCCGCCGAATGGCGTGTGGCCCAGCGCTGCGTATCCTGTGTGTTGCTGTTCCTGGCTGCACTGCGTCTGGAAGAACTTGCGCGCGGCCTTCTGTCCGCTCTCCGTCTCAAGCAGCCCGTAGAGGCTGGTCGCAGCATCCGGCTCAGTGCCGTCCTCGAGGATAGCTAAGTTCAGGCTGTGCGCGGTGCTCTTTTGATCCAGCGGCTCCAGCGTGCGGCCTGGAGGCCGGGGAGAGACGATGCTGGTGAGGTAGGAGACGTCGACCTTCATGGCTCTCCTCCCGGTTGCTGGCTGCGGGTCGATCGGCGAAGCCGGCGCCCCCGCGGGGCGCGCGGGCCTGCAGCCCCCTCTGCAAGATGCTCGCGCCCTGTTGGACCCTGGGCGCTCGCTTCCTCGCTTCAAATCGCTGTGTCGCTTGCTTCCACGGAATTACGTTCCTGTACCCCGCCCATCTGATCTCGCGAGCCTGTAGAGCAGCTCGATGCCTCCCGTCACTGCGCAAGAGGCGGCTGCGCCCGCACCCAAGCCGCTCGAGGTGCCCGGCCTAGCCCGCTTCCCGTCTCCGCGAACCTGACGCGTGCTGCAGTCCAGCCGGATGCAGATTCAGCTTGCGAAGAACCTCAAGGACAAACCCACCGACTGGAATCTGCCCTTCGGCAGAGTCTTCACCGGTTCGGCCGTCGCCCGCGCGAGGCCTTGCCCCCGCTAAGTATCCACGTGCTAAACCCACACGTCTATGTCAAGCAACTCCCTATAAATCCGTCATAGCGCGCTGCGAGCGTCCTAGTCGCGATGCGGGCCGCCGCGTCATGCCCGCGGATGGACGCAGCTAACGCGCTCAGTGCGCGCTGCGTCATAAGATGATAAGCGGAGGGCCTTTAACGACCTAAAGTGGCGTGCAGCACCCAGCATGAGCGGCTGGAGGTCCAGCGCTTGCGCTCAGGGCGCTTGCGCCCTATCGCGACGTCCCTCCATGCAGTGCTGCCCTTTGATGCGGATGTGCACATAGGAGATATCACAGAGATAGCTCGCCATTCGCATGCCCTGCGTTTGCCGCTCTTTCTTTGCAACTTACCGCGTATGGCGACATCCGCAGATCACATGCTTGAATGTGCGTGGACCTTGGAGGGCGGCTGGGAGACTCCCGTCATTCGCCCCTACGGATCCCTCCAGGTGCGTCTTCGCTTCTTTGCGTAGCGACGCCGCGTAACGCGTGGCGCTGACGGAACGCGTGCGCTCTCCCGCAGCTGTCCCCCGCATGTTCTGCCCTGCACTATGCGCTGCAGGTCCGAGCGCCCGCGTCCCACCGCCTTCGTTACCCTCCGCCTGATCGATCACTCCCCCTTGCAGTGCTTCGAGGGTGCGGCAGTCCGTCCGGTCCTTGGTTTAGCCTCCGGCCCTGACTGTAGCGCTCGCCAGGGCTGAAGGTCTACCGCGATGAAGCCGGCAAGATCCGCATGTTCCGGCCAGGTACAGTCTTAGCCGCAAAACGCGTCAATCACAGCTGACTCGCCGCCCGCTCCCCGCAGAGCTGAATATGAACCGCATGAATTCCTCGGCCGCGCGCCTGGCCCTCCCGACCTTCAGCGGCGAAGAGCTCATCAAGGTCGGACTCAGATGACTCAGATGAGGGGCGTCCGGCTGGGAGCTGACTCAGATGACTCAGATGATCAAGAAGCTCGTGCTGGTGGATCAGGAGTGGGTACCCCGCCAGCCCGGGTGCGCGCTGTACATCAGGCCCACTCTCATCGGCAACCAGGCGAGCCGCGCCGCGTACCCCACACCCCACCTTCCACGCCCCTGTACCCCCGCCCGCCCCGAGCCCCCTCCTCAGGACTCCCTCGGCGTCGCCCCCTCCCACAAGGCCCTCCTCTACGTCATCCTTAGGTCCGTATCTCCCCCCCCCCCGTACCCCTCTCTTTCTGACCGTACCCCCCGCCCCCTCGAACAGCCCCATGGGAACCTGGTGCGTCCGCCGCCCGCAGGCATCGCGCGCCCCGCGGGGGCCCGACGCGGGAGGCCTCCCCCGCGCAGGTTCCCGCAGCCGGTGAAGCTCATGGCGGACGAGCGGTACGTGCGGGCGTGGCCGGGCGGCACGGGGGCCTTCAAGGTCGGCGGCAACTACGCCATGAGCAGTGCGCCTGATCGCGGGGGAGGGCCCTCGCTGGAGGGGCGCGGCTCATCTCAGGCGGTCGCCGCCGCCCCGCAGCGCTGGCGATGGTCGAGGCGGCGCGGGACGGCTGCAACCAGGTCCTCTGGCTGTTCGGCGAGGACGCCCAAGTGACCGAGGCGCGCGCGCCAACTCTCGTCCCCCGTGCCGAGGTTTGTGAGACTGCCTTCCTAAGACGGCGAGCAGGTGGGGATGATGAACGTGTTCTTCCTGTGGCGGGACAAGGCGGGGGCGCTGGAGCTCATCACGGCCCCGCTGGACGGGACCATCCTCCCCGGCGTCACCCGCGACTCCATCGTCGCCCTCACGCGCCAGTGGGGCGAGGCGCGCCCTCTTCCATCTCAATTTTCCTATGGGCCGCCCGGTCTTCTCGTTCCGACTCCTTCCCTTCGCTTTGATCCCTCAGTTCAAGGTGACGGAGCGGCCATACTACATGAAGGAGATCGTCGAGGCTATCTCGGAGGGCAGGATGGTCGAGGGTGCGCCGCGCTGCCGCTGCATTCGGCGCCGGGGTTCTTCGATTCCCGCGGGCCCCGAGACTGAGAGGCGGGCGCGCAGGCTTCGGGTCGGGGACGGCGGCAGTCGTGACGCCCATCCGTGCGATCCTGTACCAGGGCAAGGAGCTCGAGATCCCGGTCATCGGCGAGGACGGCGCGCCGGCCAAGATGGGCGCCATGGCGCACCGCATCCGCGAGGCCCTCCTCAGCATCCAGGCGCGCCCCGCCCCGCCCCGCCCCGCCCGCCTTCGCTGCCGTCTCTTCGGCGCTAATCGTTGAATGCTCTACCGCCGCGCAGTACGGCCGCACGCCGAGCCCCTGGAGCATCGTCGTCGAGTAGGAGCGGCGCGCCCTCTGCGCATGCACTCTTTATGGCCCATCCAGCCCGGCGGCCCGGCGGATCCGATGATCTGCGAGCACCGGAGCCCTCTGATGGCTCAGCGGCTGGAGTTATCTCTAGTACGTACTAGTTTCATGCCCCGCCATCATGGCATGATGTTTGACGAGCTCAGCGGCTTTCAATGCTTATTTAGCGAACATGTACATGTGCATGCAGCGAGCCTCAGATCTAGAACGCTTTGAAAGCATGAATGCGCGCCGCACGCATGGCGGAGTCGCGATGTCTGCGGTGGCTGTTTACGTATTTCAAGTGAAATATACGTATTTGGCTTGCATCAAGTACTTACTAATCAGAGGATACACGAGTCACACGACGCGAGGACCACATTATGACAACGAATCGAAAACCGTACAATTAAGACGTATACGTAGACGGAAATCTTAAGTTACTACCTAATGGCGTGCTACGTACTAAGAGCACACGTGTCGGGCGGCCACGTAAGCGAAGCGGCCCGCTTTTGACTGATACATGTACACGCCTTGCGGGCGGCCGCGGGCCTGGCTCAGTTGTCAATCGTGAGGTAGCGGGAGCGGTTCTCCGCGGGGCGGTTCCGGTTGATGGCCGCGTTGACGTCCTTCGCCGCGGCCTCCAGGTGGTCCACGACCTAGGCGTCCAGGGGCGGCGGCTCAGGGGTACTGACTTGCTGGACGAAGAAGGGGGGCAGGGTAGGGGGGTAGGGGGCGCACGCGGGCGAAGGAGGGGCGATCGACGGGGGACGGGGAGAGGCAGGCGGCGACCAGGTTGCGGAGGCAGTCCGGCAGTCTGTCGATCTGCCCGCTCGAGAACGGGCGGCCCGCAATGATGTCTGGCGGCCAGTCAGCGGGGCGAGGCGGGCGCGGGGAATCGGGCGGGGGCGGACCGTCGTCCGAGCAGGTGCCGCCGTAGGGCTTCAGGCCCGTGAACATTTCCATCACGACGAGGCCAAAGCTCCAGACGTCCGCCTTGAGCGGGTCGTAGTCCTTCTTCTTGAGGCCGTCCGGGCACATGTAGAGGCGGGTGCCGACGATGCCGGTGTAGGCCGAGGCGTCCCGGGCGATTCCGAAGTCGGAGAGCTGGCAGAACGGGATCTCCGTGTCCGGGCTGTCCATCATGAGGATGTTCGCGGTCTTCAGGTCGCGGTGCGCGATCGGCTCGCCGTCGCGGTGGTCCTGGTGCAGATACCGCATCCCGCGCGCTATGTCCAGCGAAAATTCCAGTAGAAACGGCATCGCAACGCGCTCCTTCGCCATGATGTACCGCTCCAGAGTGCACCGGCTCTTCGGCATCACTAGGTACAGGCTGCGCGGTGTCAGCGGCGGGCGCGGCGCGGCGCTGCGGACGGTCGGCGGCGCACTGGAACGTGTCCTGGTGCGCGAGAAAGAAAGAGGAAAGGGAGAATTAGAGCGGCAATACATGGGAGGCCTTCCGAGGCTTCCGACCGGGTCCGAGAAGGAGGGCCGAGGCTGTTCGGCGAGCTGCCGGGGATGCCCTTGTGCCAGGATCCGAGAGAGTTGTTCGCGCTGTTGTACTCCGAACCCTGGGACTGTTGTTCGCGAGAGCCAGGCCGCGGTGCTAGCAGCACCCTAGCGGCAATCGAGTCGTCCATCGAGCTGTAATCGTCCGCCGTGTCCGACGACCTCGTCCGGCTGGCCGGCCGGATCTCCCCGCGGGGGTCCTCTGAGAGGTCGACCAATGACGGCGCTCGGGGCTGCGGAGTGATCTGCACGGTTCCTTGTACAATAGGCTGAGAGGCTGGCGTCTGAAGCTGGCTGAACGGGTTCTGCGCGAAAGCCTCGCCAGCGGGCGCCTCCATTCCAGCGCCGACGACTCGGCCCTTCCTGTTGACGTAGCAAGCGCGGTAGATGAAGATGAAGGCGATCCCAACAACAACCGCAGCGATCGCCGCCCCGGCAGCCGCCGCAGGAACGCTGCAGAGAGTTATGAGAAGGCGAACACCGAACGCTTGGGTGGAGAGGCACCTTCCATCCGCAAGCGAGCTTGATGGTGATTGCTGCTCGGCAGGCTTCACGGTTGTCGCCAGCGACGCCGTGGTGGTGTTTCCTGCGATACGGTCATGGTGCGACGATAGACGGGGGCAGGGCAATCACACCGGTGGTCTGCGCGTCTGAGAGGCCCAGAAGCATCGCTGCTAGCCAGTAAACCAGCAGCAAGGCCGCGGGGCCCGTTCCCTGGCGAAGAACTTGCAAGTTCTCCGTCCGCATCCTGAGATTCATCTACAAACTTCGCTGGTGCTTCTGTGTCGACTGGCAGTTGCTATGGCGCGTCATGAGCGCAAGAACGCGCGGCTGCAGAAGCGCCTGAGCCGCATCGCCCGAGTGGCGTGTACCCCCAATCACGTGGCCGGCGCTGGGCGCTGGGCAGCGGGCTGCGAGCGGTTTGCCCTCATAGCTTTCTACGCACAGGCACTAATCTCTCTGCACCTCGGATCGTCAACGCCTTCGCGCCGCCTACGAAGACTTTGGCTGCGGGAGCCGCGTTAGCTAGAGTTGTTAGGAGGCGGCCCTAGATACAGTTGCAGTATGCCCCGAGGCTAGGGAGGCAGCGGCCATGTGGTACGCCCAGCAGCAGCAGGCCGCAGCGTGGCCCGGGGCCGGCTGGCCACGGCCGGCGGCGCTGCCGCCCGGCTATGACCCCGCCGAGCAGCTCATGCGGTACAATATGATGCAGCAGCAGCTACTGCAGGAAGCCGCCCGCCACCGCCAGCTCTCGCCGCTCCGCTCGCGCTCCTTCTCGGAGCCGCCGCAGGCTCGAGCGTTTCAGACTTACAATCAGGTATGCTCAGTCTTATTTCAGAATTCCTCAGGTGCTTCAGGCCGTCACGCCCTCCCAGCCAGCGCCGGGCCAGCATCAGAGAGAGTTGTTCGCGCTGTTGTACTCCGAACCCTGGGACTGTTGTTCGCGAGAGCCAGGCCGCGGTGCTAGCAGCACCCTAGCGGCAATCGAGTCGTCCATCGAGCTGTAATCGTCCGCCGTGTCCGACGACCTCGTCCGGCTGGCCGGCCGGATCTCCCCGCGGGGGTCCTCTGAGAGGTCGACCAATGACGGCGCTCGGGGCTGCGGAGTGATCTGCACGGTTCCTTGTACAATAGGCTGAGAGGCTGGCGTCTGAAGCTGGCTGAACGGGTTCTGCGCGAAAGCCTCGCCAGCGGGCGCCTCCATTCCAGCGCCGACGACTCGGCCCTTCCTGTTGACGTAGCAAGCGCGGTAGATGAAGATGAAGGCGATCCCAACAACAACCGCAGCGATCGCCGCCCCGGCAGCCGCCGCAGGAACGCTGCAGAGAGTTATGAGAAGGCGAACACCGAACGCTTGGGTGGAGAGGCACCTTCCATCCGCAAGCGAGCTTGATGGTGATTGCTGCTCGCAGGCTTCACGGTTGTCGCCAGCGACGCCGTGGTGGTGTTTCCTGCGATACGGTCATGGTGCGACGATAGACGGGGGCAGGGCAATCACACCGGTGGTCTGCGCGTCTGAGAGGCCCAGAAGCATCGCTGCTAGCCAGTAAACCAGCAGCAAGGCCGCGGGGCCCGTTCCCTGGCGAAGAACTTGCAAGTTCTCCGTCCGCATCCTGAGATTCATCTACAAACTTCGCTGGTGCTTCTGTGTCGACTGGCAGTTGCTATGGCGCGTCATGAGCGCAAGAACGCGCGGCTGCAGAAGCGCCTGAGCCGCATCGCCCGAGTGGCGTGTACCCCCAATCACGTGGCCGGCGCTGGGCGCTGGGCAGCGGGCTGCGAGCGGTTTGCCCTCATAGCTTTCTACGCACAGGCACTAATCTCTCTGCACCTCGGATCGTCAACGCCTTCGCGCCGCCTACGAAGACTTTGGCTGCGGGAGCCGCGTTAGCTAGAGTTGTTAGGAGGCGGCCCTAGATACAGTTGCAGTATGCCCCGAGGCTAGGGAGGCAGCGGCCATGTGGTACGCCCAGCAGCAGCAGGCCGCAGCGTGGCCCGGGGCCGGCTGGCCACGGCCGGCGGCGCTGCCGCCCGGCTATGACCCCGCCGAGCAGCTCATGCGGTACAATATGATGCAGCAGCAGCTACTGCAGGAAGCCGCCCGCCACCGCCAGCTCTCGCCGCTCCGCTCGCGCTCCTTCTCGGAGCCGCCGCAGGCTCGAGCGTTTCAGACTTACAATCAGGTATGCTCAGTCTTATTTCAGAATTCCTCAGGTGCTTCAGGCCGTCACGCCCTCCCAGCCAGCGCCGGGCCAGCATCTCGTGTATTATCCGGGCGCACCCTCTGTGCACCAGGTGCCGCCGGTTAAGCATGCGTACGTGCCGCGATTAAACGAGTTGTGGCAGGGAATGCCGGGACATCCACTTTTTCAAGGCCATCCACAAGCTGGAGCCTACGGCATGGCGCCTCCCTGGCCTTCCTTAGCGGCGCTCGGCGGCCTGGCTGCTCCGGTCGCTGCGGGACCCCCCCCGCTTCCCCCGCAACCTTATACGCAGCTCCCCCCTCCGGTGAGCCGCGGCGCTCTTCGACACGCGGTTTGCTGAGCCAACATTCTGCGTGGGCGTAGCTTGCCGAGAACCGCCTGCGGCTGAGCGCGCGGACGTTGCCCGAGAGTAATGAAGGCCGTGATCGCTACCGGCGCGAGAGGCGAAGAGCTCGAAGGTCTGTTCGCGGTCGACTGCTCGCGTGCCCGGCCAACGTTTCCGGGTGCATCTGTCCAGGCACAGGCGAAGGCGTAGCAGCCCCGACGGCATCTCGGCGGTTCAGCTTCTCGCAGGGGTGATCCAGCAATTGGTCGTCCAAGACGAGCCCAGGGGAAGGAGGCAGCACCGCAGGTCCTCCTCTGAGTCAACGGGGTCCTCAAGTGCATCGTGCGCCAAGTTTGTGCCTCTCAGTCGTAAGAGGAGCCAAACAATGCCACAGGGATTCGGGCAGCGCTCAACTTGTCAGGGAATCCGTGCACTCAAAGCATGGAGGAGAAGATGTGCGCCGGGGAAAAGCTGCCAGGCGCCTTCAGCGCTGGTGGCGAACCAAGGTCTGCACCAAACCGCTGTCTGCTTTTGGAAAATCTTATCATCGGACGAAAGATATGGCAATCGAGGGACGAAGCATTCCGGGGTGCACAACGAAGGGTGTGTACACTGGCCTTTGTGTGTACTTGTCCTCCAATACATATCTTCTGCAGGTGAGGGAGGAGCGCAATGTTTTGATTTTCATGCTGGACTTCGTGCACGACACGCTCAGATCGACGCTGCTGCCCGAAGTCGCACGGCAGACCATCGTTGAGGTTTCCGTGGAAGAAGAGCGTGTAAGGCAGTACAACGAGCTGCTGGAGGGCATCCTCGATGACATCTTTTCGGAGTGCTTGCCCCAGGAGCTTAGAAAGGCTGCCAATGCTGCCATCAACGAACTCGTGAACAGGCACATTTTTCGGACCATTGACCTTTCTTAGTCAACAGCAGCCTTACTCTTGCTCTGCAGCTACTTCTACCAGAAGCTCACTGCAGTCAAGACGCCTGAAGAAAGTTACACTGAGGAGTTCGTTGGCGAGAGCATGAGCTACATTCTTTCAACCATTGCGCGGGAGGCTATCATTGAGATGGCAGAAAAGCACATGGAGAAAGAGTGGTGGGCATAGTCACATCCCCCTCTGATTTCGTCATCTTTTTTTTAACAGAATGCAGGGTCGAGTTCCTTACCCAGGAGTTTGTCGAGCCTATGTTGTTCAAACTTGCAAGGGAGGCCTACCAAGAAACTATTATCGAGAGCATTGCAGAAGAAACTATTGAGGAAGGCATTCAGCAGGAGTGCAGATCGATCTCCTTTGAGGTATAAATGGTGTCTCAGACCAGAAGTATCATGCTGATTCTTTTAATTTTGCAGGTGTCAACGGCTTTCCAAAGTCTTCTATTCGGTGAACGAAACTCTGAAGAGTTGGAGCTGCTTGAGGACAAAGCCTCCCGTCTATTTATTGAAAGTGCAATGCTGGACGTGCTGGTGGGCACAGTCGCCAACCGTGCAGAGACAGTGGTCATAGAAGAGATGGAAGATGTTCTTCTCAATGGATTGCTTGGAGAACTCCTGGCATCCAAGGCTTTTGCGCTTCAGCAGCATCAGCAGCAGCTACAGGATGGCATCTTTGCCGACTTTAGTCTGCACATGGCTCGGACGGCCGTCTCTGACCACTTAGTTAGTCTCCTTGTAAGGCAGCTAGCGAGTACTTAGGTTCTCATCTCACTTTATTCTTATGTGTTAAAAAAATTACCTGTTGCACCCTTGACCTGAGCTAAAAACCCGGCCTCTCAAACCCCCGGGCCCGGCTAAGTCACCCTGGGCTTTGCAATTTGGTGGTGGTCTGGTCCTCCCCCACATGTAAAATGCAAAGTGATGTACCATGCAGTGAGATTATAGATTCAAAAAATTACAGAATCATGCAGAGTTGTTCGGAAGGGAGACTGGGCGCATGGGAGCAGGTGGCAGCCCCATTGCAAGAGATCGTTCGCTCTTCTGCAGGGCCTTCTCTAGCCGCTTCTCGAACGGGGTCGGGGCCACAGGCAGCGGCTCGTGCTCTCGATGTTGTTTCCTGAGCGAGCCCTCGGGTCAGTGGAAGTTCTCTGAGCTGGGCGCCGCCGGGCCGCGGCACCTGAAGCGAGGGTCTGTTGGAGAAAGCATATCTACTTCATCCAGTTTGCATGCGTCCAGCCTCGAGTTTTCCTTCTCTTGGTCTGGAGTAGCGCTCGCTGCAGAGCGGGCCGCTGAAGGGGTGCCGCTCACGGCGCTCGCCCTCGTGCTTCTCATCGATATGGGAGTCAGGATAGAAACAAGGGGCGGCTCCGGCACGGGCTCGAGGACGACTGGAGCGCGCAAGATAAAGTCCCTCGCTTCAGCCGATCTGTCGCACGACGGCGAGGTCTGGACGCTGATCTCTCGGGCAGTGAGCGCTAGCTGCGGGAACGCTGGAGACGTGCCAATCTCGCGGGTGGTACTTCTCGCTGGTCTCGCGGGTGGCGTGTCCGGCGCTGGGCCTACGCAAACGAACCACGCCCGCCAGAAGTCCCGCAGCGCGTCCATGTGGGTGCTCAGCGCGCGTCCAACTTTTTCGAAATCTGGGGTACGGCATCGTCCTCTTCGAAGAGTTCATCCGCAGCAATGGCGCGGGTTTGCAGCGGAACCTTTGCCCTGTAAGCTGTACTTCCTCTGCGCCGCAGGCGACTGCTAGCTGCCGTTTTCCTGCTTTGCCTGACCTCCGTGTTGCGTTCCAGGCTCTTCAGCCTCGCGGCGTTCTGCTGCATAATCGCGGCTATCGCCCTTCCACAGTGGGTTAGTCTTTCCCGCCTACGGAGCTGCCAGCACAGCGGACCGACGTTAGCTGTCGCTAACTGCCCGCCTTGTCGGCCGTCGAAGCGCCGCCGCCGGGCCTTCGTTGACAGCCCTGAACGCAGGTTCGCACGACGATCGGATACTCAACGACAGCGTCCGTCAACAGTGTGACCAGCAACGTGCACGTTGAGGTTTGTGCCGTGGCACCGTCGTGGAGCAGCCAGGGGGGCCGCTCTTTAAGTACCTCGTGCGCAGTATCAGGCGACCTTCGGTCTGATTTACCGCAAGTCCCGCCTGTCGTACACTGTTGATGGCACCCCCGGCCTGCCGAGCCGCGACCCCGTTTTCGTAAGTTCCCTCGATGTTGCTGCGCTTTGCAGGTGCTGAGAATACCATGCCAGGTCTACAAGGACTGCGGCGCTGCGGACTCGAACACGGTCGAGTGCAAGAAGTGCGCCCTAGCGTGTGGCATGTCAGTGCTTGACTGACCTCCCTTCGCTCTGTGCCCAGGCTGTACCGTTCTGGCATCGCTTGCGTCGTGCTTTCCGCCGTGGCGGCCCTCTTCTCTCTCATCGGCTTCTTCCTCTCCTGCGCCTTCTTCTCTGCTAAGACCTCCCGCGGCGTCTTCAAGGTTCGCGCCTCCAGCAGACCCGGTGCGGTTGTGTTGATCCGATTTCCTTGAGCGCAGGCCTTCGTAACCTTCGTCGTTATGGCCGCGATCCTTGTCGCCGCCACGATCGTCGTTTTCGCTGCCCTGGCCTACCCCGAGGTGGCCCAGCCCCTTTCTCTCTCATTCAGAAACCTTTTAGCCGCTCTAGAACTGAGCATATCCGTCTATCAGATCAAGGAGAAGAACTCGAACTTCTTTGGCGGCGCCGAGGCGAAGATCGCTGCCGTCAACGAGGCCCTGAACACCTCGCTGGACATCACCCCCGCGGCGGACACTGCCAAGCAGGTTATTCCCTGGGTCTCGGGTGTCCTCGCCCTCGTCTCGATTGTCTGCCTCGTGATCTCCTCCATCATCGGCTGCGCGGTCCTGTCCCGCACCAAGCAAGCTGCGGACCCGTACCGTCCCACCAGGTCCGCCGCCCGAGATCTGCCGCCTCGTTTCCCTCACCGCCCCACCTCAGGTTTGCGTAGTGCCTTTCATCCTCGATTTTTGTTCAGATATGTACGGTTCTGTGAATTACCCATACCACATTGGCTCCTGCAATCCCGCATGCACATCAAAGCACGTGAATTCCGTTTCCGCGAAACACGCGAATTCTGTTCTGTTTAAGCGGGGTCAAGCCAAGGAAATCGAACGAATGCAAACAGCTTGAATTACGAAGACAGAAAACTAGGCGGGGGTCTAAGGTGGGCGTGGTTGGGGGGATGGGCATTTTCCGGTCGTCGAGGGAACGATTGGCTGGGGTGGCACTTCACAGGCCAGGTCAAAGACGCTTGCATTTACTTGACCTGTGCGCATCGTCAGTCGTCAATAGCAGTGCTAACGAGAACAAGGCGAGATAAACGAGAGCGTGCCTTCTCAAGCACATTCTGCTCCGCCAGGTCGCCCATATCCGAAGCCTGAACTTCGGGCAGCATAACGCCGAGGCTCTTCTTGAAAGCGTCGGCAGAAGAAGCCATCACCATCTTCTGCTTCAGCGGCGCAGTCTCCGGGTTCCTGGGGGGCGCGAGGAATGAGCGCTGCGCCCAGCTGTAATGCGCGGTCGAAGGAAGGAATGATTGACCACTTGAAGAACACGAGCTTGCTGCGGGTCGAGCCCTCCCGCGTCGTGTAGGGGAAGTCGAAGATGGCATAGCGGTACTCGTTGGGCGGCAAGCGCCGGGTGAACTCCAGGTAGGGGGTGTTCTGGTTCTGCGACGCCTCCTCGATAACGATCGTCTTCTTGTCGTCGCTCAGCTTGAAGATGATGTACTTGTATGCTTTCTTCAGGTTCATCTCCTGCACAACCGGCACGACAGTAGGGTCTGCGACGACGCCAGAAGCCTGCGAGAGGGCGCCGTAGGCCGGTCAGGCGCTCCGCGCCGAAAAACGCGCGAGATTGGAGGATGCGAGTTCGGTAATAGGCGTCCCTCGAAACGGACGGCGCATGGGCTCGCCGCCGTGGATGCTATCGCAGTTTTGGCCCGGACGGCCCGCGCTGCCCGCGCCCCGGAATGGCATGTGAAGCGCAGACCATCTTTGGGAGAAGTGGTTGCCGGTCGCTGAACGGAAACGAGACGACGAACTACAGCAGGCGGGTGTTAGTCGCAGCCGGGCGGCGGCGCAGCGGGGCGTCCAAGGTCCGCACCGGTCCTGCTCGAAACCTATACCCAGATCTGGACCCTCGGGCATGTACCCAATTTTGAATTCCGCGGAATTTCCGCCAGTGTCGCCCCCCCTTTTCTTTAGCGGGCCCGGGCAGCAGTTTACAGTTCAAGCAGAGTGCAGCGGTGTCTCTGCCGCCGGTGCGCGCTTGGTGAAGTTTTGTGGAACGTTCATCGCTCGGCCGGCAGCAGCGCCCGACTCGACTCCCTGACGCCAGCGGACGCGCTTTGTGCGTTGCGGTCGTGAGGTCGAACCGCGCTGCAACCGAGCGCGTGAGGACGACGGGGCTCGGTCTGCGTAGTGCCTTGTCTGCCTCGGTTTTGCCGGCTCCGCCCGACTCTTTTACGCCGCAGCCTGTCGCCGCCTGCGGCGTCGCTGCATGCGCCGGCGGCGCGAGGACGAGGATGCGGTCGACCCCGATCTGTTCAAGCGACTGTGCGGTCTCGCTTCGCACCGCAGTCGTACCTCATGCTGATGAGTGCTGTACGTATAGGCGCCTTGCCCCCAGAGACGACCTGTCCACGGATGCAGAGACACCGGCCGGCGCAGAAAGGTTTGCCCTCGGCCGCCTCCCACTCATGGGCTCACTGCTTCCTCTCAGCGCACAGATCTCGCACCCTCACTCCCAGCATGTGCTGCCAGAGGTATCTGGCCGCCAGGCCTCGACGGGAGTCCAGCGAGCCGCCGGCGTCGGGGTGCGAAGGCGGCGCGAGTTAGACCCGCTCGGGGACGACGCGGACGCGCAGAGCAGCGGACTCCTTAAGCGATTGTGAGTCTGTGAACGCTGCGAACCGCGCTATCTCATAACCGTCCTCCCCAGGAGGCTAGGGGGCACAGACGAGCCGGCCCTGCCGGGTCAAGATGCACCTGTCCTCGAGCCGTTCTTACTCTCGACGCGAGGGGTGCCACCGCTGCCGAACCCCTTTGCCCAATCTCAGCTTGTTGGGGAGCACGTCCAGCCCGCTGCTGCGCATGCCATTGATTACGGCGAGTACAAAGACGTAAGTGAACTTGACCTCCTTATTCGACTCCACATATTCGAATTCAACGTGTCCTTGGTCAGATCACGCAGCTTCTCAAAGATTTGGAGGCTGCACGGAGGCAGAGGCGGGAGCGGGCTGCTAAATCTCCTGAACAAGGCTTAAGCTTAGCCCTTGGAGAGGATAATGTGAATCCTGCAAACAGCTCCAGATAGCGCATGTTTTTTATTCAAAATGATCTCAATGAGAATGCAAGCAGGATATCTATACCTATTTGAAAAGTCTAATTTGGAAGTTCTCAAATGATCACACATCGACTTTACAGAAGCAAACAGCAGAGATATTGTGCACGTGCTGAATTGAAATGATTGAAAATAGTGGCGCTATTTTGAGGATCGATCTAAAATACTATAGCGCTAGCTACTGTGGTGGTACAACAACTTGCAACATGAAAGGCTGAGGCACGACTGCAGCATCGGGGAGCTGTTTGACGAACTCTTGCTTATTTCATGCAAAGGCTGCTTGTTCACGGGCACTTGACTGGGCCTCCAAAGCCTTATCGGTGTGCATGCCATCTTCCATCGGTTTCTTTGGCTGAAGGCCCTCGTAGATATCCACGGACATTGCTGCCGGGATCGCGTGCTCTGTGGACTAATGAGAAGCTGTGGTCCTCCAGGCTTGCGACAGAGCACAGAACTAAGGACAAACGCACGACGCAGGATGTTGGGAGTCTGCGACTTGGCAATAGCAGTGTCAAGAACGATGACCTTCTCGTTCTCGAGCAAGAACTGCGGGGCAATTTTATGCTATAGAAGGATTTTTGAAGCCTTCGCAAAGCTATTCGCTTACCTTTGCGAATGGCTCATTGTTGGACTCCACGAGGGCTGCCAGCTGCTTAATATTATTGATTTTCACCCCATTGAACTCCGATAGGACGATGTTCCTGTGAGATTATTGGTCCCGATCATGAGCAACATATGTGTGCACCACACTAAACCTCACCCCATATTCAGCTGGTACTGCAGGATGACGACGAAGCTCATCATGCATGAAGCATTGAGGGCATCAGAGGAAGAATAAGCACGCACGCCAACATTGATCTCACTAGCCAGGACTTGAGAGAGCAAGACCACATGCTGGTCGGGCTGATTCAGCTCGCCATCCAAGGCAAGAGCACACAGCTGAAGGGAAAACGTCAGTGTGTCCTGTATGGAAACAGTTCACAGGCAAGCATGCGAACCTTCACAGGGGCCTTCGTTTCCCAATCCTTCCCGTATTCATTGCGGAGGTATGGCTGCATAATGAAATGTTCAGTAACCTCATCAAAGAACTGAAGGTCGAAATGCAGGACCTGTGAGAGCACGACAAAGACAAGGCCCTGGCAGCACAAGATTAGATATGAATTTCAAGGAACTCCAGTCAGAAGCAACGCACTCCAAAGATGTAGTATCTGCACAGAGGAAAGAGAATCAGACAGAAGCATGCAGGTGGACATTGATGCCATGCACGCACGAGGGAAAGACTGAAGAAGAGAAGCAAACTTTAGTGTCAGAGCAGCACAGACCAGGCAGGAGCAAAACATACCGTCAAATAGGTGCACTGGAACCAATGGCTTAACAAGAGAGAGCTCCACATCTACCTCCATCTCTTTTCCGTTTCGCAACACACCAACCTTGACAACCTCTCCGCAGAATCTCTCGCTGATCAGGTATCTGCATGCAGGGGCGAGCATAAGAAAAGGGCATCAAGCTCGATCGAAAAGGACAAACCGGAATCCAACCCGCTCGGCTTTTCGAAACGGGATTGTGCCCTGCGCCGAGAAACACCGGATCAGAAACGTGGATGCAATGAAAGTGAGGAGCTGTATGTAAACGGCACACATCGCTTGCGATCGTTACTCCTGAGACCGAAAGGTTCAGTAATTAACCAGAAACCAAGAGAAACGTGCAGATGGACCGTTGACGGACAGGAGGACGTCGCCAGGACTGAGTGCAGCCTTTGCAGCTGCCAAAGGCTGGATCTTGTTCACGAAAACGCCCGTCTGCCACCCCCTTTTATCAGTGCCGGTATCAAAACTGTGCGAGGTACTTGGTGAAGCACCTTTCCTGGTGGAAGCTGGACGCTCTTGCGGAGGAAGTCGCTTTCAATAGCTTGCCTGCAATATAATCAGAACCTGAAAGGGTTCGGATGGCAATCTTGAGCAATCAATTACCAGTAGCAGCCAAGCGAAGGAAATCCAGAGTAGGTTCCGTTCCTCTTGATATCCTAGCGATGGATGGGCGTGATGATTCATTGAAAAGAAGCAGAACAGCTGGCGCACTTCGAGAAAATGTCGGACAACAGGCGTCGGTATGATGTAGCCGATATTGTCGGCATTCTGAAAACATTCTAGTCAGCGGCCTCAATTGCAAAGCAGAAAGGCGATTGCAAAACCCCGTGCCTTCAGCGTCTCGAAAGCTACACCGATCACTTCTCCATTGCGCAGTGCTGGACCGCCCGAGTTCCCTGCCGTATGATTCAGCCCTTGAAACATGTTCTTGAACTGAAAAGAAAAAACCCGAGTTGATGGCAGCATCGATTTGAATCGCAAGCAGGCTCCCGTTGGCATGAGTATACGTCTGGACCTCCACACGGCTGACCTGGCCGCACCAAGAATGAGCATCTTCGAAGAGCAGGCCTGCCCCACGAAACAGAATGCACCACTCCTGATGTGACTGCAAAAAATTGTCAAATGTGCATTGTACAATGTCACAAAAGAGCCATGCTCACCACAAATTGCATCTCCGCCTGTAGGATATCCCACAACTTGAACAGAGTCCTGTAGCTGAGGTGCGATGAACGAGTTAGCCTAACTGTCGGGATCACGAAATCTGACTGCGAAATTCAAAAAGTGCCCACGTGTGGGACCCCTCCAAGCTCCAGCGGTTGTATTCCTTCCCAGAACTTGTCGTCTTGCACTGTCAAAATCGCCAAGTCGCACTCATGGCCGACATGTTCCACTGTGGAAAATAATTTTGAGGTTCTCAGCTACCAGTAGTGGTACCGTGCATCAAACGGATGGGCATGCACACCCTTCGCAAGGATCTTCTCGGCGCTCCCATGCTTCCTCACCATCACGCTCTAGGTAACGCGATGAGAGAAGAACCGAGGAGGAAAGTGAGCAAAGAGCACACTGTTGCATCGGCCACGCACTGCAGGGAGAAAGAGTTCAGTCTGGTGACATCGGAAAACTTGTGAAAAACTCTCGAATGCGCACGTGTGCATTTGTAATAACCCGCCGGTCGCTTATCGCGAATCCGGACCCGGTGCTCTTCATTTGCCGCTTCATTTGCCAGGGCTGTTGACGCAGCAAGACATTAGCATAGTCCTTCAAATCCTCTCGCACGCGGTCAAACCATTGCTGCGGGAGGAATTACTAAAACAGAACAAAAATTGAGCAGTTGCACTCGCGCACCGTAGTTGGGACTGCAGAGGCGTCCCGAGTCCGACCGAAGCGCAAGCTCAATCGGTAAGCTTAAGGCCGCTGATTTCGCGCGGGGCGAGCGCACCAGGTCATGACAGTGAAGATCTACACGAAGAAAAGGCATTGCAGCGGTGCGGAGCAAGCGTCAGCGTGCGCGCGGAGACCGCCTCGAGCTTCGTCGCTACGCACCTTGACGACCGATCCCAGCGGGAGAACATCCATTAACGCAGGCGCAGCTGCATGAGATCGATCAGCGCGCGCGAGCCCAGCAGGGCAGTGCTCCGCGCCTTGAGGTGACACGATGGAGGTCCTGCGCGGGCTCCACGGGGCCGGCATCTGCGGAAAGAGATGATTCAACCCCTCAGAGAGTCCCCAATGGCTGATCGGCGGCGGAGGTCTCTTGCATTAAAGAATCGGCGATCCACGCGCACCACGCCAGGCTCACGGGCGATCGCACAAGAGTCCGATCGAGGTGGCCGCTCGGGCGACAGAACATTCTGGGCCGGCACCGACGTCGACATTGCGCAGAGGCGCTGCCGATCGATTGGTGTACCCCTGCGCTGGCGTTGTTCGCTGCCGTCCCTGGCCTCCAGGCGCCGCTACACTATCTCCTTTCGCCCGCTCCGCAGTGCGCTCGCGGTTGACGATCTGCTGCAAGCGCCATGCATGTGCAGCCCGATCCGGATATCAATGCGCCTCAGTGCATCCGCCCCCCATGCCCACGTCGTAGCAAAATGGCGCATGCATTCATACACGGGGGATCGCGTCGGGCGAGGAACAAAGTCCAGAGCAATTACTTGTCCAGGACAATGCCTGCGAAATTCGGTGGCTCGCAGGTCAGCGAACCGGGGCGCGCCATGGGACGCGGCGGGAGGGCTGGGCACCGTCGTAGTTGGACTGGAACCACTTGACGGCCTCCTCCTTCGACACCTTGTGGTTCAGACCAATGTGGCCCTGAGCTGTGCGGCGTGTCAGCAGCGCTCCCTTGTGAACAGCCCAGGCAGAGGGAAGCTGCGAACCGCGGCGGCGAGTCGCGACGCGGGCACCCGGGCGCTTGAGCACGACGTAGAAGTCCATGCCGTAAATGCCGGTCGACGGGTCGTACTTCAGGCCGAGATCGATGTGCTCCTGGATACCGAAGCCTGTCGACGTAGAGGGTTCCGATCAGATCGGCAGATGGAAAAAGGAAAAAGGAAGCGGGAGAGGACCGCACCGAAGTTGCCGGTGTTGCTGAAGTTGCTCTTCTTGAGCTCGAACTCCTTCACCTTCAGGCCACGCTCGAGGAGCTCCTTGGCCTTGTCGCCGCGGATGGTGACGTAGCAGGCGATCTTCTCGTTACGGCGGATGCTGCAGAGAGATGGCGTCAGGGCAGGGACAAGCGAGCCGCCGGACTTCCAGCACGAACCCGAACTGACGGATGGTGATGCGCGCTAGCAGCGGGCGCATAGCGAGTCAGCACAAGCGCAGCAAGGAGGTTGCGTGGCCCCACTCACACTTCGCGAACTTCGGGGACTGGCCCGTCAGCTGCTCCAGCACCTTGGAAGCACGGGTGAGGCGATCACCGCTCTCGCCCACGCAGATGTTCAGCACCAGCTTCTCGATGCGGACCTGCGACATTCGTTAGAGGTGCAGGCGCCCGCGCATTCGCAGGTTCGCCAAGCCACCTCCCGCATCTGCGCGAAGAGAGATGAGCACGGAGCATAGCGATGGCAATGCGCATCGATGCAGAGTTGTAGCTGACCTTGTTCAGCGCCTTTGACTTCTCCTCTGCCTGCGCCTGCTCGATGTCAGTCGCGATCGGATCGGTAGGCGCGGACTATGCGATCCATCGGGGCCGTGCTAAGCTAGCGACTCCGTTTCAGCGGCGAGCGCGTCGCTAGCTGGCGTGCGGGGCGGCGCGAGGTGCGCTGGCTGACCATTTTTTCGTACCCCCAATGAGGGGGGCAAGCCAGCGGCGGGTATCGCTTCGAGGCAAACTTCCACTTTTGCGCCGCCCGCCATGGCGCTCGAGGAGCTCATGAAGCCGCCGCTCGACGATGGCCAGGTACGTGCGCAGCGCTGCATCTACGCCAGTGCCGCTGCGCTCGGCTTCCAGAGCGGCCGCCGTTGGTCGACGGCGCGCTCGGCGCGCGCCTGCCGCTCACGCACGCGCAGCTGCGGGATCTGGACAGGTTCCTGGAGCAGATCGATGCCGTAGGTCGGTCGCGCGCTTCCGGCTCCGCGCGCTCTCAGTTAAGCGCTGAGCGCAGAGCGCGAGATCAAGGACCTGCGGAGCGGGAAGCTCGACGAGGTCCTTCACGAGCCTCAGAAGCCCGGGAACAGCGTCGCACCGGCTTCCGCGGCGAAGAAGGAGGCAGCGCCCGCCGCGGAAAGTTCGAAGGCCAGCAAGTCAGCGCCCAGCCAGCCAGCGTCAGCGTCCAGCCAGCCAGCCAAGCAAATTGCTTCTGACGAGCGCGCATCGAAGGGTGAGCCATCGGGCTCGGGCGGCGGGCAGCGAGGCGCCGCGCCCGCAGCGGCCAAGGCGTCCGACGAGGGCAAGAGGCCCTTCGATTACTCGAAGTGGGACAGGATACAGGTGCGCATCGGCTCCGCTGCGAACCGCGACCGCGGCGCTCAGCGGCGAGCCTCGGAGCGGGCCGCTGAGCGGAGCGCGGGGGCGGGGGCGGGCAGGTGGAGGACGTGGACGAGGAGGCGATGGACCCGAGCGCGGTGGCGTTCATGCGGGACTTCGAGCGGGACGCGGAGGAGCGCGCGGCGCGCCGCCGCGAGCGCGAGCGCCAGGCCGGCGAGCTCAAGGAGCAGGTCCGCGGGCCCCCGCCCCGGATTAAATCTCTTCGAAAACGCGGCGCAGGGGAACGCGAGCTTCGCGGCGGGGCGCTACGAGGAGGCGGCCGAGCGGTACGGGGAGGCCCTGCGGCTCGCCCCGGACTCGGCGGCCATCTACACGAACCGCGCCCTCGCCCGCATCCGCCTCCGGGTCCGCTCGCTCGCTCGCGCCGCGCGCTGGCCCTAGGAGGAGGAGAAGAACGGCTGTCTCCGCGCTCTGTTCTAGCGCTGAGAGATGTGGAGAGAAGCGAATAGTCAGACGGGCTCCTAGATTCGTGGAACTCAACGGCGGGCGGGCGGGGGGCAGGAGTACGAGGGGGCGATCGTGGACTGCGCGGAGGCGCTGCGGTGGGACGAGGGGGCCGTCAAGGCGCACGTGCGGCGCGCCACGGCCCTGCGCGCCCTCTCCCGCCTCGACGAGGCCCTCGAGGGTGCCCGATTCGAACCTTTCGAATCTTCGAATTTTTCGAGACGATTTGATCCGGGCGGGTGTCGGCGTCAGATCTGAGGAAGGCGCGGGAGCTGGCGCCGGGGAACGAGGAGGTGGCGCAGCAGACGGAGGCGATCCTCGCCGAGCGGGAGCTCGCCGCCCAGGTGCCCGCCTCTCGGAGGCTTTGGGTCTGTCTTAGAAAGGCAGCATTGGTTCAGGAACGCCTTAGAGGGTTCGGTGCCTCGGTTCTGTCTGGCCGAGCTGACCGACCGACCGCTCGGGGCAGGAGCGGCGGGTGCGGGGGCTGCGGGAGGCCGGCGGGCCCGGCGCCGCGCCCCTCGAGGAGGCCGACCGCCTCGTCGCCGCCCTCGTCGCCGCCTGCTCCTCCGCACCCCAGAGGCCCGCACCCCCGCCCGCCCCCCCGCTGAAGACTTGAGCTGCTTTCGGAGCTCTGTCTGTCTGAGCTTCTTGAGCCCCTGTCTTTCGCTTAAGGCTTGAGCTCCTTTCTTCGTAGTCTTGTCTGACTCTCGTCTCTCGGCAGCTCGGCGGCGGCGGTCGAGAAGGTCGCCGCGAGCGCCCGCCTCGTCGCCCTCATGGAGCGCGGTCCGCCCCTGTACCCCTCCAGAGCCTCCCGACGCTCCCGTTCCGACGCTCTCCCCCGCAGAGGAGGCGCGGGTGTGGGCGAGGATGGGCGGCCTGGTGCGGCAGCTGTGCGAGGCGGTGAAGGGCGGGGGCGACGTCTGCGCACTCTTCCCCGTCCTCACCTCCTGCTGCATCGACCACGGCGCGCCCTTCCGCGAGCCTCCGGTCGAGCCGCCGCCCTCGGCTCACGCAGGCCCCGCCCCCCCTTCGTTCGCCGCAGGCCCGAGCCAGGCGGAGGTGCTGGACGCGGGGGTACTGCCCCTCGCCTGCGACGAGCTCCTCGCCGCCCGCGACGTCCGCCACCAGGCGCCCCGTACCCCCTCCCCCCGCCTTTTAGTTCCCCCTCCCTTTCTGACCTGTACCCCCATCCCTTCCGCAGGTGGTCGCCCTGCAGCTCCTCGAGACCTGCGCCGCGCACGGTACCCCTCCCCTCCCCCTCCCTATCTCCCTCTACCCCTCGCCGGCACCTGACGCGGAGCGCGCAGAGCGGGTGCGGGGGGAGCTCGCGGCTCGCGCCGGCCTCGCGGAGTACCTCGCGGCGCTGCTGGCGAGGCTCGCGGGGGCGCCCCCTCCGGCCAAGGGCGCGGCGGAGGCGGCCGGCCCGCGGGCGCTGCTGCAGCACGGCGCCGGCCTCCTCCGCGGCCTCCTCCTCCACAGTGCGAACGAAGCTCAGCTGAGCGGTTGGCTGGTGTCGGCTGACGGGGGGCGCGCGCGCGCAGGCGGGGCGCGGGAGGCGCTGCTGAGGACGGGCACCGTCGCCGCGACCGTGGCGGCGCTGCTCCGGCCGCCCCACAGCGCCCCCGTGCGCGAGTCGGCCGCCGCCGCCGCGACGCTCCTCAGCGCCGATCGGCGGCTACCGGGGGCGGCCCTGGGGCTCCTGCTGGAGGCGGCGGCGGGGGCGCTGAAGGAGGCGAAGGCGCCGGCGCTGGTGCGGGAGGGCGCGCTGGCCGTGCTCCTCAACGCCTCGGCGGGGCCCGAGGGCCGCCCCGCCGTGCAGGCCGCCGCCCCCTGGCCCGCCCTCGTCGCCCTGCTCCAGGACTCAGCCCTCCGGGCCGCCGCCGCGAACCTGCTCTCCCGGTTCGCCGCCTCGGCGCCCGAGGCGGCGGCGGCGCTGCGGGCCCCGGGGGTCCCGGAGCGCGTCCTGGCGCTCGTCGGAGGCGACCCTTCCTCCGAGGCCGCCGCCGTTCGCCTGGCCGCCGCCCTCGCCAAGACCGGTGCGGACACGCCGCGCCGCCCTCACCTCAAAGCTTCCCTCTAAGCTCTTCTTCTCAGGGCCGGAGGGCGTGGCGGCGCTGGCGGGGGCGGGCCTCGTCGGGGCCCTCGCCGGCGCCC
Source organism: Cyanophora paradoxa (assembly GCA_004431415.1). Lineage (NCBI taxonomy): Eukaryota > Glaucocystophyceae > Cyanophorales > Cyanophoraceae > Cyanophora > Cyanophora paradoxa. Next base: position 120,125 of record QPMI01000432.1, on the reverse strand, counting down.
TCGGCTCGGGGAGCGCCCAGACGCTGGGCAACGCCTGCCTCTGCCTCGCCGACGCCGTCGCAGCCGACGGTCCGTACCCCCCTTTCTTTCTCTCTTTTCAACCTCTCTTTCACGTACCCGTTCGATTCAAATCTTATGTTCTCTGTATCCGGCAGGCTCGCTGGTGAGGCGGGTGCGGGAGGCAGGCCTGGCGGAGCGCCTCGTCCTCGTCATGCAGCAGCAGAAGGACGCGGTGCGCATGCGCCCGAGCAGCGGCGAAGGAAGGGGTACAGGCCCCTCACTTCGTCCGCAGGTGCAGCGGAACGCGGCGATCGCGCTGGCGCGGCTCTCGAAGGCCGGGGGCGGGGAGGGCGCCCGCGTGCTCGAGCTCCTCCGCGAGCGCCGCGCCATCGAGCTCATGGCCACCTGCGTCAAGCCCTAGCTGGGCCTAGCTTGAGGCCCGGGCCGGGGCCCGGGGCCCGGGAGATCTAGAGGCCCCGGGCCGGGCCCAGGCCGGCTTCAAGCCTGGGATCTGAGGCCCGCCTGGGCCTTTCTCTCTCTTTTCAAGTTTCCTTTCTGTCAGCTGCAGGCTTCAGGGTCATGGCCATGTACACGTGCACCCCGCTTAGGGTAGCCTAGCAATAGTAGGCCCAGTCTTAGGGTACGGTAGCAGTCATCGAGTGTAAGCAGGCGGAGTCATCGAGTGTAAGTCATGCCCTCGTGATCAGCGGCATCAGCCCGGCAGAAGGGCCGTGCAAAACTCGGATGAGCTTCCAAGAATGTGAAAGTGTCACAGAAAATACGTGGGTACTATGGCACTAGTACTGCGGTATACATACCGTACGTTGGCATTATCATTGGATCATGCATAATTTTGAATGGCACAACGGCACTGCGGCATGCCGCAGTGCCGTGATGATGATCAGGCAATGGGCCCGGGGCCCTGCGGCCATCATGAACTTCGAATTCCGAAGTTCAGAAGAATAAAGAAGAAATTCGAAGCATATGCATGCCGCAGTGCGCAGGGGGCCCGGGCCCGGGGGGTATCACCCGGCGTGACTCATGATCATGATCATGATCAGCGAGGCCGTGCAGCTGGGGGACAACACTGTGACACACCGAGAGCATCGGATGAACCGTTGAACCAAAGTAAGGCGTGGGGAGGGGGGAGGGGGGGCGGGGGCGGGGAAGTGGGGGAGGAAGACGGGAGGGTACGACGGGGGGTACGACGGGGGGGGGGGGACGTCGGCGCGGGGCGGGGAGTACGGGGAAGACTGTTTCAGCAGTCTGGATGGGGGTAGGCTGGGGGATACGGGGAGCCCGAGAGGTACGGGGCTCCCCTAGGCCTGGAGGAACGGTACGAGGGGAGGCTGAAGGGGGTAGGCCCCCCTTCGGGGGAGCTTGGGGGGAGCTTGGGGCGGAAGGGGGGGGGGGATTCTGCTCCGGTCTGTTCGCTTTGAACTTGACCCGGTCACGCCGCGTGCAGCCTGGTCAAGCGGTTACATCGCAGGAAAGACAAGGCATTGAGGTGGGGCCAACTGCATCCCACACCTGAGGGCGGCGTGCGGGGCGGGGCTGCGGGCGCGGTGCGAAGCGCAGCAGCGGCGGGCGAACTCGGAGACGGCGCGGGCGGCGGGGGCCTCCAGGCGCGCCTCGGCGACCGCCCCCGCCTCGTGGAGCACCTCTCGGGCCCACGGCTGGCGCCGCATCAGATCAGATCAGATCAGATCAGATCCGATGATGCAGGTCTGAGAGCGCGTACCTGCAGTGCCCCTGCATTCGGCTTCTGACGGGCGCCGCTCGGGCCGCCCAACCCGTGGTCCCCGAAGGACAGCGGCGAGTCCTGGCGCAGGCGGCTCGCCCTCCGGATGGCGGTGCCCAGCGCCTCGGAAAGGTGCGTCGGGGAGGGCCGCAGCGCCGCGAGGAGGTACCGCCTGCTCGAACCGAGCGCGCGAGGAGTTAGGTCCGCTGTAGAAACAGAGGAATGCAAGCGAGCTTCGCGCACTGCCTCTCGTGGTACAGGCTCGAAGTCGAGGCGGTGGAGGAGGAGGCGGAGGCGGAGGCGGCGGCGGCGGCGCGGGCGGCGCCCCGCGCCTCCTCGTCGCAGCCGAAGAGGGCGGCGAAGAGGGCGTAGCAGGCCCAGCCCCAGTGCGCCAGCGCCGCACGCTCTGCGGGCGGGGGCGGCGGCGTCTGTCGCCGAGAAGCGAGGCCGAAGCTTTAATATCTTTTTATATGCGTTAAGCGACCCGCCCATCGAAGGCCTTGAACTCGGGCTCGGTTCGAAGCTCGGGCTCACCTTCGAGGGCGGGGCCGGCGGCGCGCTCGCCTGCCCCCGCGAGGTCGGGGAGGAGGGCCCGGAAGAGCTCCCGCGTCTCCCCCACGCCCTGGCCCTGCCGGGGGGGGGGGGTCAGCCGCAGCGCCGGGCGCGCAAGCACGTCGGAGCGGGCGGATAGTAGCTTCAAGAAAACTAAAGCGGCCCGGCTGACGGAGCGCCTCCCGCCGCCCCTCTCGCACCTCGTCGGCGTCGCCCTCGCGGGTCTTGTGGCCGGCCATCGCGCGAGCTGCGATGCCGAGCACGCGCAGCGCCACCTCGAGGTCCCCGCTAGCACTGCGGGAGGAGCGAGGCGGGGGGTGAGCGAAGGCCGGGCGGGATGAGGCCAGAGCTAGCGTCAGGCACGATCGTGAGCGCTGGCACGGACCGGGGTCTGGCCGGCCCCCCGGGGGCGCCCTCGTCGTCCCCGTCGCCGTCCCCGTCCCCGTCGCGGTCGCCGAGGAGGGCCCAGACGGCCGCCGCGTACAGCGCGACCAGCTGCCGCGCCGGCGGGAGCGCGCTGCGGCTTGCCGTTAGCAGCGGGCATCGACAACAGAGCGCTGGCGCTGGCGCTGGCGCTAGAGCTAGGGCTGGGGCCTTGGGGGCAGCGGCGGACCTGGAGCCCTCGAGGAGGACGCCAATCGCGCGCTCGCGGCCCCCGCCCCCGCCCCCGTCCGCGCCGCCCTCGGCCCGCGCCTGCTCGAGCCAGACAGCGTCGGTGGAGGCGAAGGGGCGCCGCCTCAGAGGGCGAAAGAGCGGCGCGCGCACCGCCTCGCAGGCGGCGTACTCGAGCCACAGCTCGACCGAGCCCGGGGCCGTCCTCAGCGCTCCCTGCGCCCAGGTGAGCGATGCTCCAAGGTGAGCGAGGCGGCGGGGAGCGGATCTAGGGCGCTGGGCGTGTCCCCTCTGACGTTCAGAAGGGCAGCGCGAGGCTCTAACGTGAGCGAGGCGGCGGAGGGCGGGGCGCGGGGCGCGGGGATAGTAGTCCCGAGGGGCGGCACCTGGACGACGGCGGCGGCGCACTCGGGGGAGCGGGCGGCGCGGAGGAGGCGGGCGTAGCTGAGGCAGGCGGGGAGCCACGAGATGCGCCACGCCCCCTCAGGCGTCCTGCTGCCGCTGCCGCTGCCGCCGCTGCTGCTGCAGGAGGAGGCGCGCAGGCGGGAGGCGATGTCCTGCAGGGCCGCCTCGTGCATGTCCCTGCGAGCGAAGCGGGCGGGGGCGCGCGTGGGCCCTCGAGCGAGGGAGCCTCGAGACAAGCGAAGCCTCGAGCCGGCGGGAGAGAGGGCGCTCACACGAGGCGCCGGACGGCCTCGGGGTCGAGCGGGGGCAGCGCGCCCCAGTCCGAGAGCAGCGGCTGCTGCGGAGGGGCGCGCGCGCGAGCGCCGCGTCAGCGCCGGCCGGCAGGGGGCTATGGCGACCGTTAGGATCTAGCATCAAGTAGCTAGAAACAACAAGAAACGAGGGGTCTAGGCTCCCGTTCAAGAAGCGGCGGCGCCCCGCGTTCTCTAGCGCGCACGGGGTATCCAGGTACGGCTACATCTAGGCCGGCTCCTCCCGCGCACCTGCTGGCCGGGGTGCCCGACCCGGACGAGGGTCGCCGAGGGGAAGTCCCGCCACCCGACCACGTGCAGCCTGGCGCGCCGCGCCGCGCGGGGGCGAGGAGGGGCTCAAGGTCAGAAAGGCGGCGGAGGGCGCAGCGCTCGGCGAGCCAGCCGTCTATCAAGCCGTCTCCCAGAGCCGTCTAGCCGCCCCGAGAGCGCCGGGCGGCCGAACCTGACGAGCCATGCGACGGCGGCCTCGGCCGGCCCGAGGGCGGCGCCGGCGGCCCACTCCGGCGGGAGTTCGGGCGCGTCCGCGGGCCCCTGCTCCCGCAGCGCCGCCGCGAGGCCCTCCGCCGCCTCCTCCGGCCGCCCCGCCGCGCACCGGAGCGCCGCTGCGCGGGGCGCCACGCGGGTCGGGCGGGGCGCGGCGGGAGGACAAAGGTAAAGGTGATGGTGGGCAGTTTAAGTTCACGAGCAGGCGCGGCGGGAGGCTTAGGAGAGCTGAGGAGGGCTAGCGGGGGGCGCCTCCCCGCCTCAGCGCACCGGCGCGGAGGACGAGGTCCAGCGCGCACTCGCCCGCTGCGGAGGGATCAATCAGAGGGGCTTCCGAAGGCGGTTCGCAGGGGGGTACGTCGACGCACGCATGCCATCGGCGGCGGACAAGGCGCGGGCGAGGGCGGCGAGCTTGGCCTCGGGGGTGCGGGCGCAGTCGCAGAGGGCCGCCCACACGGCGTAGCTCCCCGGGCACGCCCGCGCCGCCTGCGCGCGGACAATGAAGCTAGGCTAGCGAGCCAGCGCCACGAAGACGTATGCGTATGTATGTTGGGCACGCGGACAAGGAGGCCGTCGGCCGGGTGCAATGAAGCTAGGCTAGCTAGCTAGCGCCTTGAAGAGCGTATGTTAGCTTAGGCGAGCCGGGTCGTCGGACAGGGACCGCGGACAGGGAGATCGTCGGCCGGGCGCAATCAGAGCTAGCGAGCTCCATAGCACCTTTTCGCAGAGGAGGTCGAGGGAGGAGGCCGGGTGGCGCCCCTCCGCCACCGACCGCCCCGTCCTCTGCACGCCGGCGCCGGTCAGAGGGGACGGGGGAGGGGGAGGGGGTGGGGACCTGTATGTGGAGCACCCAGCTCTCGGGGCGCCGCGCGTCGAGGGCGGGCGACCCCGAGGCCTTCCCACGCGGCGGCGGCTCCGCCCCGCGTCCACGCCGCCTCGATTTCGACCCCGAGATCAGCCTCGGGCCCTCGCCCTCGTCCTCGTCCTCGTCGGAGGATCCGGAGGAGAAGGAGGAGGAGGCGAGCGCCTCGCCCGGGCCCTCCTCCTCCTGGCCGCGGCCGTGACCCGGCGCCGCGTCCCCCTCGAGTAGTTCCCCTTGCCTTGCGGGGCAGCACTCCTCGGCGAGGACGAGGCCCGGGAGCGCGAGGGAGGAGGCCGGCAGCCGCCGCGCCACGTCCTCCACCAGCCGCCGCGCCACCGCCTGCCCCACCTAAGCTCTGGAGGCTGGGAGCCTCGCAAGGGCGGGCGGGCGGACCTCGATGTTGCTCTTCCTGCACAGCTTCTTGTAGCTCGAGACCTTCACCCGCAGCTGCTTCGCGAGCTGTGTGTGTGCGCGAGGGGTGTATCAGGTGGGACGGGCCAGGCTGCGCCCACGTTCTTTTGTACGCGGCGGGGCGCGGACTCGGACCTTCTCCGCCGGGGTCACCGCGCTCAGCGCCTCGCCCTGCGCCGCAAGGTCCTCGAGCAGCTCCCCGTCTGCCGCCGCGGCCCCCGGATCAAATTTGGAGTGCTCGGACTCTTTTGGATCGCACCCTGGGGCGCGACGTGCTGGAGGGCGCAGAAGGGGTCGGGGCACGGCTCCTGGGGGCACAGGGCCACGTCACGCTGCAGCCGAACGCAGAGCGACGCCGAGGAGACGCGCAGCTGCGGGGAGCGTCAGGCCAGAGCGGCTCGGCCGGGGAGGAGAGATCAGGGGCCCCTCGCACCCCCGCCTGGCGGTAGTAGGGGTGGAATCGGAAGGTGCGGAAGGCCCGCATGGGGTGGTGCCGGACGACGTCCCGCGAGATCTCCACGAGCCGCTCGTGGTTCGCGGGCCCGCAGCGCGGCGGCGGCATGAACTTCTCCGCAGGGAGGGCCGCCAGCGGGAGCGGGAAGAAGCAGGGGTCGAGTAGGACGCCGCCGACTTGGGACCAGACGGCCGTGCCGTCGTGGTGGAGGGCGCAGGGGAACACGAAGCTGGAGGATGAGCGCTCGGCCGCCGGGGCGTACGCGTCGATCGCGAGCGCCTCGGGGTCCGCCGCCGCCGCATCGACCGCCATCGCGACGGGGGCGGCCGCGGCGCGATGGTCCGGCGAGGCCGGCGCCGCGGGCGCGTCGATCTCGGGGGCCGGCGACGCGACCGCCGCGTTGCGAAGCGGCGAGCCGGAGCTCTCGGCTGCTGCGGCGGAGGCAACTGCGTTCCGCGCCTCCGCAAAGAGCTCCGAGAGCCCTTCCTCCAGGTTCGAGTCCAGCTGCATTGCCGACGGCGGCTGGTCAGGCTCGTCCGCTGGCGCCGGCTGTTCATGTTCCTCCGCTGGCGCCGGCTGATCACGCTCGTCCGCTGGCGCCGGCTGGTCGTGCTCGTCCGCTGGCGCCGGCATTCGATCGGGGTCGAGGCTGAATTCGACGTCGGCGGCAGCCGCGGGCTCTGATGACCGCGAGACCTGCTGCTGATGGGCCGGAGGGGGCTCCCACGCAAACGCATCGTCCTGCGGGGCCTCCTGGAGCGCGCTCGAACTCGGCTCCCCGCGCTCCCCGCTCGAACTGGGATCGAGCGAAGAGCTGGAGGGCGGCCGCGGCTCCGGCGTCGCGGAGGGCGGCCGCAGGGCCGGCTCAGGATCCACAGCCGGCTCGTCCGGCGCCGGCTGCGCGCTCGAGGAGATCGCTCGCCTCGTCTGCGGCTCTTGTGGGCTGTCCCTATCGCTCCGGTTTCGCTCTTCGACCTGGGCCCGCGCCTGCAAGTCGTCGAGGCGGCGGAGGATCTCAGCGCGCCGCGCCGCTTGAGACGCCGCGCTGGAGGGGCTGTCCGACGCTTCTACATCGAGGCCAATGACCAGGCTGGCGTGCAGGCGGCTCGCCACCCACAGATCGGGCGCCGAGGCCGAGAGCGAGCGCGCCATGTGCGGTCACGGCTGCACCGGATGCCACGAACGCAGCCAATGTCGCCTGGCTGTGCGGCGCCACTGCACCCGCTCGCGCTCGGTCGCTGCGCTTGCAATTGTGCCCGAGCGCGAGGGGGGAGAAGTACGGGGGGAAAGGGCGGTGGGCGGGTACAGCTGTCAACATAAATTTGGTCGCGCAGCTTCTTCTCCCATCTTCCGGCGCCGCAGCCGCGCGCAAACACCAGTTTCAGAAGCCGGTACTTCTGCCTCACTTCTTTAAGCAGCCAGACGCACCTCGGCCGCCCCGATGCCGTCCGGAGACTTCGTCCGGCCCTCTACTAGCTATGGCTCCACATATGGCGCTGGAGTCATACAAATATCAGGCTACGGCGGCTATGTTAGCCGTATTGAGCCCAGGTTCGCGCGGCGCCGCCGCCCGCCTCGGGGTTTCAGCGAACTCGCCGAGGCGCGAGGGGGGCGCCGCGAGACTTGCGCTGACGGTTGTTTGCGGTAGGAACATCCACGCACTCACCTTCATTGACGCGCAAAAGGAGGCGATGCTGGGTCCGGGCAAACAACTCTCGTCGAACTATCCCAGCAGAGACATCTACAACACGACGCGCGTCGGCACGCTCGACGCGAGTGCGAAAGTGACGCGCAGGCCTCGGATCACCGAAGGGTGAGCACAAGCCGCGCCCCTAGCTAAGCCGGGACGGGACGCCTCGGCGCCGCGTGGCGCCGCGCCCTTGACCGACGCGGGCGGCGCCCGCAGGATCATCAACTTCAAACCGAGCGGCTATGGAGGCTTCGTCCCGGGAATCGAGGCGGGCAACGTTTTCGCAAAGGTCCGAGCGCTTTTGGCTGCGGCGGCGGCGGCCGCGGCGGGTCGCCGGGCGGCTCAGCGTCGTCGTCGTTCGCAGAGCTACTGGCCGGCGCAGTCGCAGGCGAGGAACACGCTGCACAGCCTCGCGGTGATGGCGGACGACGAGCTGGCGCGGGTCGGGGGCGGCGGCATGAGCGTCTCCGAGACGCAGCACTTCGCGCGGGGCCTGCTCTCCACGGGGGCCCCTGCGACGGCCCTGCGGCCGCCCACGACGACGCTGGTGCAGAAGCAGACGCCGCCCGACTTCGACGAGCCGCGGCCGGACCGGAGCACCTGCCCCCTCCCCGACGACGTCCAGGTCCGAAGCCCATCTATCACCCCTCGGCTCTTAGGGGCCTCGGACGCTTCCACGCCGCTCCTTTCCTTCGCCTCACGCCCTTGCGCCCTCAGATCACGGGCTTCTCGGGGCACATTCCGAAGATCCATCCGCAGAACATCCACTCCAAGGTCCGCGCTCATTGAACCGGCGGCTCGTGTCGCGGAGCTGACGCCGCCCCTCGCCCAGGTGATCCTGGACGCGCAGCTGGTGGCGCGGGGCCGCCTGCAGCTCGGGAAGCCGACGACGGCGCCGGCGCGCATGACGCGCTCCATGATCGGCCTCGGCGGGACCGCCTCCTCCCCGCTCGGCTCCGCCTCGGGCTCCGCCGCCGCCGCCGCCGGCGCCACCGGCGAGCTGGAGGCGCCGAGGAAGCCGTGGCGGTGGGAGCCGCCGAGCCGGGACGGGCTCCCGAAGGCGGAGGAGACGTGGCGCCCGACGCGGACTCGCAACCCCGTCGCCCTCTCCAGCCACATCTCCGGCTACTCCGGCTACGTCCCGTGCGCCCTTTCTTGGAGCCGCGGAGGGGATCCGGCCCCGGCTGACTCGCGACTCGCGCGCCGCAGGCACGTCTTTCCTAGGAACGTGCACGGGCACACGTTCCAGGAGATCCAGAAGCTCGCCAAGTGAGGGCCGGCCCGGCGCCCGCCCTCCCCCTTCCACCGCCCGCCTTCCTCCTCCCCCCCCGCGCCCCCGTCCTAAGTAGCAGTAGGATGCATCCTGGCAGGCTCTCCGGTACGGGAGCCTGCCTGCCCAGTCCGCAGCAGCGCTAGCGAGCTGCCTCTCGATATCCTGTACATTCGAGCGAGCGCACATCGTTAAGACTAGTAAGTACAAATACATTTTTGAAGCCGACGAGATTCAATTGCGCTCCAGCCTTGAGAAGCCTTGCCAAAAAGTTAGAGGAGCTCGAGCCCGCGCTGTGACCGGCCCGGCGGCCGCGCGCCATACTGCGATACTCGCACGTCCCGACGCCACTGGCCAAAGCGCGCAGAAACTGCAGTGGTTTGGTATTCGTGTACGTAGAGGTATCAGGGACATGGAAAGTATCGATGTAGATCTGTGGGGAAAGTGGCTGGCCGGCTGCTGCCTCCTCGTGCGGGGCGGGGCCTAGAAGAGGTCGGAGCCGCCCTCGAGGGCCTCGGCCTCCTCCGCGGCCGCCGGGGCGAGCTCGTCGGCCTCGTGGTGGAAGGGCAGCGCGCCGGCGCCCTCCTCGGCGGCCAGCGCCTGGCCCAGCGCCGCCCCGTCGACGTCGTACCCCTCCGCCTCCTCGGCCCCGATGAACTTGGAGACGACGGCGGCGTCGGCCTCGGGCTCGGCGGCGGCGGCGGCGGCGGCGCGGGGCGGGGCCGGGTAGGAGCGCGAGGAGGAGGAGTAGGAGGAGGAGGCGCGGGGGGCCTCGTCGTCGTCGAAGCGGGGGCGGCCGCCGGCGGGGAGGATGTCGATGTGGGCGCCCACCGAAACGTGCGCGGGGGCGATCAGGTCCTCCAGGTCCGGCGTGATCGGGTGCCGCGAGGAGGACGAGGCCGAGGCCCCCGCCCGGTGCGCCCCTGCAGACGAGGAGGAGGCCCGGCCTGTCCCCGCCGCCGCCGGCCGCGCCGCGCCGGCCTCCTCCTCGTCCCCGCCGTTGACGGCGACGAAGGCGGCGAAGGCGCGGGAGTCGGCCATGAAGGCGTTCGCTGCCTCGAGGGAGACGGCGCCGGGCCGGGCCTCGTCGCCGTAGTACGCCGCCGCCGCCCGCGTGAACGCCCGCGCCTCGAACGGGAAGTTGCCGGAGCGCAGCTCGGCCAGCGAGAGGAAGGCGTCCCCGTTGTGGTCCAGGAAGTCCGCGGGGCGCGGCCCCGCCGGCACCGCCGAGGGCTCCGGCTCCAGCGCCTGCTCGTCCGCCGGCGGGCCCTGGTACCGCTGCGGGGCACATGGCCAGAGGCCGTCAGGCGCGCTCCGCTCCCTGTCTGAAGGGGGGGAGAAGGCGCACGGGGTACATCATCGGGGGCTGGGGGATCTGGATGAAGACGTGCTGGGGCTCGTGGGACGGGGGGGGCCGCGGGGCGCCGGGGCGGGCGCGGCCGGCGCCTCGTAGGCGGGGCGCTCGTAGCCGAAGCCCTGGTCGTCGCCGTAGGCCTGCTCCGCGGGGCGCGCGTGGGAGGGGCCCCGGGGGGCCTCCGCCGCCATCTTCTCGTACAGGGCGCGCAGCGACCCCACCACGATGTCCATCTCTACGCTTGCCTTCTGCGGGGAGCGACGGGGCCGGCGGCGGCGGCTTCGGGCTCAGCGCGCGGGCAGGCGGCTGCGCGGCGGCGGCGGCGTCGGCGGGTGTTCGCACCGGCGAGAAAGCCACGCCGCTGAGGTCGCAGAGCGCGCGAAAGAGCCCATCGCCGTTGCTCGTGAAGGCGGCCTTGGCCTCGTTGAGACTCACGCGGCCCCTTCACACGACGGGCGCTCAGCGAGACGGCGGACAGGCCAGTGCGGGGCGAACAGGAGCAAACGCACGAGAAGTTCTTATCAATGAAGGCGGGGTTGGTCAAGACTTTGTGCAGGAGCTCGATATCGCCCTGCGTCGGCAACCGCGTCAGCAACGCCAACCGAGAAAGTACGGGTCAACGTTCGCCGCCCGCGCGCGGCCTAGCGACTGCCTACAGACAGCTGGTCGCGCTGTATCCCGCATTATCCTTCAACGGCCTTGGCTGCCAGGCTGCCCGGCTCGCAGATCTCTCGAGGCTTCGCTGTGAGCGCTCGACCGATACACCGGCGGCGCGCCCCCTCTACGCTACGAAGATTTGGCAGACCCGTGTATTGAAGAAGCTTCTCAGCTCTGCGCGGCGAGCGGACTTGTCAGCAACCGTCACGCAGCGGATGGCGTGGCGGGGCCACGGGCCTGCATAGCTCGCTTCGGACAGTTCCAGAGAACTCATCTCGCAACGCCACGGCTCGTGAAGGACACAACTCGCCGACCGGCGACCGTCGCTGGAGGGGTACTAGCTGATGCTCTTTGCCTGCGGAGCCAGTCTCGTTCGGGCAGCTCGCCTTCAGCCCGTCCTTCGCGTTCCCCCCGTTCGACCAGTTCGTCCGGCTCCTTTCCGTTATCAGTTCGTCTGCGAGTACTCGAAGATGTCGAAGAAGGTCCGCGCAGGCCCCACAAAGCCGCGAGGGGGGTTAGGGCCGTTTCCCGAACGAGCGGCGGCGCAAACGGGTCGCCTGGCTCGCACTGGCGATGGCCGATTACACGGGAGATCTGGAGGCAGCGCCGGACCACGCGCGGCCGTTCTGACCCTCGCTTCAGATCCACGTCGCGAACCCCGTCGTCGACCTCGATGGCGATGAAATGACCCGCATCATCTGGCAGGTGCGACGCCGATCGATAGGTCGCTGATGCCTGTTCGGCGGCCTGATTGCGCCCCTCGCGTCCCATCGCAGATGATCAAGGACAAGCTCGTGTGCGTCTAGCGCAGCCCTCATCCGACGCGGACGCAGTCGCTGACTGAAGCCCGCCGTCGTTTAGCCTCCCGTTCCTCGATCTTAAGATTGAGTACTACGACCTCGGCCTCCCCAACCGCGACAAGACCGACGACCAGTGCGTCACCTTCTCCCCGTTATTAGCCGATCGTCCCGGCCGGAACGTGACGCCCTCCCGCCCCGCTAGGGTCACCATCGATGCCGCCAACGCCATCAAGAAGGTCAGCGCCGGCGTGCGGCGGACGCTCGATCGGCCGTTTTCTTACCTTTCGTTTCGTTGGGCAGCACAACGTCGGCATCAAGTGCGCGTCGCTCGCCGTGGGGCGCCGTACGCGCGCGCGGCCTTCTGACGCAATCCCTCCGCAGGTGCGCGACCATCACCCCCGACGGTGCGGCCCGCGCGCCGCTCGCGTCTTCCAAACTCGAGCTAATCGCTTCTCTTTCTGAACCGCAGAGGCGCGCGTGGAGGGTGCGCATGCGGCCCGCCCGCTCTGCCAGCGCCCGCCTGCGCGGACCCGCGGGGCGCTGACCGGGTGCGCCCCCCTCCAGAGTTCAAGCTGAAGCAGATGTGGAAGTCGCCGAACGGCACGATCCGCAACATTCTGGGCGGCACCGTGTTCCGCGAGCCCATCATCTGCAAGAACGTGCCCCGCCTCGTCCCCGGTGCGAAGGAAGGCCGAGGCACGGCCCGGCGAGCGCGCGGGCGAGCGGGGCGGGCGGGGCGGCAGGCTGGACGAAGCCCATCGTGATCGGGCGCCACGCGCACGGCGACCAGTACAAGGCCACTGACCTCGTCTTCTCCGGTGCGCCCGCCCCCTCCGATGCGGAGGCCGCCCCTCCCGCGCTGCTCTCCCGAGCCAGGCTGAGCCGCGCAGGCCCCGGCAAGTTCGAGATGACCTTCACGCCGGCGGACGGCGGCGAGAAGAAGACGTGGACGGTGTACGACTTCAAGGCGGCCGGCGTGGGCATGGGCATGTACAACACGGACGAGTCGATCGTCGACTTCGGCCACTCGTGCTTCAAGTACGCCATGATGAAGAAGCAGGACCTCTTCCTCTCCACCAAGGCGCGCCCCGCCCCTCCCCTCGTCTTCTAGAGGACGTTTTTCTTGGGGTTTCCTTAGTATTACTCTTTGCGTGGCTAGGGGCGTCCCCCCGCCGCTCGCTCGCGCCGTCCTGAGCTGGGGCCGCGCCCCGTGCGCAGAACACCATCCTGAAGAAGTACGACGGCCGGTGCGCCAGACCCAGACCCCGCCCAAGCTATCCCGCCCACGCCCGCCCGCCTCACGCGTTTCCTCCCGCGCAGCTTCAAGGGTCAGCACGAAAAGAAGCTGCACGCTCCCCAAGAAACCGAGCGCGCCTCCTTACTCCGCGCGCCCCGCAGACATCTTCGAGGATCTGTACCAGAAGACGTACAAGGCGGAGATGGACAAGCTGAAGATCCGCTACGAGCACCGCCTCATCGACGACATGGTTGCCCAGGTCACCCCCCCCCCCCCCCCCCCTGCGTCCTTTCGCAGTCGCTCGCCTTGCATCCTTAACAAGCCTAACACGGAGAGCCAACCCGCCCACGGCAGGCGCTGAAGAGCGACGGCGGCTTCGTGTGGGCCTGCAAGAACTACGACGGCGACGTCCAGTCCGACATCGGTACCCCCCCTCTTCCCCCCCCCCCCCGCTCCTTCCCCTCGCCGCCGGTCCGACGCCGCCGGCCCGGCTCGCAGTGGCGCAGGGCTACGGCTCGCTGGGCATGATGACGTCGGTGCTGATCTGCCCCGACGGCAAGACGATCGAGGCGGAGGCGGCGCACGGCACCGTCACCCGCCACTACCGCGGTGCGCCGCCTGGAAGACCGGGGGGGAGCAGGGCAGGGCGGGGCGGGGCGGGGCGGGGCAAGCCTGACGCCGGCGGGCCGCGCGGCAGTGCACCAGAAGGGCGGGGAGACGAGCACGAACTCGGTGGCGTCGATCTTCGCGTGGACGCGCGGCCTCGAGCACCGCGCCAAGCTCGACAACAACGCCGAGCTCGCCCGGTGGTGCTCCCTCCTCGAGCAGGCGGTACCCTCCCCTCTTCTTCCTTCCGCCCCCCTTCCTCCCCCCCCTCACCTCTCTTGCAGGTCGTGGAGACGATCGAGAACGGCGGTATGACCAAGGACCTGGCGATCTGCGTCAAGGGCTCGATGGACGCCGTCAAGCGCGCCGACTACCTCAACACCGAGGAGGTCCGCGAAGAAGGGGGGAGGGGGAAGGGGGAAGGAAGGCCGGGCTAGACTCTGGGGGGGAGAAGGGGCGCCCCGGGGCTTGTTCGTGGCGGGCCTTTCTTCCCTGACCGGCGGCCCCGCCCCCGCCCCCGCAGTTCATCGATGCGGTTGCGGCGAACCTGCGCAAGAAGCTGTGACGCGAGCTCGAGGGCCCGCCCCCCCGCCTCGCCCGCCTCTAGGCCGCACCCCCGATCCCACCCCCCGCGAGTCCTGCGAGTCCCACGTGCGAGTACAAGCTAGTAATTTCGCTCATCCCACGCCGGCCGGCCGGTCGGGCCAAGGGCGTCGCATGCACATTGCGTCGACAGAGACATACACGGCAGGAGCGCGAGAGAAGAGGGACGAAGAAGAGAGGCACGCGGGCCGAGGGGGCTGCGCTAGCCAACGCTACTGCCGCCTCCGGCTCGGGGGACGTGCGGGCTGGCTGTGGCTGTGGGTGCCGGCGCCTCCCTTCGCGCTGGCCCGGGCCGCCGCGGCGGCTGCGGGCCGCTGCGCCGCCTGCCCCTGCGGCTGCGCCTGCCATGGGGCGTACCAAGTCGCGTAGGATGCGTACGGGTCCTGCGGGGGAGGCGGCGGGCCGGGGTAGGGCGGCGGGGCCCCGGGGTAACCACTGGAGGCGCCCCACGGGCCGCCGCTAGGGGCGGAGGAGTACGAGGAGTGGTGGGCCGGGTACGCGGAGGGGTAGGACGAGTACTGGGAGGGGTACGGGTACGGAGCGCTGTGTGGCTGAGCCATCCTCGGGGGAGCTGCCTGAGGGGGGCCCCACGCTTCACGGGGGTACGCGTACGCGCGGCTGCTCTGTGGCGCGGCCGGGGGCGGCGGAGGGGGCGGCGGGGGCGGGGGCGGTTGGGGCCAGCCGTAACCGCCGGGGTACGCGTTGTTCCAGCCTCCAGCGCCGGGCCAGCCGCCGGCGCCGGGCAAGCCGTACTGCCCGTACCCCTGCTGCTGCTGCTGCTGTTGTTGTTGCTGCTGCTGCTGCTGCTGGGCGTACGCGTACCATGCGGCCCACTGCGCGGCCGCCGCCGCGCCCGTTACTGCCGCGGGCTTCTCCTCCTCCTCCTCCTCGTCCTCCTCGTCCTCGCTGCTGGTGCTGCTGACGCTGCTCGAACTCACGCTGCTGCTGCTGCTGGCCGTCGTGCCGCCCTCCTCCTCCTCCTCCTCCTCCCTCTCATCCTCTTCCTCCCCCTCGTGCTCCGCCTCCTCGGCCTCCCTCGCGGGGCGCGCGGGGGGCCGGTAGCGGGCGCGGGAGAGGCGGGAGACGTCGAGTCCGCGCAGCAGGTTGGGCAGCGGCCGCGTGGAGGCCTCCTTCTTCTTCGCAGGAGGGGCCCCAGAGCCCTCCTCCTCCTGTTTCTCCCCGTCTGCCGCCTTGTCGCTCGGCCGATCTTTGCCCGCCTCCGCCGCCGCCCCCGACGCTGCCGCCTCCGATTCCGCCGCCGCCTCCGGTTCCACGGAGGGCGCCAGAGCGCCGTCGCCGCCGCCTTCGGCGACGGCTCGTTCGCCCGGGGCCGGGGAGGAGGAGGGCGGCCCCGCGGGCGCCGGCTCGCCCCGCAGCGCCGCCAGGCGCTTCGCCTCGGCCGCCGCGAGTCGCTCCAGCGCCGCCCTGCACAGCAGGTTAGAGGATAGGGTGGGAGAGACGGGGGGTACGCGTCGCGCGCCGCTCGTCCTCCTCCAGGGGCGCCGCGAAGATCTCGGGGTCGATCCTCTCCGGGAGCTCTTCCACCTGCTCGAATTTGAATCCGAAGACAGCCTAAATGTTTCTCCTTCACGGCACCTTGGCGCCGAGGCGGGCGGCGGTGGCGAGGAGCGAGGGCAGCTGCCCCTCGTCCACCAGGGACAGCGCCAGCCCGTGCGAGCCTGCCGCGGTCGGTCGGTCGGTCCTGAGCGGAGGGCGCCCAGGACGCGAGCGGGAGCCGGCGGGGGCCGAACCGAAGCGGCCCGTGCGGCCGACGCGGTGGAGGTACCTGCGAACGAAGGGTAACAGCTGGAAACGGGGGATGGAAGGCTTCTTCGAGCCGAGGAGCACTGTTCAGTTCAAGACCCTGGGGCGCACGCTTCGTCTGAGGCGGGGAGCTCGAAGTTGACGACGACGTTGACGCGGCTCAGGTCCACCCCGCGCCCCGTCTGCGCCCCGCCGCCCCCCCGGGCGCTAAGCTTAAGCGGCCAAGGCCTAGGCCTAGGAGCTGCTGGCAGCGCACGAGGTCGGTGGAGACGAGGACGCGGGTGCGGAAGGCGCGCGTCGCCTCCACCGCCGCGTTCCGCGCCGTCTGCCGCCCGCCGCGAAGTCAGTCCGCCGTGCGTGCGGCGTCAGAGAAGCCGGGCGGGGCGGGGCGGGCGGGGCGGGGCGGGCCTGCGCGCGCTCCCCGGAGATGACGGAGCTGGGGTAGCCCGCCTCCTCCAGGAGCGAGCCCAGCGCGTCCGCCCTGCGCCACCCGCCCCGTCCTCGCCCGCTCGGCTCGGGGCGAATGGATGGACGGGGCGGGGCGGGGGGCGGGGCGGGGCGGGCGCGCCTGGGCCCCGAGTTGACGAAGACGACGGCCTGGTGGAAGGGAACCGAGGCGAAGAGGGCGAGCAGGCGGCCCAGCTTGGCGGCGCTCCGCCTGGGCTCCTCGGCGGCCCCGACGCAGGCGTAGTATTGGCGCACGCCCAGGAGCGAGGGCGGCTCGGCGGGCCCGCAGAGCATGACGCGCTGCGGCTCCCGCATGATCTCCGTGAGGAGCTCCAGCAGCTTGTCGGGGAAGGTGGCGGAGAGCGCGAGGGTCTGCTTCCGCGCCGGGAGCACCGCCTGGATCCACCTGCGCGGCCGGGCGGCGGAGAAGACGTGAGCGGACGAGCGGCGGATTTCAAATTCAAATTCAAACGGGGGCGCGCATGACGGTGTCCTCGAACGCCACGTCGACGAGCTGGTCGGCCTCGTCGAGCACGGAGACGCGCACGTCGTCCACCAGCAGCTGGCCCTTCTCGATGAGCGCCCGCACCCGCCCTGCGCCCGCCCGCCCGCACGCACGCTCGCTCGCTCGCTCGCTCGCGCGGTGCCGCGGCGCGCGCGCCGGAGCGCACCGGGAGTGCCGACGGCGATGTGGACGGGGGACTCGCGGAGGCGCTTCACGTCGTCGGCGACGGGCAAGCCGCCGATGAAGCACTCCACTGCGAGGCCAGGGACGTGCTGGCCGATCTCGCGGAGAACGTCTCGCGACTGCAGCGCGATCTCGCGCGTCGGGGCGAGGACCAGCGCCTGCGTGTACTTCGAGAGCGGGCCCCTGCATGCCACCTGCTCCAGCACCGCCACCGCGAACACGCACGTCTTGCCCGTCCCGGCCTTCGCCTGCGCGATGAGGTCTGCGGCGCGTACGGGTCAGGCGCGGAGGGTGCGCGGCTTGCAGGGGCGCCCGCACCGGCGCCGGAGATCGCAATCGGGATGGCCTTCATCTGGATGGGCGAGGGCTTTGCAAAGCCGGCGTCGCGCAGGCCCGCGAGGACGGGTTCCGACAGCATGAGCTGCTCGAACGAGGCATCGTGGCCGCCGTCGACGTCCGCAGTCCTCCGACGCGCCGCGCTCGTCCTGTGCGCGAGCGGCATTGCCGCGCTATCGCTAGCGCTCGCCCGACCGCGCCGGAATGCCCCGGAGTCGACCGCGGGACTCCGCCGAGTCGGCGCCAACGCAGGCACCGCAGGGGCGCCGAGCCACCACAGGGAAACGAGCGCTGTTTCGCATGGGCCTATGGCGCAATGGATAACGCGCTTGACTACGGATCAAGAGATTGCAGGTTCGAATCCTGCTAGGCTCGCTCTTTTCCCGGCACCCCGCCCTCCCTCCACGCGTACCCCGCGGCGACGTTTCGAATTGAGATCGCCGGCCTCCCGGGCTTTGCCTTTTGCTCTTCTGCGCACCGCGGCCGCTCCCCACAGCGATGAGCTCCGCGTCCCGCCGGCGCGCCCTCGCGGCCGGCGCGTCCTCTCGGCGATCTGGCTTCACGCCGGGTAAGGTTATTCCAATCACCCGGGTACACCCCACAACTTTCGTGTCGCCTTCTTCGGTTCAAGATGTCGGACTACCGGTGCGCCGAATCGTGCGAGGGCCCGCTTCTTTATCAGCATGCCACCCCGGCCCCCGGGCCGCTCGCACGGGCGGGGGCGGCAGTTATTTGCTTATTACGCGGCGGCGGCTTTCGGCCGGGCCGCTGCGAGCGCAAGTACGTCCGGCCCGACGGACGATAAACGCCATAGGAAGCGTCAATGCAACTTCGGCTGGTTGCCCTGGGATCAGCGAGGGTTCCCTGCGGCATTTGAATTTTGGCGCGAATGCGAAGTGATGGCGCCCTCTTACGTCCGCAAAGCCAGGGCAAGAACTGGAGCGTCGACCGCTCGACGGGCACGTACTACAACGGCCACGGGTCGGCGATCCGCGACCCGGGGACCTATTTCTCGGCAGTCGGCGAGAACCGCCACGGCTACAACAGCAGGTGCGCCTAGCTGTGTCGCAGGCACGCAGAGACATTCAAATCTGATCGATATCCGTGATCTCCCCCGGGCCCGCAGCTACTCGAACGGGCACGGCAAGACCATCGAGAACCCGTCCGGCTACTACAAGGCCGTCGGCGAGGACCGGTGCGCCCCTCCTCTTAAGACTTGCTGCTGCCCGCGCCGTAACGAGCGCCCTCGCCCCCCTCAGCTACGGCTACAACGGCACGCGCTCCTCGGGCCGCTGATGGATTCCGCCCCCTTTCTCCTTTCTCCAACTTTCATGATCACCGCCGAGACCAAGCATGCAGAGAAGCCGCGGGCCCCACCCCCAGGGACCTCGGCATCGTGTACAGTTCGTGTTTTGTCGCAAAGAAGCACGTTTTCCAGTACGCAACGCAGCGGCCGCGACCTGGCGCGTCGGGTGATGACGGGAGCCTCGGACGTAGCCGCTTGGCAAGCAGTGTCCGACGGTCGCTCTCGGCCGGGCCGCGCCCCCTCATTACGCATGCGCATGCAGTGCCGCTGAGCCTCGGAGTCCGACAGTCCGGACTCCGGGACTCCGACGCCTTATGCATGCAGGACTCGGGATCATGATCAAGATTCAAAGCCGCTTAGCCCGGCGGCCCGGCGGCCCGGCGGGGCGGCCCGGCGGCCCGCGGCCTTAAGATTCCTGAGTGTGTCCGGATCCGATCCGCGCAGCCTGCAGCTGGCAGTGCCCTGACAGTGATCATGAGACTCTGAGATCATGATCATGTCAGTGATCGTGATGGGCAATCTTGAATGACACAGTGTGACTCAGTGACGCCAATTCTCCAAGTAATCATTAATAGCTTAGTAGGGCCCGGGGGCCCGGGCCCGGGCCCGGGGGCATAGAGTAATTTTCTTCAAGGCTTCAATCTAAAGGCTCAGCGGCTTAAAGCTTCCAAATTCAGGCCGCCAGGCCCTGATCGTTTTAAAGTTTTGAGGCCGCAAGGCCCTGATCATGATCATGCATCAGCCTCAGGCTCTGAGAATCATGTCGCGATGATGACTGAGCGAGAGGCAGTACTAGTTGCAATTGCCTCTATTCTACGGATTCTATTCTATTCTACTCTATTCTACTCTTTCTATTCTACGGATTCTACCAGGCCAAGGGGGCTCGCCGCAGCTGTACACTGTGACGCCCCCGATTGCAAACTAGAGCTGGCGCCAGGCCTAGGCCTAGGGCGGGGAGAGGGCCCTGCTGAACGTGGAGGCGCTCACGTGCGGCCGCGCCTGCGCCAGCGCCGCGGGGGGCGGCCGCGTTACGCGCCCCGAGCGGGGCCCCGAGGCCGAGGCCGAGGCCGAGGCCGAGGCCTGCCCCTCGCGATCGCCTTCGGCGGCCGGGCCCCTCCGGCGCCCGCAGAGGGACCCGAGGCGGCCCGGCAGGCGCCACAGGGCCCGAGCCGCGCTCGCCAGCGCCCGCCCCGCCGCCCTCGCGCTCGCCGCCGCCTCCCGCCCGCAGCGCCGCAGCGTCGCGCCCAGCGGCGGCCGCTCCGCCCGCGCCTCCGCCGCCACCGCGGGGCGCCCCCGGCGGAAGAAGAACAGCACGGCGCAGCCTGCGGGAGGGGGGCTCAGATTCGAGGCCGAGCTCGAGCGAGGGAGGGGGGTACGGGACGCACCGGCGACGGAGGTGGCGGTGCCGGCGAACCAGTAGCGGTACCCGGCGCGCCACTCGATGGAGGCGCGGCACTTGGGCAGCGCGGCGTACCCCATCGCCACGAGGCCGCGGAGGGCCCAGAGCAGCGCCGGCGCCGCCTGCTCCGCCACCGTCTGCGCCGCCCCCGTCGCCGCCCCGGTTACCGCCCCCGCTGCCGACTGGGCGGCGCCGGCGATGGCCCCGGGGCGGCGTTCCACGCCGACTCGGCCGCCCCCGCGATCGCGCCGGGCGCCGCCTGCGCGGCCGAGGCGACGGCCCCGGGGGCCGCCTGCGCGGCCGCCGCGACGGCCCCGGGACGCCGGCGGCGAAGGCGGCGGCGGCCGGCCCGCGGCGGCGAGGGCGTCGGCGAGGGAGGTGCCGTTGGCGAGGGAGGCGGCGGAGGCGAGCGCCGCGGCGACGGTGTCGGCCATGCCGGCGGCGGAGGCGAGGGCGCCCCCCACGGCGGCCGGCGCCTGCGCGCGCGGGGCGTAAGCCCCAGCGGACAAGCAGGCAAGCAAGAAGAGAAGGCGGGACCTCGGAGAGGAAGCGGGCGGGGTCGATGTCGGCGAGGGGGAAGCGGGAGCCGAAGGAGAAGAGGGCGGCGAGGGCGGGGGAGCCGCAGGCGAGGGGCGGCTCCGGGAAGAGGAGGCACTCGAGGAGGGGCACGAGAAGCAGGGAGGCGAGGCCGAGGAGGCCCGGGCGGGCGAGCACGAGCATGCCCCCGAAGAAGGCCGAGGGGCTCTCGTTCCACTGCACGAGCAGCGCGAGCAGCGCCCACGCCGCCGGCAGGCACGCCAGCACCCGCACGTCGAAGCCTGGACTAGGAGGTCAGAGGAAGCTGGGCGGGTGCCGGGGGCGGGGGGGCGCGCCGAGGGCGTAGGAGGGGAGGAGGCAGGCGTCGTCTGGGGTCCAGGGGGCGCTGATGGCGGCGATGGCGGCGGCGCCCCCGGCGAGCACGGCGGCCTTGCCCACGTCGTCCGCCCACGGCTGCACCAGCGCGAAGAGCTGCGCCGAGAGGGGCCCAGCCGCCCAGTCCCGCCCCGCGGGGGCCTCGGGGGCCTCCTCGCCCTCGAGGAGGCGGAGGATGCCCGTACCCAGGCCCGTCACGTGCCCGGGCGCCGCCGGCCCGAAGCCGCCGCCCCACTCGCGGGACTTGGCCCCCGCCGCCCGCCGGCGAAGCGGGAGGGGCACAGAGGCGGCCCGGGACCCGGCGGTGGAGCGGTTGGGCGGGGGGCCGGCGGCGCCCGCCGCGCGCGAGGAGGCGTGCAGCGGGTTGCGGGCCGCCTCGGCGGGGGGCCCGCCCCGCGGGCTCCCGCCCTCCGCCTCCTCGCCCTCGGAGCCGGCGGGCCCCCGAGTCGAGCCGAGCGCCCCGCCCTCTCCCTTCCTCCGGGGGCCCGGGAACGCCATCGCCAGGGCTCCTACGAGGCCGAGAAGTTAGAGGGGGGTCCACAAGGAAGCGGGGCGGGCGGGGGCACCCACCGGCGGCGGCGAGGCAGGCAAGGGCGGCGAGCCAGGCGCGGAAGGGGGCGCGCATCTCGAGGGGGCGGCGCCGCCCCTCGTCGGCGCCCAGCAGGTCCAGGAGGGCGCCCAGGCCCTCCCGAGCGTACTCCAGCACCGCCCCCGCCCCGCTGCGGAGGGAGACGGGCGCTCGGACGACGAAGACGCGAAGGAGGGCTGAGCGCAGCGGGCGCACGAGTAGAGGGGGGCGAGGGGATCGATGGAGACCCCGCCCGGAAGGCGGACGGCCGCCCCGCTCGCGAGGCCCAGGCTCAGCAGGCACAGCTGGCTCCCCGACCACGCCGTCCCCAGCAGCTGAGAGGAGGGCGGGGCGCGCGTCAGGATGAGGCGGGCGAGATCAGAGGGGAAGGGGTGCGGGGCGCCTTCCAGCCGTCGGGGCTCGCGAGGGTCTGGAGGAGGTTGCGGTACCCCAGCATGCGGGAGTACACGCGCAGCTGCAGGTCGCACGCCTCCGCCACCCACCGCTGCCCCCCCGGGAGGTGAGCGCGGGGGGGAAGGAATGGGAGGGGGGTACACGAATCGGCGCGCCTGCTGCTCGGAGAGTGCGAGGAGGAGCGCCTCGCGGGCCGCCGCGAAGTACGCGAAGCAGCCGAAGGCCGCTGCCCGAGCTTTGGTCAGAAGAGGTGGGGGGTACTGGTTCAGGTGGGTTGGGGGGCAGGGGTACCGGCGGCGAGGCAGAAGGCGCCGAAGTTGCGGGCGTGGGAGGCCCAGAAGAAGGGCAGGAGGACGCCCGCGACGAGGAGCGGCGCGGCGAGCACGTACGTCACGGGCCCTGAACGAGATGAAGGGGGGCGGGGCGGCCGGGCGGGCGGGGCGGGGCGCGGGGGGGTACCGAGGCCGACGCAGAAGTGGAGGAGGCTGCAGTGGTCGTGCCAGTCGCGGTCGATCAGCGCGCTGTAGAGGCCGAGCGCCACGGCGACTACCGCCAGCGCCCGCCTGCGAACGCGCCATCTCCGTCAGCCCGGCGCCTGTTGGCGAGCCGCGAGGGCGGGCCGCGAGGGCGGGGCCGAGGGCGGGCGCTCGCCAGAGGTTCCGGGCGTAGGGGTACGCTTTCGCGTGGAAGGCGCGCAGGCGGGCGACCCAGGGGCGCCGCGGGGCCTCCTCTGCCTCGCCCCCCTCGCCCTCGCCTCCGCTCTCGGAGTCGCCCTCGAGGCGGCGGCGGGGCCGGGGCCCGCGCCGCTCGGGGAGGACGACGTACAGGACGCCGGCGGCGCCGAGGAATGCGAGGGAGAGGAGCCAGGCGCGGAATCCGGCGGCCTTGCCGTCCGCGGCGGCGAGGGCCGGGGCGAGGTACGGGGCGAGCACGGGCACGCTGCGGCCCAGGCCCTCATACTCCACATACTGCACCAGCACCGCCGCGTACAGCAGCCACGTCGCAATGCCTGCGCGCCGGCCGGGCCCCTCAGCTGCCGCGGGTGAGACTGCGTATGCGCTCGTCGGAGAGCGCACTGGTAGCGAGCATGTAGCGGCCCGCGCGGTGGGACCACCTGCGAGCAAATCGCGTCAGATGCGCTCTGCGATAGACGGCCAACACGCGTGCGCACCTCCGCCAGCGACTGCCCGCGGCGAGCCTGCCGAGCGCCCACGCGAGCTGCGGGATGCACAGCGGGCGGACTGCCCCGCCGAACAACCGGAACACATCGTAGAAGGGCAGGGAGAGCGAGTAGGCCGCCAGGCAGCCCGCCAGATACACGAGGGCGGCTGCGACAGGCGACAGGAAGCGGTCGACCGCGCGGCCGGCCGCGAGGGCGCGCCGGCGGGACGCGGAGCTCATCGCTGTGGGGAGCGCCCGCGGTGCGCAGGAGAGCAAAAAGCAAAGCCCGGGAGGCCGGCGATCTCAATTCGAAACGTCGCGGCGGGGTACGCGTGGAGGGAGGGCGGGGTGCCGGGAAAAGAGCGAGCCTAGCAGGATTCGAACCTGCAATCTCTTGATCCGTAGTCAAGCGCGTTATCCATTGCGCCATAGGCCCATGCGAAACAGCGCTCGTTTCCCTGTGGTGGCTCGGCGCCCCTGCGGTGCCTGCGTTGGCGCCGACTCGGCGGAGTCCCGCGGTCGCCTCCGGGGCATTCCGGCGCGGTCGGGCATTCCGTCGGAGATTGGGCTCGGATCCCTGTGCTCTGTCGGCGCCCCTGCCTGCGGTGCCTGCGGCCGCGGCGGGGTCCCGCGGTCGACTCCGGATCCGGGGCATTCCGGCGCGGTCGGGCGAGCGATAGCGCTGAGTGAATTGAAGTTCGCAGCAAGGGTTAACGTTGTCGAGATCGATTTCTCACGCACGTGCATGCATGCGCACTCGATC
This sequence comes from Cyanophora paradoxa, assembly GCA_004431415.1. NCBI lineage: Eukaryota > Glaucocystophyceae > Cyanophorales > Cyanophoraceae > Cyanophora > Cyanophora paradoxa. Next base: position 96,319 of record QPMI01000432.1, on the reverse strand, counting down.
ATCGGATCGCAATTCGCGAGCCCTCGGAGGCAAGCCTTGAAGCTCAGCGGCTCGAGCTCAAGCCTCAAGCCTCAATTCAAACGCTCGTACCCCGCAAGAATGAGCATGCTTGCTTGTGATTGGCCCGAGCTGGTCCTTTATTTTTCTAATGCGAACGCCGATCGCCGTTTTGTGTACCCCTCTCTAGGAGCCACTGTCTACTACGAGTCTCTAGGAGGTGTCTACCGAAGCAGCATCCAGCAGCAGCAGCGACCCCGCAAACAGCAGCTGGCGCAGAGTGCATGGAGACCGCATACCGGCTAGCAGCGTTTGCGGCCGCAGGCGAGGTGCGAGAGAACCACGTTTTGCCGCGGTCATCGACGGCCGCGAACTAACTCGGCTCCAGGAGAACGTCGGGCCGATCGAAGAGATGGAAGCATACAGCGAAGATTTCCGGGGGCGCTTGCTGAGGCTGGAGGCGGAGATCCTCGACGCAGTTGAGGAGGCGGGCGCCGAGGAGTTGGACGACATGGAGTTCCGCGGCGGGAAGGCATCGCGCGTAGAGCAGCCGCCGTCGGATCCGTACTCCTCCGCCGAGTCGGAGGACTATGGGTCCTTGTTCTTCGACGACGCCGAAGCCGCGCCCGCGCCCTCGGAGCCCACCGTGCGCTCGCTTGAGTGATTCAGTGCCCTTTCTGCGGCTCACGGGGCGCGCCAGGTCACGGGCTCTTCGCCAGACCGGACAGTGGCTGCGCCAGCGCCCGTCAGCGCGCCTACGCCCTCGACCTCGAGCACCTCGACGGCGACGACGCAGCCCGCGGGGGACGCGGGGAAGACGCCTCCGGACACATTCTTCTCGCACGTCGGCTCCCTAGTCATGTTTAAGAACCCGACGACGTTCAACTCGGTCGTGGTGAAGCCCGTCGGCGAGGCGTGGAGGGCGAACATGAAGGAGGGCAGCATCGTCCGCTTCGAGAACGGTATCCTCGCCAACATGGGGCCCGTCTCCTACATGCTGCCCCTGTGCGCGCTCCTCTCTCTCCAGCCGCCCAGCCGGCCCGGCGCTGCCTGACCCGGCGCCGCGCAGGTACGAGCACTCGCTGGAGACGGAGGAGGGGTCGCCCGTGCAGGGCCTGCCCTACTTCCAGAAGATCCCGGTGGAGCTGCCCCCCATGGCCGACCCCGTCATCGCCCACCGCTGCATCTTCGGCGGCAAGGCGCGCCCCGCCCCGCTGCGCCCCGCCCCGAGCCGCACGCGGCCCTGACGCCGCGGGGCGCAGAACTGCGGCACGACGACCGAGGAGGCCGAGGTGAAGAAGGCGACGGAGATCCCCGCCAAGGTCGGGACAAGGAGCGTGGAGGAGGAGGTGCCCGAGAAGGCGCCGCTGCAGCGCATCTCGGACGGGCACGACGCGGCGGTCAGCTTCGTCAAGTCGGCCTTCATCGACCCGCTCTGGCAGTTCATCGACAGGGCGATCCGCAACCCGCAGCTGGACGCCCCCAGCCAGGCCCTCGCCGAGGAGGACCCGCTCGACGGCGAGGACCTCCTCCTCTACGCCGCCCGCGCCGAGGACCCCAACCTCGAGGTCCAGGACGTCTAGTCTAGGCACGCGGCGGCCGCGCGTCGGACAGTTCACGTATTAGACGGTATTATCGTAGGAATGGATGGGTGTCACAGCGTCCGGTATTGATCTAAGAATTATTCGTTGCCCTGTCACTCCACGTCGATGGCTCGAGCTCTGCGGGGGAGCCCCGCGGTCCTGTGCCACGGTGCACTGCGCGTGCGGCACGCTGGACCCTAGGCACGACTACAAGGGAAGCAGCAGCAGCCGGTGCCGCGCCTGGCCTGAAACCTATGTTCTGATCTGACTTCTGTCTAGAAGGAGACGAAACTGGCGCGCGGGAGGTTCGGGCTGGACGCTATCGGCTGGGGATCTGGCAGATCTGGTTCTGGTGCAGGGGGTCGTGCGCGTGGTGGCCGACGACCGCGCTGCGTGAGGGGCACTGCACGTCAGGTGGCGGAGGGGCAGGAAAGGGGGTGGAGGGGGGGGTGGGGGTGGGGGGGTGTGTGTGTGTGTGTGCGCAACTGTTCTTCCCAGTATTCTACGCACTGAGCGCGGGCGGCGGGGCCAGTCAGCGGTCGGTCGAGGCGGGGCCGGGCGGGACAGGGCAGGGTGCAGTGCTTCCGGGCACCTTCTCGTACTCATCGTAGTCGAGGGGCACGCTGCCGCCCCCATCGCGGCTGCCCAGCGCGAACCGCAGCAGCGTGTACGGCTGCATCGGCTCCTCTACACACGGAAGGCGGCGCGTCAAGCAGAGCAGAGAGAGGGGTCAAAGGGGGTACCGTAGGGGTGCTCCTGGGCCTTCACGTCGACGATGCGCCAGCGGGCGGGCTCGGTGACGGAGGGCAGGCCGCGCCCCGCCCGCTCCTCGTTCACTTTGTCCCGGTGGTGCAGTACCACGTCCAGGAACGCAGCCACAGGCGCGTGGACCTGCGGGCCGCCCCCGGCGAGCTCGAGGCGCCCCGCGTCGACCAGGCCGCGGCGGCCGCGGCGGGGGTACCTTGTCTTCGGGGAACCACCGGCAGAGGAACGAGAGGCCATTCTCCCTGAAAGCGGTTGAGCGACGAGAGCGCGGCGACGCCGCGAGAAGGGCATATGCACCGCCGCTTGTATCCGGACTCGAGAAGGTGCCGGTTGTGAGGGGTGATCTCCATGCTTCCAGCCCGTGATGTGGTACTATCGAAGCCACGAGAGATAAATTCCAGGTGCAGTGCGTTCGGCTCGCGGGAGGCGGGGGAGGGGGGCGCACAAGTTGGAGACGAACAGGTGCTTGCTCCACGAGTACCGACCGTTCACGAGCGGGGGCTCTACGCCCTGATCGGTAAGCAGCGATGGAAGCACGCCGTAGTGACGCTTGGCCTCCTCTGCGTGTGCTTACGGAGTTAGCTAGACTAGTGTGCAAACGCGCGAGGGACCCGGACGCTGCTGCAGAAGGGCCGCTGCCCATTGCAGATGCGTACTGCAGAACGCACGATAAAATGCGTTCACTCTCCTCTCGAAGTCATGCTTGTCCCACTGCGGACGCGGGCAGGTCGGCGCTCGATGTCCATGCACTCCCGAGGCGACCGCAGCGCGGCCTCCAGGTGCGCACCTCGATCTTGGTGCCGACGTAGTCAGGGTCGTCGAACTGACGGACGCGCGTTAACATGCGCTGCCAAGCCCGAAGGAAGCAGAGCACGCGCGACCGTGACTTGAAGCACCTGCTTGTAGCACTTCTCGTCGAGCACGATCGCCCGCGTGTCCTCTTCCATCGGTGCGGCCCGAAAAAAAGTCGAGCTGTGCAGCATACCCAGGGTCGACCAACCTTCGCCCTCCCTCTCAAGCGCAGTTCGCAGAGCACGCAAGCATGAGCGATGATGAGGGCAGGTGAGCCGGCGGCAGCGGTTTGCCTTGCGCCGAGCTCGCCAAACCGCGCCACAGCGACAAGGGGCTCGAGGTGGACGGCGGCGCAGAGAACGAGCCAGAGTCCGGCAACGAGGCGCAGCCGAACCAGGTATGCGCGCCGTGGCGGGGTGCGAAGTGCAGGGGAGCGAGGCAGCTGACGCCCCGCAGAACTTGATCGATGATCTCTTCGGAGGCTCAGACGAGGAGGGAGACGAGCCTGCAAAGGCTGCTCCTGCAGGTACGCTTGCAGGCGCGCAGGATCCGCACCGCCGCCTGACTCGTCGTCGTGCGCGTTCCCCTGGCAGAGCCGCAGGACGAGAGCAAGAGAGCACAATTCATGCGGGAGCGGTTGAAGCAAATGCTTGAGGAAATGCCGAATCAGAAGGGCAAGGACAAGGAGAAGTCCAAGAAGAAGCGCAAGTGCGCCCTTCAGCCGATGGCATGCCGAGAAGCGCGGCGCTAGATGCTCATACGAAGCAGGTCCGAGGGAGGCGAGGACAAGCCGAAGCGTAAGCGAAAGGAGAGTGGCGATGGGGACGCCGAGAAGAAGCCGAAGAAGCCGCGGAAGGCGGGCCCCGACGCGCCTCGAACCGCGACCGCTCGCTGAGCGCTCGGGCGCAGAAGAAGGAGGCGGAGCCTGGCGCGGAGTCCAAGCCCAAGCGGCCTCGTAAGAAGAAGGATGCCGGGCCTGCGCCGGCGGAGGGCGGGGACGGAGCGCTCCCCGGGACGGTGCGTCGGGCGCGCGCGTTCGAGGAGTGCGTGGGTGCGGGCTGAACGCACGGGCCCGCAGAGCGGGGTGCAGTTCGACGAGGAGGAGACGTCAGGTGCGTACGCGGGGCGGGGGGCGCGGGGCGGGCCGCCGAGCGGGCGGGGCGGGGCGCGCAGGGCCGAAGAACGAGCTGGACGAGGCGCTGGAGCGGCTCAAGGCGGGGAAGCGGGCGAAGAAGAGCCAGCTGAACGCAGAGCAGATCAAGGAGCAGGTCGTGGGCTTCGTCAACCGCATGGAGCGGGCGCGCACGGAGCCTTCCCCCCCCTCTCCTCCCGCGCGCCCCGTGACGTGCGGGCGGGGCGGCGGCGCGCAGGCGGCGGATGACGACATGGAGGCGAACAGGGCGCGGAAGCCGGCCATTAACAAGCTCAAGATGGTACAGGAGGTCGTCGCGCAGCTCGAGAAGTGCGGGCGACCCCGCCCAAGCAGGTCCAGCCTCGCCGCCTGACCGCCCCGCCCCCTTCCGCTTCGCAGGCGGCCGATGCGGCCGTACTTCATGGACTGTCAGATCCTCCAGGTACCGTCCTTAGAACAGCGGCGGGCCGTGCGCGCCCGACGCCGGCGGGCAGGTGCTGGCGCGCTGGCTGCAGCGGATGCCGGACGGGTCGCTGCCGAACGTGAACGTGCGCTCGGCGGTGCTGAAGTGCCTCAAGGCGCTCTCGCTCGGCTCGGAGGACATGGACCTCCTCGCCAACACCGACCTCGGCAAGTCCGTCACCTACCTCGGCCAGTTCGCCCAGGAGTCCCCCGAGAACCAGCGCCTCGCCCGCGAGGTCCGCCGGCAGCCCGCCCGCCCGCCCCCGCCCCTCTTCCTCCGGTGACGCGCCGCCGCCGCCGCCGCCGCCGCCGCGCAGCTCAAGGACAGCTGGGCGCGGTACACGTTCCAGAAGTCGACGGACTTCTCGCAGCTGCGCGAGTACGAGATGGAGCGCGCTGATCGCGAGGGCGTACCCCTGTGCGCCCCTCTCCCTCTCCAATCCCGCCTCATCCCTCTCTCCCTTACCTTCGCACCGCCCGCCCAGGCGCCGCTCGGATGCCGCGGATAGCCCCCAGGAGGAGAACAGGCGGTGCGCCGCGCCCGCCCCGCCGCCCCGGCCCCCGCGCTCTCTGCGCGACGAGGTCGAGCCGGGGCGCTGCAGGATGAAGGTCGGAGACGCTGGCTTCGTCCCGCACGCGCGCATCCCCTACAAGATGGAGTTCAACTTCCTCCGCCGGCCCGAGTCCAGCGCCGAGGCCAGCCAGTCCCAGTCGGCTCGCACGGTGCGCCCCTCGCCGCTGCCCGCCCCACCCCGCCCCGCCCCGCCCCGCCCGGCGGCGGGGCCCGACGCGGCCGGACAGGAGAACAAGGACAGCGCGAAGTTCAAGATCATGAAGAAGATCACGGAGAAGAAGTCGACTGCTGTCTTCCGGCCCCACAAGATGTCCGTCGAGGGCCGCAACATGTACAAGACTGTCTGACCGCCGGCGCCCCGCCGCATCCCTTCCCCGCCGCTCGGGGCACTGGGCCCCTCAGCTTGAGCCCCCTCTCAGTCCTGTCCGCCTGTCCCGCTAGCCAAGTAGCCCCGCAGGCGCGATGCCGCACTGTGCGACAATGAACCGCCCGCTCGGCCCCTGCCGTTGCAGTTTGCGAGCTCTGCGCAAGTGGGTGGATCTGAAGCGCGGACAACGCGTACGCAGTCGGGCGCCACAACTTTACGCTTGCTAGCTACGCGCGGGAAGTCGAAGGTGGGGGGGAGGAGTCTTAGACGGGTAGCGGTGCGGCTTTGGTGCCCGAGCCGCGCGGCAATGGCGGCGCCGATGCAGACGTCTCCGACGCCCAAGCCGGCTGCGGAGTCGACAGAGGTGCCATCCTGCGCCCAGCGCGATTCGAGACCTGAACGATCGCAGGCACTGGGCCGATCCGCCGTCCATATGATAATCGAGTTTCTCCGCAAGCATAGCACGTACGACCTCATGCCCGAGAGCGCAAAGGTGGTCGTGCTCGACTGCGATCTTCCGCTGCGCACTGCTTTCCAGGCGCTCTTGGAGCACGGTGCGATCCGATTAGCTTCAGCGAAACCGATAGCTGAAGCGGATAAGACAGCTTCCGCGAGAGTCCGCCGGGTTACAGGCCGATTGCTTACTCCCGCTCGCGCAGAGACCCACGCTGCGGTGCTCTGGGACAGCCGCCTGCAGGATTATGTCGGCATTGTGACAGTCACAGACTTCTGCGATATCCTGCGGCATTTCTACAAGGCGGGACCGACCACCATCGGAGCCGCGATAGACGAGCAGAGCATTCGCAACTGGCGGGGTGAGCGCGGCCTCGCCTGCCGTGCGCAGCGTCGCGATTGCTAATCCAGTGCCGCGCGCGGCACACGCAGAGCGGTTGATCGAGACCCGGCCACGCGAGCTAATCTCTGTCGATCCGGAGGACAACGTGCTGGAAGCGTGCTTCAAGCTGCAGCACCACAAGATCCACCGGCTACCGATAATAGAACGCACGGAGCACAATGTTGTCCTGCACATCATTACCCACTCCCGCATCCTAGGATTCATCGTCCGGAACGTGCGCCGTTCTTCGGGGCCCTTCTCCGCGCCGCTGCTTCGAGCTGAAGCGGCCGCTTAGCTGCGGGGATGCCACGAGATCCTGGACAGGCCAGTCCACGAGCTGGGGATCGGCACGTATTCGAACATCGTCTCGGTCGGCAAGGACATGCCGGTCATCCAGGCGCGCCAGCCGAGCTTCCTTGCCTCCTTTCCTTTCTCTCGTTTATGCTGGAGCAGGTGCTTAACCTTCTTTCGGAGCGGAGAATCTCCGCCGCCCCCATCGTAGACGAGCACGGTCCGCGGTCTCCTCCTAGCTACGGGTAACACGTGGCCGACGCGCGGGGCGCCGCGCAGGAGCTGTCATGGACGTTTTCTCGCGGACGGATGTTCCGGTTCGTTCCGGGCCCCGCCGCCCGCCCCCGCCCCCCAGCTGACGGCTTGCGGCCAGGCGCTTGCGCGGGACCGTACCTTTTCGAACCTCGACCACCCCATCATACGGGCCGTCCACCATAGCGCGCGGGTCCGCTTCTCCCTCCCTTCCGCCCTTCCTTCCCCCTCGTCGCAGCGCGCTGAGGCTGACTTGGGGCCAGACGCCGGGCGTGCAGCTGTGCAGGAAAGAAGACACGCTGCGCGCGGTCTTCGAGAAGCTGGCGCTGGCGAACGTCCACCGGCTGATCGCGATCGACGCGAACCGTCGCGTGGAGGGCATCATTTCGGTCACTGACATCTTCTCCTTCTTCGTCAACTCGATACCCAACTCCCAATGACGACGCGACCCGCCGGGCCCCGCAACCCCTCCTCCTTGGGCCCCTACCCCGCCCAGACCATCCATCCGCGCCCGCCTTCGCGCCCCTTCCATCTTTCTTTAACACTCGCCCGATGGAGCTTAGCATGCTGCTAGCTTCAGTCGCTTGGAGTCGATTCAACAGTGCAGGCTACCCGTTTTTCAGTGCTACCCTCCTCCCCTTCGCACGCACTGGGCGGCCTCTTACGTATTAATTGATTCGATAAGCTATAAGCGACGGGATGGAAGCGGGGTACGGTCACGGCCTGCGTTGACGTCAACGTTTCTCGTCGGGGGCCCCCGGATCCTCCTCGAGCGGGGTCATCTTGAAGTCGGCGGGGAGGTCCTTGAGGGAGAGCTGGGCGGAGCCGCGCTCCTTGGCCTGCGGCTGGCTGCTGTCCGGCGACCAGCCCAGCATGTAGACCACCTGGAAGGTCGCCGGCACCGTCCCGTCCGCGTTCCCGAACATCTCCCTGTAGATCGCGGCGGCGGCGTGCATCACGTCCGGCCTGAGCGCCCCCCGCCGCATCCTGCCACGGCCATGGCGCAGGGCGGTCGGTGAGGCTGGGCGGAGAGCCGAGGGCGGGGCGGGGAAGGGGGGTACCGGACGGCGTTGGTCTCGCCCATGCGGCGGAGGTGGTACATGAGTTCCAGGGGAGAGGGGTAGTCGATCACCAGCTCGTCGCTGTCCACTGCGGGACGGCTTAGATTAACGTGGGTACGTGGTCGGAATGGGGGGTACCGGCAGGCATGGCGAAGCCGGCGCGGGAGAGGAGGTTGCCAGCGTCTCGTACCCCTGCGATCGGCGTGAGGGTACGATGTGGGACGGGGAAGGGACAGCGGACCAGCGAAGGGGGAAATACGAGTGCTGACGCCCCCCTCGCGCTCCTGCTCAGCAAGGGACAGGGAGACCCTGCGGGCCGGTCAGGGGTGGCAGGCGGGCCCGGGGTACAGGAAAGGACGCGCCGGAGCTCGTGGAGGGTATCCCCCCCGAGGAGCGCGCCGAGGAAGAGGCCGTCGGGGCGGAGGGTGCGGCGGGCCTGGATGAGGGCCCCCGGGAGGTCGTTCACCCAGTGCAGGGAGAGGTTCGCGAAGACGGCGTCCGCGCTGCCCGGCTCGAAGGGGAGCAGCTCCTCGTCCGCCACGCGCCGCTCCAACTCGACTGCGCGCCGCGCACTCAGCTGCGCGGCCCGGAGCGAAGCGCGCGGCGCAGGCGCGCGGGCTCGCATTTGTGCGGGAAGTCCTCAGGCGGCAGGTCGTCGTCCTTGTGCAGCATCTCCTCTGGAGGGGCGCGCGTTCAGCCGGCGCGGGCCGCGCAGCGCGCTCCGGGACGGGCGCGCACGCACCGCTCAAGTCGGTAAGCAGCATGCGCTGCACTCCGCCGGCGCCCGTACGCATCAGCTCTCGCGTGAGGTGGCCAGAGCGCGCGCCGAGCTCGATCGCCGTCGGGAACTTCCCCTTGCAGTCCTGCGCAGCGCGTCGACGGAGCGCCCATCACGCGCGGCGGGCCGCGCTCGCCTCGAGCTTGTCGATGAGCCTCCGCGCAACCTCCTCGAACAGGTAGTCGTACCGTCGGGGGCCGTCGGGGTCCGAGCGGGCAAGCGCAGCCGCTCTGGAGCGTTGCCGCCGCACGAGCTCGCGGTCGAAGACTTGCGGGACGCCAGAGCCGGCTGCACGCATCGAGATGCGTTCTTCGCGTCAGCCACGGGCGGTCGCACGGGCCTGTGAAGCCGGCGTGGCGCGGACCCGGCGGCGGTCCACCAGCGGAAACTCTCCTGGAGCCATGCAGCGCCCGCGCGACCTCGACGCGGGCATGCAGGCCGAGAGAAGGGTCCGCCAGGCGCGCCGCGGCCCTTGCGAGGGCCATGGGCCGGCCGACCGCTGTTCGAGCTGGGCGCCCTGCTATTGAATCCTGCCGCGACGGTCAGTCGCGTAAGATGAGCGTGAGAGCAAGCAGTGCGCAGACGACGCCGGCCAAGCGTACCTGCTAGGGGCTCGAGCTCGGCGGGCAGATCGCATACCCTGGCAGCGGGGCCGCACCCCGCCGCCGCGCAGCAGCGGCAGCATCGCAGGACGATGAGGCCGCACGCGAAGACGAGGCGGAGATGAGCAAGCAGAAGGGGAAGGCGCCGGCGCCGGCTGCGCCGCCGGCGCGTCCCGCAGATGAGGGCCTGGAGGAGCTGGCCATCCTGCAGGCGCGCCCGCCCGCTTGCAGCCTAAGGCTCGCGCGCCAACGCTTGCGCGCGCAGAGCCTGGTGGAGAGCGACGAGCCCGGACCGGCGCTGAAAGCGGTCTTCGAGCGGGGCGTCCATGACACGTTCCTCGAGGTCCTCAACGCGTACATCGCGAAGAAGGACACGGAGATTCAAGAGCTATGCAACTCGCACTACCAGGCACGCTGCAGCCCGATCTCTAGCTCGCGCGTCCCGCGCAAATCCGAACCGAGCCGCGCTCGCGCTGCAGGAGTTCATTCGGTCGGTGGACGACCTCTCGACGGCGCGGAAGGACGTGCGGAACCTCAAGCGCGCCGTGGTCGACCTCGACCAGCAGCTCCAGGAGTCCGGGCGCGCCCTCCTGAAGCAGGTCCGCGCGGGCCGGCGCCTCGCCGCGTCGCCGAGCGTCCGCCGAGCGGCCGCTGAGCGCGAGCGGGGCAGAGCGAGGCGCTGCTGGAGGGGCGGAAGATCAAGCGGAACCTGGCGGCGGCGATCGGCGGGCTGCAGGAGTGGCACGCCGCGCTGGCCCTCCTCGCCCGCGCCGCGGAGCACGCGCGCGCCTCCAAGCCCTACCTCGCCCTCCGAGTGCGTCCCGGCGCGGGGCACGGGGTCTCTCCGGTCCCCGCCGACGCCCCGCAGGCCCTGGGCGACCTGCAGCGCGCGCACCTCCCGAAGCTCTCGCCCTACCCGCTCGCCCGCACGCTCGGCGCGCCCCGCCACCCACCCTCGACGCCCGCCACGCGCCCGGGCGCTGAGTGCGCATGCGGAGCAGAGGCGCGCGTGGCGGGGATGACCGAAGAGGTGCGGAGGGGCATCATGTCCTCTGTGGTCGAGTGGCTTGTGCGGTGCGCGCTCGTGCTCGTCCGGCGCGGGGCGGGGCGGCGCGGCGCGGGGGCGAGCAGGGCGCCCCGCAGGGCGCGGGAGGCGGCGCGGGAGGTCGGCGCGACAGCCCTGCGGGCGGTCGCTGCGCGCTGGAAGAGGGAAGAGGCGGCGCGCCGGCGGGAGAAGCTCGCGGCCGCCGACGGGCCCAGCAGGGATCGGCCGCCGACGCCACGGCCGCCCCGTCGGGCCGCCCCGCCTCCGCGCCGAAGGCCGGCGGCAGCGGCGTCAGCAGGCCGGCGAGCCTGGCGGACATGGCGGCCGCCGTTAGCGAGGACGAGGCGGCGCTGGAGGCGGCGGCGGGGGCGGCGGCGGAGGCGGCGGGGGCCGCCCTGCGGGCCCTCGACCTCACGCCCCTCCACGAGGCCATCCACGTCTTCGAGCAGGCAGCCTCCCCTCCCCTCCCCTCCCTCCCTCGCGCCCCGTCTCCCTCGAATCTCTCTTCGCGCGCAGCTCGGGGCGCGGGACGAGCTGCGTGCGATGTACGCCTCCTCCCGCCGGGTGCGCCCTCCCTCCCGCTGGCGCTGGCTTCGGCTCCCGCACGTCGGCCCGGCCCGAGCGGGGGCGCCTGCAGGGCCAGGCGGAGCAGGACGTCGAGCCGCCCTCGGGGCCCCGCCTCCTCGCCTCCCGCGGGGGTTACTTCTCCCTGGCGAGATCCCATCCCCCCCCCCCCCCCCCCCCCGTTTCTTCCCTCGGGCTGACGTACCCGGGCCAGGCGGCCGGCTTCTTCATCGTGGAGCGCACCGTGCTGAAAGCAACCACGGCCCTCCTCTCGCCGGCCGACGCGCGTACCCCCCTGACCCGCCGCGAATCCTGTACCCCAGTTCTCACGCGGGCGCAGCTGGCCGAGTGGTGGGAGGCGGTGGCGGGCCGGCTGGCGGCGTCCCTCGCGGAGGCGGCGGCGGGGACGGAGGACCCGGCCGCCCTCGCCGCCCTCAAGGCGCGCCCCGGCGCCCGCCCGCGCCCGCCCGGGGCCTCCTCCTCCGCCCGTCTGAGCGGGGCGGGGGCAAGCGCAGGAGGAGGCGGCGCTGCTCGGGGCGGCCCTGGAGGGCCACGCCTACAACGTCTCCCGCCTCCTCGAGGGTGCGCGGGCGACCGTTCTCCTCCTCCCGCCCGCACGTCGCCTAGCTTTGCGCAGCGCTGGACGCCTCGCGGGCGCGCTTCCTGACCCTCACGCTGGGCACCCTCCGCCCCCTCCTCGACGCCGTGCGCCGGAGGGAGGGCAGAGGGAAGCGGGGGCGGAAGGGGCGGCCTTGACGCGAGGGGGCGGGCAGGCGATGGCGGGGGACGACTACGAGCCGGTGGTGCTGCGGAGCCGCGAGCACTGCGAGGTCCTCGTGGTGCGACTGCCAGATGACACAACCTCATCGTGGCCTCGATTCTTCGGTTTGACGCCGCGGGCCCCTCCCTCAGGTAGGGGAGGGCCTCCTCCTCCCCGAGGACGCCGACGCCCCTCCCGCATCGTCCGCTCCTCCCTCCCTCTTGTCTAGATTTCATTCTTCCTCTCATTAGGCGGCCCCGCCACTCGCAGCTTCCCCGCCCCCGCCGGCTTCTCCGCCTCCGTCCCGACCTGCGTCGCCGCCGTCCGCTCCGCCCTCTCCGACTACGGGTGCCGTACCCCCCTCCCCCCTCCCCCTCCCCCGTTCAAAAAAGGTTCGAGCCGCGGCCGCAGGCGGTACGCGCGCCATGTGAACGACTCGATGGAGGCCCTGAGGTGCCGTACCCCTCCCTCCCCGTCCCCGCTCCTGCTCGCGGTCGGACCTGAACTGAACGGGGGGTACAGGCGGGCGCTGGACGAGCTGCTGTCGCGGGGCCTGAACGAGGCGGCGGGGGCGGCGCTGGCGGGCATCCCGGCGGCCCTGGGGGCCGGCTTCCGGGCGGGGGCGCAGCTCTCCCTCAACCTGGCCTTCTTCGCGGCGGCGTGCGCCCCGCTCGACAAGTTCGCCTTCACGCTCTCCTCCTCCCAGCGCTACGACGGCGGCGTCGGCCGCAACGGCGCCCCCGGCGGCCGCCTCGCCGCCCGCGACGCCTTCCTCGAGACCAAGGCCTCCGCCGAGGTCCCTTAGCTTCTTTCTTCTGATGCGCTATTTAACTATCTTCCTCAGATGCGCCTGTACGACATGGTGTACGCGGCGGCGGACGCGCACGTGGCGCGGGCGGCGCTGCAGACGTGGACGCCGTCGGCGCCCAGCGGGGAGCCGGCCGAGTACGTGCGGGAGCTCGCCGAGTACCTGGAGGACGCGCTGCGGGCCGCCCGCCGCCTCTCCCCCGCCGTCTGCACCGCCGTCCACTTCGCCGCCTTCACGCGCGCCACGACCGCCCTCCTCGAGCTCCTCGGCGGGCCCCAGGTGACACGCCCCCCTCGGGCGGCTCATTCTCAGGTGAGGTCTGAGGCTCGGCTCTCAGGTGAAGCGGTTCAACGCTGTGGCGGTGGCGAACCTGGAGGCGGACGTGGCGCTGCTGGAGGGCCTCGCGGCGCGCTCGGGGGTGCCCCACCTCACCGATGTCTTCGAGCCCCTCCGCCAGGCGCGCCGCCGCTGCCGCCGGGCGCCCGGCCCGCTGTCGCCCGATTTGGCTGCTTCTTCCTTTTGCTGAGGCGCGCGCGCAGGTGCTCCGCGTCTTCGGGCCCAAGGGCGAGTTCTACACGGCGGCCCTCCTCGACGAGCAGGTCCGCCCCGCGCGAGCGCCGCGCGCTTTGTGAAGGCTGGGCTAGAGGGGGCGCTGGCCGCCCCGCCCCTGCGGATGCGTACGCGCCGAGCGCTGCGCTGCGCTGTGCCCCCCTCCGCCGCCTTCCTCTGACCTTCAGCCCCGCCGCCGGCCGAGCAGAAGCGGGCCATGTTCTTCTCGCACGCGCCCCTCCCCAAGCTCGTCCCCATCCTCGCCAAGTACCGCGAGAGCGGCGTCAAGGTCCGACCCGCCGCGCCCTCCCTTCTCCCCCCGCCCGCCTCCGGGTCGGTGGCTCACCTGAGCTCGCCTGGGCGGGGCGCAGGTGGTGATGAGCGCGCTCTCGCGGACCTCGCTGGACGCCGTCCTCCGCAAGCTCAAGGCCATGAAGCTCACCTGAGACCGCGGCCGAGGGGCATGTCACGATCTTTACGTACCCCCCCCTTCTCCCCCCCCCCCCTCTCCGCTCCCTGCATATATCTGGTATCTGGTTCAAATTAATGCACACAGTGACAGCGAAGTCAAGTTCACGCCTGCACGGGGCAGCATAGATCAAAGACCAGCTCATAGTTTTTCGACCTGAACCTTGACTGGGCCCACGGGCAACGAGGGAAACCAGCCCGTAACGATGCTACAGGCAACATCGTAGATCGTTTTCGGAACCACGAGATTGATGCGGATCTTAAGATTAGGACGCCCCTCCAGAGTACTAGTACAATCCCGCAGCCGGAGCAAAGGGACCAGCTTGTCCACCTCAGTGCCCTCCGGATCCGGGAAAATATGCTGCACACGCACGATCTGTAGTTTGGGGCCGCCTTGGACCAGTTCCTGCGGCAGTGCATCGGCAAATGAGGACCGAAGCATGCAAAAAAAGAATCGCACTGCAAAGAGCTCAGGACACAGAGAGTTCGCCCCCCTAATCACAGACAGGCGCACGAGGGATTTGCGAGCAGCCCGAACGAGCCCACAAATCGCAGGCTGTTCAGCTGCAACTGGCTCAATCGAAGAGATGCAAAGATCAGTTTTCTCCAGATGCTTGCACTGCTGAATCGCGTTTGCCGCAGCGTGAATGAGGCCCGCCCCGCCATCCGACTCGGCCTGGTTGTGCTTTAGTTTGTGCAAGGAAGGGCCTGCACGAGATAGGGGCAACAGGAAAAAGCGCACGATCAGCCGGAGATCGAGCTCGCGAAGCTCTGGCAGGTCGGCGAGGCCGCATAACACGCCCGTCGACCTCTGGTCAACCTGCGAGCCGACTGAGATCAGGTAAAGAGGATAATGCGCAAAAGCTGAGCGCGCCCTGACCGCGATCCGTTCGAGAGCACGGAGATGAAGGAAGGCGCTCAGGCCTGCTGGTCCCACGAGGGGTGCGTGCTGGGCCTGCAGATTGAGCACGCGAAGGCGAGGGGCACATGGAGAGGACGCCACAGCGGCAAGTGCAGCATCGATGCTAATGGCGCGCGTGTCGTAATAAATCGCGTCCAACTCGCGCAGTTTTTCCAAACACGTCAACTCGCGCAGGGCGTCTTCAGAGATGTCAAAGCAAGAAAAAATCTCCAGATTGGGCCAGGCCCGGCGAATGGACGCCTGCAAGGCGCGTTAGACCGGGGACAGCAACGGACGGAATCGAAACACACGGCGTCGTCCAATCTGACACGGGCAGGTCGCAGGTTGAGTTGTCGCAGCGGTGGAACAGCCCCAGGAACGGCCACTTTTGCCAGAGCACCTCCGAGCGAGCACCTCGCCGTACATACGAGCGATCGCAAAGACGCCGCTGGACTGAGGGCCACCAGAAACGACCGCGCTAGCCGCTCGCACGACAAGGGGGTTACGCCGGCCGATCGCTGGCGCTCCTCGCTCGGCCAGTTTCCGCCAAACCAGCTGAACTTGACTCTTTCCACCGGCACGGTGCTGGTTGCAAGGGCGCTGAGAACGTCTGCGGACAACCGATAGTGAGCGGGCGAATGCATCGCAACTTTTAACGGATTGCAAATCAACTCACTCGTCGCAGCGTGTGCGGCTTTATGAAACGCTTTGATGTTCTCGACCGACGGATCAAGTTTTAGGCGGCTGTCTTCGATGAAAGATTCGAATACGCCTTCTTTTTCCGAACTACAGCCTACATCAATCACCACGCAGAGGGCGCCGAGGACAGCGCCGCGTTTCAGGCGATCGACTGCTCGCCTCGTCAGCTGCTCGAACCGCTGGACGGCAAGCAAAGGGCTGCAGCAAGCCGGACCGCAAAGTCGCAGCTCCTTCCAATGCACGCCGCCGACGAGCCGCCGAAAGCGCCTGTCCACCGCCCAAAGCCGACACTTCTCGAAGGCCTCCGTGGCCTCGATCTCGCTGAAGATCCGCAGCACGAGCTCATCGGGGAGGCGCTCGAATGGATTTCCCCCCGCCGCGCCGCTGCCGCTCTCTGCTGCTGAAGCCGCTGAATTCAAATTCGCCGCCGAATCCGAGGGCTCCTCCCCGCGGGCGCGCTTCGCCGCGCGCTGCCGGGCCATCGCTGTTGGCTGCTCCGAAACAGGGCCTGGCCGGAGCCGATCGGTCTTCCCGCGCGCCCTTCGCAAAAAGCCGAGCCTCCGCCGAGCTCCGCAGGCACAGAAGCCGAGGTTCCACAGACCAGAAAGTTGCACAGCAGCTTTCGCGGCACCGGGAAGCGCAGCCGGTGCAGCATCACCCGGCAGCAGCGCCGAAGCCGTCATGCCGGCACCGATGGCGCCCAGCTCGGGCTTGCCGGCGGAGCGGGTGGCGCAGCTTCGCGCGGCTATCAGCGACCACCTCCGGCAGGCCAACGTGTACTCGCAGATCCGCGAGTTCGTCAGCTCGTTCGTGCAGCAGGAAGGCTCCGGTAGCACCACGGCGGATGAGCGGCTGGTCCAGGCCATGCATGAGAAGGGCCTCGTCGCGGACATCCTCCGCTCGCTCGGCGGCCTCGCCCTGCCGCCCGCGCCGCAGCCCGAGCTGGAGCCTCCAGCACCCGCGGCCGCCGTGAGCCTCTCGGAGACGGCGCTCGAGACGCGCGTGCTCCCTACGCGGCGGTACCTGCACTTCAAACTTCTGGTGCGGCCAGGCGCCCGGTCCGCCCGCCCCTGCGCGGCGCTCTCGCCGAGCGCGCCGCGGTACCGCAGGGCGGGAAGGCGTTCGTGGACGCGCTGACGGTGCCGGCGGCGGAGCGGCACGAGTGGAGCGTCGTCGTGCACGCGCAGTTTGAGGGGCAGCGCTTCCGCTCGCGGCCGGCGCCCCTCGCGCTCGAGCCCGGCTTTACCGACGCTTTCCTCATCGAGCTGCCCCAGGCACGCCCTCCTACAAGTTTCGCCCGCCTCGCACGCTCGCGGCTGACGTCGAGCTGCGCCGGCGCCGCAGGACCCCGACTCGTCGCGGCCGACGGCGCCGGCGGCGCTCCTGGAGTGCGCGTCGCCGCTGCAGGTGGCGGTGACGGCGACGGCGCCGGACGGGCACACGCGCCTCGTGGGGACGCACGCCCTCGAGTGGCGCCGCGTGCTCAAGGCCGGCCAGTGGAGCGTGGCGCTGGAGCTCGCCAGCGGGGCGCCAGAGGGCAAGGGCACGGCGGCCGGCTCGCTCGAGGCCCGCCTCGAGCTGCTGCCGAGGCCGCAGCCGCCGGACCTGCTCCCCGCCGCCGACATCGACGCCCGCGTGCGCCCGCCACTCCGCCCGCCGGCGAAGCGGGCGAGGCTGACGCCGCCGGCGCAGCTGCAGGCGGAGCGGGCGCGGGAGGGCGAGGCGGAGCGGCGGTTCTACGCCTACGCGCGGGCCTGGTGGAAGGACTACCTGCAGGTCCGGCCACAGCACACCGTCCGACTCTGCAAGATCTTTGCCCCCTCCGGTGCGTGCGGGCGCGCAGGGGAAGGGCGACCCTCGAAAGAATAAGAATTGATCCGGCTTCGTTCGCAGAGGACGGGGCGCAGCGGCCTGTCGTCTCGTTCGTGCGGCCGCTGCGGGCAGGGCGGCTACTGGACTCGCCGCGACACGCCGCGCGCTTCGTCTCGCTGCTTCCCGTGGCCCGCGAGGAGGCCGTCGGGGGCGGCCCCGGGCGGCCCGACCTCTGGCTCACCCCCCACACCTTCCTCTGCAAGGCGCGGGCCTATGGTTGCTCGTACCCCCAATCCGAGGGATCCTGTAACCCTCCCTCCCTCCGCAGGGCTCCGGGGACGTGGCGGACCACGCGGTGCTCCTCTGCTCGCTCCTCCTCGGCTTCAACCTTGACGCCTACGTCGCCATCGGCACCGTGCGCCTCGCTCCCCCGCCCCGCCCCGCCCCGCCCCGCCTCTCCTGTAGAAGAGCGGCGGCGTCTTCGTCTCTCCCCTCCCCGCCGCCCCGCCCTACCCCCCCTCCCTGCCCCCCCTCGCTTCTCATTCCTTGGCACAGGACGGGGCCGGCCCGCACGCGTGGGTGGTCACGCGGGGCCCGGGCGACCGCGTCACCTTCTGGGAGAGCACCACGGGCGTCCGGTACCCCCCTCCCACCCGGTACCCCCTCAGCCTTCTTCTCATGCGGCGCAGGTACGCGCACGGGGCGGACGCGGCGCTGGGGCGGCGGTACCGGACCGTCGGGTGCCTCTTCAACCACCGCGCCTTCTACGCCAACAACCAGCCCAGGTGCCCGGCCGACTGAGAGGGGGAAGGGCCGGATGCGGGAGCGCAATGCCCTAGCGCGGAGCCTGGCCGGGCCCAGCGCGCCCGGCTGGCCAGCCCAGCGCGCGTAGCCCGGGCTAGCGCAGGCTGCTCCTGCCCGCCCTGCCCCGCCCCACCAGCTGACTCGGGCGCAGCGACGAGGCGGCGGGGTGCTCGTTCGAGCTGGAGGACCCCGCCCTGTGGCGCCCCATGGACCCCGCCGCCCTCGCCCCGCTCCGCCGGTGCCCGGCCCCCGCCCCGCCCGCCGTCTCCTCCTTTCCCTGGCCCGACGCCCTCGCCCCCCGCAGGGTGCCCGGCGTGGCGCTGGTGGCATCCACCGTCCCGGCGCAGGTGCGTGGCAACGAGGCAGTGGATTTAACGAGGCAGTGAAGTGCTAGAGGAGTGCTCTGGGGCGCGCCTCGAGGGCACGCCTGGGCTCGCCCCGCCCCGCGACCTGACGCGCGGAGCCGGGCGCCGGGGCGGCAGGCGACGGAGGAGGCGCTGGAGGCGGCGCTGCGGTCCCTCGTCGACGCCCACCGCCGCTCCAGCAGCGTGCGCCCCGCCCCGCCCGAGCGCTCAAGCCTCTCTCTCCCTGCCTTTTGCTCTTAACTTGAAGCTCTAAGACTAAGACTACGCTCTGAGTTCGCGCAACGCCGCCCTAGCAGCAGCGCGGCTTCTAGCCGCGCCCCTCTCTCCTCTCCCCTCCTCAAGCCCCTCCGACCCCCTTTCTGCCGGGCAGCTGGGCGGGGCGGTGTGGGACGAGGGCCTCGCCTACCTGCTGGCCCCCGCCCTCTCCGCCTACGAGCACGAGCGCCTCACCGGCGTCGCCCTCGCCCCCGACGACTTCCAGGTGCCCCGTACCCCCCCTCCAACCCCACCCCTTTCTGACGACGGTCCGTCATCAGCTCAGCATCAAGCGGGCGGTCCCCGAGGGCCACACCTTCAAGGGCGCGCGCGCCTCGCCCGTCCTCCGCTCTCCAGCGCCTCACGTCGCCCCTCCTGCAGCCTTCCCGATCCAGTTCGCGCACCACTCGCCGCAGCGGGCGATGGCGGCCCTCCTGCGGGCGCGCGCCGCCGCCGACATCCTCGCCACCCGGGGCGACATGGTGCGCATTCGCGCCCCCCCCCTGCCGCCTTTCGAGGCTCGAGCTCGCATGAACGTACCTCCCGTTGGGCAGGTGCGGTTCGCGCTGCGGGCGCGGGTGTTCACGTACCCGGAGGGCGCCTGCGCCGTCTGGGTGATGCTCGCCGTCCAGTACCTCTCCGTCGGGGCCTAGCCTCGAGCTCGAGGCCCCGGGGTCCCGGAGTCCCCCTGGCCATGGCCTAGTCTTGTCATAGCTATTCAATGATTGAATATTAGTTAGTTCAGGTGCCAAGGCCCCGCGCGCCGCGCGCCTCGGATCCGACCTTGGGGCCCGCGCGCCGGCCGGCGCCGGCGCCGCGCGCGGCCGCGGCGCGCCCGCGGCGGCGGCAGGCAGTAAAGTCCGACGATCACCGGGTTCGATCCCGGTCGGGGCCAATCTCTCTCGCTCCTTCCTCTCGGGCCACCCCTTCAAGTCAGGACCCGCCGACGCGACCCTGCGCGCCCCCTAAACCTTTTTTCTGCAATGGCGTGCTTGGCATCCACCAGCGCCCTTCCGCTTCCCTGCGCGTCGATCGCAGATCTAGATATCGATCGCCGGCGCGATCGCGCTGCGCACCACGCAGCACAGTGGATATTGCAGCCGCCATGACCATCTGCAGCCGGGTGCAGAGTGCGCCGCACGCTGCGTTCTCGCCAGTGCTCCCGGCCGGGTGTCCGCCGCACCCGCAGCGCGGCGAGCGGTCGTGCGGAGGGAGCGCTAGATGCAGCGCGGCTTGCAGCGCGAAGGCACCAGCCGAAGCGCACAGCACCGCCCTGAACCGCGCGGGCGATGTCGACAAGCTTCGCCGCAGCGGGCGCAGCTGGGTGGAGGGGGAACTCGAGACCAGCTGCAGCCGCCTGTGGACAACGGCAAACCAAGCGCCCGCGCGGCGCCGCATGAGCGCGTTCCCTTCAACGACCGGCGCGGACGCGACGCGCGCCGCTAGCGCTGCGCATGCGCCGGCGCCACAGCTGCATGCGCATGCTCCCGCAGAGCTCGAGAGAGGTCCGCGCATGCGTCCCAAACCGCAGCGCCGTGCTCGATCTGAAGCTGACTGCCGACGACGCGCAGGGCCGCCGGCGCTGCTGTACCCGGAGGGAGCGCTGGAGGGGGCCCTCTTCGAGGGGGGAGAGGACCTCGCGGGCCTCGGGTACCCAGCCGACCACGAGGAGGCGCGTACCCTTCCCTCACCCGGTCCTACGTGGATCTAATATGAACCCGCGCAGGTCTTTCCCGTGGCGTGCGCGAATGCCGAAACGCCCGCCCCGTCTTGCACCCTCCGCGTACGTTTCCCTTGTACCCCTCCAGAGGCGCGCCTCGTCCCATCTGCCAGGCTGATCTGATGCGCGCAGCTGGAGGGCGGGCGGCTGGTCCCGGCCTTCAACTCACCTGAGGACCTCGCCCGCCTCGAGGCCCGCCCCGCCCCGCCCCGCCCATTCTGCGTACCCCGCAGAGGAATTGAACCGGGTCTGGCAGGAGTGGAAGAGAGCCCGGGAAGAAGCGCTGGAGGCGATCCGAGCGCAGCACGCCGGCAGCGTGCGCCCCCCCACGGCTCAATCTGAAGCCAACGAATCTGAGTGTTCGAATCCAGGCGGAGCGCTCGTTCCTGGACAAGCACGAGCTCTTCGACAACTTCGACGCGGAGCCGCCGGGATTCGAACCCGACTTTGGCCTCGGCCTGGGACTGGACTCGGGCGCGGGATCGGGTCGGGGCGGGGGCGGGGCCGGGGGCGTCTCCCTCGTGGGGGCCCTGGCCCTGCGGCAGCTCCTCGGGCCGGGCGCCCTCCCGCTCCTCCTCACAGCCGCCGCCCTCGCCGCCCCCTTCGCCCGGGTCTGCTCCGCTTTGTACACTTGAGCTTCCTGCCTGGATCTAAGCCCTGGTCTAGGTCGCCCTGGCCGCTGCCAAGGCCTTCACGGGCAGCCTCGAGCTCCTCCACATGCACCACGTTCTCGACGTGCGCGCCCCTACCCGATCACAGGCCGTATCCCCCTCTTGAGCGCACTGTACTCCCCGCAGGCGCTGGAGCACTCGGGCCTGGCGGCGCACGCTTCTTCCTCTTCCCCCCACGACCTCCTCAGCCTGGGAGGGCTGCTCTCGGCCGGCAAGCAGGCGGGGGCGGCGGGGGCCCACGGGGCCGGGGCGGCTGCGGCGGAGGCCGCGCACGGGGCGAAGCAGGCGCTGGGGGCCGGGGCGGCCCCCGGGGGCCCAGGCGGCCTGCTGGAGAGCCTGGGGTCCGGGGCGCTGGACCACGGGCACGGTCACGGGCATGGGGGCGGGGCGGGGGCGAGCGACGCGAGGGAGGCCGTCGAGGCGCTGGGCGAGCTCGAGGAGGAGGAGGGGGAGGAGGAGGAGGGGGGTACCGAGTCCCGCGAGCTCTCCGCCCTCCTGGAGGAGGCCCTCGCCGATACCCCGGGGCCCCCCCGCGCCGAGGGTGCACGCGCACCCCGTACCCCTGAAGATGCCTCGAGCTGACGCGTGCCCCCGCAGCCCTGCGTCGGCTGGCCTGCGCGGGGGCGACGCGCGAAGAGGCCCTCGCGGCCCTCGTCGCGGCCCTTCGGGTGCGTACCCCCCGTCGTCCTTCTTCGTCGTTCCCCTCACCGCCCTTCCTCAGGCGGACTTTGGGCGGCAGTACCTCGTGACGGGCCAGCTGACGCCCGAGCTTTACGACCGGCGCTGTCGCTTCGCGGACGTGTCGGGGCGGCGCGAGGGGCCGGCTGCCTTCTCTGCGGCGGCGGCCGCGGGCCTCCCACCTTTCGTCTCCATGGCATGCATGGACCTCTCTCATCTGCAGGCTCGTCCCGCTATGGCCAAGCCCGCCGGGCGCCCAGCCCGCCCGCCCTCAAGCCTGACGTTCTTCCTTTTCCTTCGGGAAGGTGGACGCCCTGGAGTACGACGAGTACGGCGGCTCCGCCGTGGTCACGGCCAAGTGGCGGCTCGCGGTGAGCTTCGGCGTCCCTTCTGATCCCGCCTTGGACGACCCCTGATCTCGTTCGAGCAGATGCGGCTGCGGACGCCGTTCGGGGCGCCGGCGCGGCCGCTGGCGGAGAGCCGGGGGCGGACGCGGTACCGCGTCGCCCTGGCGCGGGCGACGGCGCGGGGCGGCGCCGTCGAGGCCTTCGTGCCTCGCGTCGTCGCCCACCGCTCCGAGCCGCAGGGGCTCCGGCCCCTGCGGCCCCGCCCCGCCGCCGTGCCCCGCCCCGAGGCCGCACGCGCCCTCCGCACCCTCCGGCAGCGCCTCGCGCGCGCCGGCGTCGCCCCGGGCGCCTCCGACCCCCCACTCTAGGCGCGCGGCCGTGTCTCGAATGCATGCGGAGCCGCAGCCCCGTCCCGGCAGAGCCCCAGAACGGGCGAAAATGCGAAGCGGTGAATTACAGGGACAGCGGAGACAGGGTGGGGCTACTTAAGCGATCACGAACTCTTCGGTCTGCATGCTGACCGTCTTCGAGTACCGGATGTTGCGCCCGTCCAGCGTGCTCTGGGCCCCCACGACCTGTACCCCCGGCAATCAGGCGGGGTACGGGGCACGGGTATCTCAGGGGAGGGGGGTACGAGCGCACGTCGAAGTCGCAGAAGGTGCGCGGGGAGACGAAGGAGATGAGGACGGGGAAGAAGCCGCCGGCGTCGATGGTGCCGGGGACGGCGAACTCCATGGAGCCGGTCTTGTTGCTTTCGTCGAGGAGCTCGAGGCGCCATATCAGCCGCTTCGAGCGCCCGTCCAGCTTGTACTCCCCGTGCTCCATCTGGCTCACCTTCGGCGGCTCCGGGCACCTGCGCCGGAGACGAGTAAGAAGGCAGCGGGGCGCAGACCGCGCTGTGGGGCGGGGCGGGGCGGACGGTATGGGGATGGCGATCTGTACTTCTGAGAGGGGGATGTCCGCGAGGAGCTCGTACTCGAGGTTCACGTACGTCAGGCCGCCCGTCGTCGACGGCCAGCAGTTGACTGCGCGCGCACACGGCTAAGAGGAGGGGAAAAGGAAGGGGCGGGGGCGGGGGCGGGGCCGCGTGCGCACTCGTGAGCGGGACCTGCTTCTCGTCCTTGGTCTGGTAGCGCCACTTGAGGATGCCCAGCGGGGAGCCCGTGGGGAAGGGCCGGCTCGGGTCCTTCAGCATCAGCGCGTTGTCGTTGCTCAGCGCGTTCTTGTCCACGTTCGGGTGCGCCTTGAACTGGTACCCCTTGTTCGCCCCCTGCTTCACCAGCAGCTGCGCGGGCGCCGGCGTCAGCGGAGCGGGCGGGGGGGCGGCCGCGGGGCTGCGGGCGGGGGACGCGGGCGTGCCTTGAGGCAGGCGGCGTCGGGGTCGGCGACGCGCAGCGAGAGGTCGCCCTTGACCTCCATGTTCTGCAGGCCGCCGTCCCGGTCCATCTGCACCACCAGCTTCTCGTCCACCACCAGCACCACCCTGCGCCCCGCGCCCCGCTCGTTCGCTCGCAACCCCACCCGCCCCGGCCCGCCCCGCTCCACGCACGGGTCCGTAGGCGTCTCCACCTTGTTTGCAACCTTGTTCATCACCACTGGCGGCTGCCGACGGCGTCAGGGGCCGCAGCGGGGCGCGGCTAAAAGGAAAGAGGGGTAGAGCCGCACCGCCTCCTCCACGATCTCGCCCTCTGCCTTGAGCGCTGCGAGCAAGTCGTTCGTCCGGCCGCCGCCCGCCTTGCTCCCCAGCTGCATGCCCTTCCCGGCCGGCCGTGCTGCCGCTGGCGAGGGTGCCGTGGGTCTGCCCGCGAAAGAGCGCTCAGCGGGCGAGGCTGTGGAGGCTCGGGTCGCGCGGGACGGGCTCACCGCTCTTCGGTAGGTGGGGCGCCGTAGCGCGGCGCTCGCGCGGCCAGCTCGTCCTGCTCCCGCCGTAGGCTTTGGCTGCTGGTCCAGCCTCCCGCGCTCCCTCCCGGGCCCATCGCGCCCTGGATCTGTGGCGCCTCCCGTCGGCTCGGGCGAGCGCGCCGGTAAGCGGAGGCCCGGCCCGGCCCGCACCGACTTGGCCATCTTCAGGTCTGCCGCCTTCTGCTTCTCGATGCCCTCGACCTTGCGCTTCATTTCCTCCTTCGCGTCGTTCATCTTGCTCTGCGCAAAGGAACAAAGGAGTGAGGAACGCGGGCGAAGCTTGTCTCTGGCGACCGCGCCGCACCTGTCGGATCATGTTGTGCAGCTTCTCCTCATGCGACTCCATCTCCAGGTTGGTCTTGATGCCCTGGAGCGTGATGTTCTCCCTGTATCCTAGCGAAATAATCTCGTCGAAGGCGAATATGATTTCGAAAGCGTGGTCCACGACGTTGGTCTCCTCCAAGCTCTGCGCATACTCGGGGACCTGGGCGGGCCGGTCAAGGGGCCATGCGCGCGAGCTTGCCGACCAGGGCGGACGCGCACCACTTTGGCGAGCAATCGCAGCGTCTCAAGGTCTTCCATGATGTTGCTGTTCTTTGTTGTGATCATAAGAATGTACAGTCCCTCCAGCGGTTGATATACATAGCGGACATTCTCCGTCTCTACATATGTGTGCTGCTTCGTAGCTGCGGCACGGGGCGTGTCAGCCGAGGGCCCACACACGACACTCGGGCAGACGAGGTCGGGCTTACATCCGCCATCGCCCGGCCCTGCCCGCGGCAAGAAACCCGTGTCATTGGACGGTCAACCGCTTCCGGGGACACAGCTCACCGGAACCGATAAGCTTTGGGAACGCCGCAAGCAGCCCCTCGATCCGGATTCGGGTCACTTCGACGAACTGGCGGGACAGAAGAGCTGTATATTTCGAACAGCTCGCGTCAGCGCGTCTGTCCGACTGCCCCCGGACGCGCTCGAAGCACGAACCCTTCCCGGCCTTCGTGCACACCGCCGCGCTCAGCACCACCTGCACGAATCGTCAGCATCTCCTGAACGAGCCGGCGAGAGCACGGGGGCGCGCCATTCTGTGGCAAGCCGCTGGGTTCGATGGGGGGGTCCGACCGAGGGCGGGTACAGGTCCGAAAATGTTCAGCAGCTCGGCCGTCGTCTGCAGGCCCTCCCGGGCAGTCTCAGGGCACTTCCAGACGCAGGCGGACGCGTGCCGCGCGGCACCATCCTCTCCACAACGTTCAACCACCCTCCAGCGAGCAGGCACTCGGTCGCATTGGGAGCACGCCAGTGCCTTCCATGGGTGCAAGCTCAGCATCAGCAAGCGCTTCGGTACAGGCGCTTGCGTCCGAACGTTCTCGGTGAGCGCCGAGTCGGCGCCGGCCGACGGCAACGAGGGCGCGTTCAAGGTGCGCCGTCGTTAGCTATCGGCGAAGGCGCGAAGGCGCGCGGGCAGTATGCTATCGAACCCGCTAGCCGCGATCGGCCGGGGGCGCAAGTCGAGCTGCAAGGGCACGCGCGCACTCATTCGGCCGAGCGCGCGCAGTTCAACGTTCAGAGCGGCCTGTATGCGGCGGCCTGGATCGCGTTCTTCGGCGTCGCCGCGGCGACGGCGCCGCCGGACACGGCCGGCTACACGGCGTCCTTGGTCGCGGACTGCGTGAACCCGCTGGCGTGGGGCAGGGTGAACCCCGTGCTCCTGGCGGAGTTTCAACTCATGGGCGTCTGGCCGGCCGTCTACGCCGCGCTTCTGAGCAGCGAGAAGGACGGGAAGATCAAGAAGTGGCCCTGCCTCCTCGCCAGCTTCTTCTTCGGTGCGGCGCCGCGGCCGCGGGGCCGGCAGAGCCATGCGCGCCCTTGACTGCGCCACTTCGCGCAGGTGCCTTTGCGCTGCTACCGTTCCTGGCGATCCGGGCGGGTCAGGGGACGGCGGGGACGACGGAGCCTGAGGAGAGCCGGGGGAAGTGGGCCGGTGTCTTCGAGAGCAAGGCGACGGCGGCGGTGCTGCTGGCGAGCGCCATCGGCCTGGGGGTGTACGCGTGCCTGCCCCGGGACGGCTGGTCCGACTTCTGGTTCCAGGACTTCCGCCGCCTCTTCGCCACCGACCCCTTCGTCCACACCGTGCGCGCGGCCCCCGCGGCCCCGGCGGCCGCCCCGTCCTTGCCCGCGGCCCTCCCCCCGCCGACGTTGGCGCTGTACCCCAGATGACGCTGGACTTCTTCACGCTGTCGGCGCTGCTGCCGTTCGTGCAGGCGGCGGACATGCGGCGGCGCGGGTGGCTCAAGCGCGCCGAGGACAAGAGCCTTCTCGCCACGTCCGCCCTCTTCCCCATCGTCGGGCCCTGCATCTACCTCCTCGCCCGCCCCGCGCCCCGCGACCACGGCGCCGAAGAGGATGACGAGTAGCTTGTTCTTTGAAAGGAGAGACAGACTTGCTCTAAGCTAACTAGTGCTACCTAGCTTCTGCTAACCTTGCTCATCGAGGGCTATTCCCTACCGAGACAGAAACGTAAAGCTCGAATAAGTCAGCCGTGCCTTTCGAGGACGGCCTTGAAGACCGCCATGAACATCTCGGTCACGTTCTCGCCCGTGCTCGCCGACGTCTCGAAGTAGCTGCCGGGGTACGAGTCAGTAAGGCCGGGGTAGCGGCGCGGGGAGGGGCCGGGGGGATGATGGCCCGCACAAGAAGCCCTTGGACGCTGCCCACGCGTACGCCGCTTTCTCGTCCACCACGCGCTTCTTCAGATCCGTCTGCCACGGGTCTGAGTCAGGGTGACCCAGAACGGGGCGCGGGCCGCAGGGGCGGACCTTGTTCGCGCAGACTGCAATCGCGAGGTCCTTCGCCCCGAACTTGGCCGCCTCCTTGAGCCATGCCTCGAGCTCCTCGAAGCTCTTCTTGTTGCTCACGTCAAACACGAGAATCGCCTGCGCTGCGCTCGGCGCCGGCGGGGGCGGCGGAGGGGCGCGGGGTGGGCGCTCGCTCACTCCCTGGGAGTCCTTGTAGAACTCGTTCCGCACTTCGAAGAACTCCGGGTGCCCGGCAAGGTCCCAGAAGTTGATGCGCACGTCTCTCCCGCCCGCGGCGACGCTCTTCACGCCGTAGTCCACGCCGATTGTGCTGATGTACTTCGACACGAACTGCGGCGCCTCAGCGGGGCGCGCCGCGGGCGGTGTGAAAGAGCCGACCTTCTCCTCACAGAAGCGCTTGATTAGGCACGACTTGCCGACACCTGCCTCCCCCATGGAGATGACTGCGGTTCGCCACGGCGTCACTGCCAGCGAGACACAAGCGCCTTCGAGGCTGCAGCACAGTCTCCTTACCTTTTATGCGATGTATATTGCGCTCCGGGACCGGCGGCCGTCCTTTTCGCTCCAGTTTGACATCCGCCATCGCAGCTCCTGCTATCGCATCGGGCTCCTGACTCTTGGCTAGGCTGCAAGCGGCGTAGCTATAGCTAAGTTTCTACTGTATTATCCGATGCTGCGAGTTTGCTGAGAGGGATGAAGCCGTGGTGTCTTTTTGGGGTACGCGGACCAACAAGCTTCGAACGCTGCCGCCTTCGGCTCTAGCTACCGGTACCGGCGCCTGGGCTTTGCTGTCGAGCGGCGCTTGCCCACGTAGAGGCTCACAGAGCGATGCGTATGCCGCCGGCGACGCTCGGCCGAGCGACGGGCTCGCCGGCGAGCAGCTGCAGCGCGAACAGGTATCACATGTTGCCCTGCTCTCTCTGTACGCCGCCGGAAGGTATGCGCTCCAGTGTAAAGCGCCGGGCCTCGCGGCGTTTGAACCAGATCGCAGGTGCCCGCAGCGCGCCCGACGCGCAGCTAAGCTCGTCATCGGACGAGGGAGAAGGATCGAGGAGGAGCTTGAAGAAGGAATCTCCTGCACGGCACCCGCTCTTCGGCGCCTCGGTACGCGCGCTCCTCTGCCGATCGACGCCGGTGCAGACCGCGCTCGCGGCCGGCAGAGTGACGAGGACGAGGCCATACACAATGTGCTACCAGAGGTCCCGCCGGCGTCGCACAAGACGCCGCCGCAGCGGCCGCGGGGCGGGGACGTCGAGATGCGCCGCCTGGTGGAGCTGGTGTCCGAGGCCGTGCTGCGCGTCGTCTCTCCGGCGCAGGCGCTCGCGCCGCGGGCCCCGTCCGCCGGGCGCCGGGGCGCCCGGGCCCGCGGTGGGCCTCTCTACACTGGGAGCGACGTTCAAACAACCGAGGGGGAGGCGGAGAGCAGCGCGAGTGAGGCACCGCGCTTGTCCGGAGCGCGGCCGAAGCTACCGAGGTGCGGAGCCGGCTCTGCACATCCGGCCACGCTCGACGCGGCCGACTGACCACGGCAGCAGCCGAGAGCTGCCGCTGCCACCCGAGGTGCTGGAATTCGTGGCACGACTCTCGGTGCAGGGCTCGGGGGCCGGGAGCGGCCCGAAGCGGAAGACAGGGCAGCGGACGCACGAGAGGGAGAGGCGGAGGCCGAAACAGGGAGCCGCGAGCGACAGCGGCGACGCGGGGGAAGACGAGGACGGGCAGAGGCGGAGCTCGAGGGGCGCGGCGGATCGCGAGCGGGCGGAGAGGGAGCAGCGGGCGCGAGAAGAACTCTTCCGCTTGCAGGTGGGCGCGCGCGGGGCCAACGGGAGTCCCTTCCATCCGCCAGCGAGGCCCGTCCGCAGCGGCGGGCGGAGGAGGCGGAGGCGCGGCTCGCGTGGTTCTCGCCCCCGCGCTCCGGTGCCTCGCCCCGCCTCGCGCCGTAGGAGCCTTTGCTAAGCGCCGGCCGCGTGGCGCAGGGGGCAGTGGCGCCGCGGGCGGGACGGGAGGGGAGGAGAAGGATGGCGCCGGGGGGCGGGGGGAGCGCGGGCGGCTGAGCCCCGTGGACGAGGACGGCGGGGCGAGCGAGGGGGCGGACCCGGAGCCCGGCGAGGGGACGTGCGCGGCGCGGGGGCCCGCGGCGGGGCCGGAGGAGGGCGAGGCCGAGGCCGAGGGCGAGTGCGATGGCGCGCGGGAGGCGGGGACGCAGACGGAGGGCGCCCCCGCCGAGGACGGGGGCGCGGCCCAGGCGGAGGTCGCACTCCTCCGCGCCCGCCTCGAGGCCGCCGCGTGCGCAGAATGGATTTCGTTGTACCCCTCCATCGTGGAGCTGAGGGGGGTACGGCGGCAGGGCGCGGAGCGCGTACGTGGAGGCGGCGTACGAGCGGCTGCGAACGAAGGCGGAGCTGCTGCGGGGCGCCCTCGCGGAGCTGCGGGGCGGGGCGGCGGCGACCGCCGCCCCGCACGAGGAGGAGGCCCGGCACCACCGGTCCCTCCTTCGGCGCGCCCCGCTCCTCGGGCGGCCCCTTCTGCTCCACGTCTGTCTGATGCGGCGGGGTGGGCCGGGCGCAGAATGATGGGGGAGACACCGGACTACTCCTCGCCGCCGCCGTCTCCGCCTCCCTCCGACCCGCGCTCGGAGGGCGAGGAGGAGGAGGACGAGGGCGCCGTGGACGGGTACATGGACGAGAATGGGGAGGAGGGTACGCCCCGCTCGGGGGCCGCGACGAGCGCGAGCGGCCTGCAGAGCGCCGCTGCCGTCTTTGCGCTCGTCTCCTCCTTCCGCGGCGAGGTGCGCTATCTGTACCCCCAACCTACTTACCCCCATTTGCTTATACCGGGGTACGTTCGCAGATCGCGTCGCTGCGGGCGGAGAAGGAGGGTCTGCTGGAGGAGCTGAGGGAGCTCCGGTCCCGCGAGGAGCGACCGGGCGGGGGCGGGGCGGGCGGGGAGGGCCCCGGGGCCCTCGGGGCGGTCGCCCGTGAGGCCCGCCGCGCCCTTCGGGAGCTCCGCAGCGCCTACGTCTGCCCGCAGGGTCCCCGCCCCGCCCCGCGGCCCCGCCCGCACGGCGCCAGCCACCACAGCGACAGCTCCGGGCGCAGCTAGCTAGTTCCGTGTTCAGATCAAGCTAGAAACAGATCTAGAAGACAGGAGCTCAGGAGCTCGTTTCATGGATTAGCAGACGGGGTCGACGAGGAGCTGCTTGGCAATCTCGCGGGACTTGTCGGCGCCGGCGAGGACCTCGATGAGGCGGAGGGCGAAGGGGATGGCCGTCCCGGGGCCCTGCGACGTGATCACGTTGCCGTCCACCACGACGCCCTCGGTCTGGTAGGAGCCGCCCGCCCCCGCCAGCGCCTCCTTGAACCTGCCGCCCGCGAGCTTGAGCGGTGGCGGGGTAGGGGCAGGAGAAGGGGGTTGGGGGAGGGGGGGGGGGGGGGAAGGGGGAGGGGGGGGAGGAGGGGGGAAGGGGGGGGGGGGCGGGCGGACTTGTCGGCGGGGTACCCCGTGACCTTCTTGGAGTTGACGAACTGGTGGGAGGCGAAGACGACGGCGGGGGACGCGCAGATGGCGGCGATGGGCTTGCCCGCGTCCTTCTGCTTCGCGAGGAGCTCCTTGAGGAGGGAGCTGTCACGCAGGTGCTCGGCGCCCGGCATGCCGCCGGGGAGCGCGATCAGGTCGAAGTGCTCGCCGGCCACCTCCGAGAGGTGCTTGTCCGCCACGATCTTGATCCCGCGCGATCCCAGGATCTGCACGCGCGGCGCGTCAGCGGCGGCCGGCCCCAGGCTCGCTCGATGCGCCGCGCCGCGCCACGCGCCTGAAGGCTGTCGCTGCTGGTGGCGCCCTTGGGAGGAACCTGCGGGCCGAGGACATCAGAATCGAGGCCCAGCGCGGCCGGGAAGCACGCGGGAGCCTCCGCGAAGCTCTGCGCTGCCGCGGCGAACCTTCGCGACGGTGACCTGCACGGCCAACGTCACGGCGCAATCACAGCGAGAGCGCGGGGCGGCTCGCCTTGATCCCGGCGCGAACGAGGATGTTAATGATGCTGCAAGACTGCGAGCGCCCACGTCAAGACGCTGAAGCGCGAAACGGGACAGCGGAGCCGCGTCCGCGTCGCTGCCGCCGCGTGACCCAGTGGGCCGCTGACGGCGCGCACCTCGATCTCCTCGCTGCCGTCGGTGATCGGAACAAGCACCTGCTCGCGGCTCGAAACGCATGGCGGGCACGGGCGGCAGGCGAAAGATGGCACCTGCTTCTCGGCCTTCGTGGTCATGGTGCGAACGGCGGTGGCGGTAAAGCTACGGACGTCGACGGCCGCGCGGAAGGTGGTGCTGGCGCCGAAGAACTGCCTCGACGAGGCGAGCTTGGTGGTGGCGGCGGCGGCGGGGCGGCGGGACGAAGAGGCAGTGCAGATGCTGCCGGCGAAAGGAAGCTGCCGAGCAACACGGAGGCTGGCGGGGGCAGCCGCGACGAACGATGCAGACATCCTGTACCCTTGCCGCCGGTTTCATCCCCCCTAAGTCAGGCGGCGAAGCACACGTGTTGTTCGGCAGGCGTTGCTCGGCATTTTCGCACCTGGGACAGTGCAGAAGCGTCGAACGCTAGCGCGGCTTCAGCAGCCCTCGAGAAGCGCCCAGCACTCCTGTCAGCTTCGTCAGCCGCATCGAGCATCTCAGCGCGCCTACGCCGCGCTCGAGTGCGCTCAGTCACAAGAAAATGTCTCACATCAGTGCGTCTCCGCCTCGAATACAGCAAGCCCAGTCCACGCGCCGGACTCCCTCGACCGCACGTCCCGCGCACATTCGAAACGCGCACCTAAAGCTGCTGCCCCTAGCGGCCCATGTACGTATGGGCCGTGCCTAACCCCGCCGCCGCGCAGCGATTCCAACGAAGAAAGCAGCAGACAAGATTGAATACGCCAAGTTCCTCGGCCGCTTCATCGAAGCGAATTACCCGAAAGACCTGGCGGCGAGCTCACAGAATGCTCTGAGAGATCTGCAACAGGCGAGCGACGCCGTGCGTGCCATTGGCCAGGCGGACGAAGTGTCGCGGGACCTGCTCAAAGCGTACGCCGCCCGCCGCCCGCCCGCTTTGGAGGTCCCGACATTTGATCCGACGTGCGCGCAGGTACCTGGCCCAGGTCGACTTCGCGGGCCAGCACTTTCCGATGCTCGATGTGGCGTCGTCACCCCAGATCAAGACGGAGTTCGTCTGGTACGACGCCTTCAACACCAAGAAGCGGAGCTGTGCGCTGCCCCCGGCCGCTCGATCCCGCTCTCGTTCTCCGTCCGACGGCGGCGCGCAGCGTCGTACTCGCTGCACCTGGAGCGCGCGGCGGCGACCTTCAACCTGGCGGCGATCCACAGCCAGATGGGGGCCTCCCTCGCGCTGGGCGGCTCCCCGGACGGCCTCAAGATCGCCTGCTCGGCTTTCCAGAGCGCGGCGGGAGCGTTCCAGTTCCTGCGGGACGCTGTCGTCCCGCAGCTGCTGGCGCCCCCGACGCCCGACCTCTCCTCCGAGTGCCTGGCCGCCCTCGTCGCCCTTATGCTCGCCCAGGCTCAGGCCTGCTTCTGTGACCGCGTGCGCCCCGCCCCGTCCCACGCCGCGCAGCCTTTCCGAGTCCTCCGCCCCTCACTCACGCCCCGCGGCAGGCTGCGCGCGACGGAATGAAGGCCGGGTGCGTGGCATAGATACCTCCCCGCCGCTTTCCTCCGCGCTGACCGCCCGGCAGCATCATCGCGAAGCTGAGCGCGCAAGCGCATACGTACTTCCAGGAGGCCCAGATGGCCTTCGCACTGCCCTCCCTCGCCTCCAGCTTCGAGAAGGCCCGCCGGCCGCCCGCCGCGCTCTCCATCCTCTCGTCTGACGAGGCGCGCAGAGCCCGCTGCCGCTGCTGGCGCAGGTGCAGTCGCTGCGGTGGGCGGCGGACGCGCAGTACCGGCAGGCGCTGGCCTGCCAGGAGGCGCAGCGCTTCGGCGAGGGCGTCGCGCGGCTCCAGCAGGCCACCAACTTCGTCAAGGAGGGCATCAAGCTGGCCTCCAAGGGCGCCTCGGCGGCGGCGCAGGACGAGCTCTCCCGGCTCGCCGCGATCATCGCGCGGGCCCTCGAGACGGCCACTCGGGAGAACAACACGATCTACGTGGAGCCAGTGCCGCAGGCCGCCCAGCTCGCGCCCATCGAGCGCAAGCCGATGGTCCGGGCGGCGGGGCCCGAGGAGGCAGGCTGCGCCGGCGCCGGCGGGGCCGCCGCGGGCTCCGACCCCTGGGTCCGCCTCGTGCCCGTCCACGTCCAGAAGGCCCAGGGCGAGCTCCAGGTCCGAGCGAAGCGACCTCCCCTCCCAAAGCGAACGAGCGGGGCAAGCTGACGCCTGGGTAGGGCGCGGTGCAGCGGCTCGTGGGCGAGGTCACTGCGGAGGCCGACCGGCAGACGACCCTCGCCAAGAAGTGCGGGGCCCGCCCGCATCGATCGGTGTCCCCTACGCGCGCCCGAGCCTGACGACGCACCGCGGCGCAGGAAGCTGGAGGAGAAGGGCCTGCCCTCGAGCCTCTCGCCCTTCGACCCGGAGGCGTCGGTGCTGCCGGACTCGCTGCACGCGGCGATCGTGGACATCCGCTCGAACGCCGGCAAGGACCCGCACCTGCAGCTGCTGGACCTCCAGACGATGAACGCCCAGCTCTGCCGCGAGGACGAGGCGATGTTCGCCGGCATCGAGAAGGCCCTCGAGGACGAGGAGGCGGCGGACGGGGCGGCGCGGCGGCAGGCCGGCACGCGCTGGTCGCGGCCCCAGTCGCGGCCCCTCGCCAAGGTCTACTGGGAGGAGCTCTCCAAGCACCGCGTGAACCTGCAGCGCGCCAAGACCAGCGACGCCGTCGTCCAGCAGAAGCTCGAGGCGCACCGCGACCTCCTCGAGAAGCTCACCCGCTCCGACGTGCGCCCCCCCGCCCGCCCGCCCGCCCGCGCCGGGCCCCTCCGCCCTGACCTCGGCGCAGGCGGAGCTGCGGAGGATGACGCCGCAGCTGCAGCTGCAGGCGGGGAGCACGGTCGGGAGCGAGGCGCCGGCCCTGCTCGAGCTCTGCCGCGAGGTCGACGCCGTCCTCGCCGCCCGCGAGGCCCTCATCCAGGAGCTCCGCATCGCCGCCGTGCGCCCCCGCCCGCCCTCCAGCGCCGCGCGCGCTCACCGGGCCGCTGCAGAACGCGGCGCGCGTGGCCCCCGAGTCGCCGCAGGTGGAGGCGGCGCTCAGGCCGCTGGACGCGCTGCGGGGCCGCTTCGAGGAGAACTACGGGCGGCAGCGGCGCGCCCTCGACGCCATCGACAGCGCCTGGTCCCGCTTCCAGGGCGCCGCCCCCGACTTCGGTGCCTCCGCCCGCGCCCCGCCCGGCGCCCTCGAAGGATCGCGCGCTCACGATTGAGGGGGCGCAGTGAAGGCGCGGGGGGCGCTGGTGGCGGAGATGGACAGGGCGGTGGCGATGTACCGGGAGATTCACGGGAACTACAAGGAGGGGATCGAGTTCTACAGCGCCTTCCAGGACGCCCTGCGGACGCTGAAGCTGCGGGTCGAGGACTGGACGATGGGCCGCCGCCTCGAGCTCGAGGACCACGCCTCCCAGCTCGGCGTCAGCCTCGCCGCCCTCAACCTCGGCGGGCCCTCCCCCTCCCGCCCCGCCCCCGCCCCCGCCGCCTCCTCCCCGTCCCCGACCAACGCCCGCCCCGCCGCCGGCTCCCCCGCCGGCTCGGGGCCCGCGCCCCCCTCCATGGCCGGCCCGCCCCCGGTCCCGCCCCAGTACGCGGGCGCATATGGCCAGCCCCCGTACGGCGCGCAGCCCGCATACGCGGCCGCCCCCTACCCCCCGGCGGCGCAGCCTTACCCTCCCCCGTACCCCCCCGCCGGCCCCTACGGTGCGCCGCCCGGCGCAGAACCTTTCTTATCGAGGCCTGACCCGGCGTGCAGGCGCACCGCAGCCCTACCCGCCTTACGGCCAGGCCCCGGTGTACAACTACGGCCAGCCCCCCGCGGGGGCGTACCCGCCGTACAACATGCCCCCCAACCAGCCGTACGGGCGATAGGCAGCCAGCGATGCAGGCCGCGTGTACAGTCAACAGAGATGCTTTCTTTTACGACATTCGGAAAACGCCGCGGCGAGCTCGGGACGCGAAGAGAGTGCCGACGAAAGGGCGCCGCGAAGCGATGCCAAAAACCCGGGGTGCAGAGGGCCGTGTCGAAGCCCCGGGCACAAAGCTGCAGGGAACAGAGCTGCAGGGCCCTCGGGTGGGGCGGGGCGCATGGACGGCGGCCTGCTGGCCCGCTGGCCGGCGCCGAGGCAGCAGGCGCCGCCGCATCGGCGGCCGCCGGGAAACTTGCAAGGCGCCGCTGTCGAGGGCGCTTCGGCGACTCTTGCCGTGTCGCCGGCCGCGGGGAAGGCGAAAGATGGGCGTGCTCGGGCCTGGGGAAGGCCTCTAGGCGCGCCCTTCGCGGTACAGAAGCGAGGAGCGGTCCCGCATCACCTCTTCCATGCTCTCTGGCAGCTCCCCCACCTGGTGCCCTGCGCCCCGCCCCGCCCGACGCTCACGCCAGCGCCTTGCAGTCGAAGTTGACCTGGAGGGACGGCGGCGCCGCGGCGCACCAGGAATCCCGCCGAAGATCTGGAAGGGCGGGATGACGGTCTCGGGCGCGAGGATCGTCCCGTCGAGCACCTTGCAGCAGTCCTTCAGCACGCAGCCTTCCGCCTGCGAGCCGAGGGCGCTCAGGGCGCAGCAGGCTGCGAGCAGGCTGCCTGGGCGAATCGCGTACCAGCACGCACTCCCGGCCAATGTCACAGAAGGACCCGACGGCCGCGGCCTGCACAACCGTGCCCTCACCGAAGATTGTGTGGTCCCCGATGACGATGCCCGCGCCCGCAGCGAGCCTGGAGAGCGTAAGCAACCGCGTCTGTCGGAATACCGGCGCTCTTGTGGTGCGGAGAGCGTACCGCGCAGCTCTCCGAGACGGCTGCAGGAGGACGCCGCGGCCGAGGATGCAGTTGCGGCCGATGCGGATGGGCCCGAGGTCTGCGCGGAGCACGCAGTCCGGCTGCACGAGCGACTTGCCCTCGATGCTGATGGCCGCGCCGTCGACGATGACGCAGCTGCGCGCGATGCGATTTCCGCTCTTCGTCTCTATGAACTCGGGTCGCTCGCTCGCCGGCGCGGCGCCCGACATGTGCGCCTCACCGCCGGCCGGCGGGCCTACTGTATATGTACCCCCTGGCTGCTGGGCTTGGGTACTTGTACTAAGTATTCAGAAACCGCGAGCTGTGATTGGCCAGAGTTGACGCTACTGACGCGCCGGCTGACGGCGCTGGCCAAGTTCACCGCTCGAACTCGAGTGGTTCGCCGGCACTGAGCGACGCGTCGCATCGCGGGAGCTGTCAAGAAGGCGCGCGCGCGTTGCAATTGTCAGCTTCGGAGAAGCGCGCGCTCTATACCGATCCAGCGCTAGCTGGACCTTTGGGTGGTGTAGTCGCTCAGCCCCGAAAAAGCTGCTCGCTTAGATTCTCCAAGTGTCAAGGGTGTCCTAGTGTGCACAGACAGCAGCCTTCTCCAGCTTTTGATTGACCAGCAAGCGCAGCATCCTTCTTGCAAAGGGCAGGCCTTGTTGCCAGGCCTCTTAGCGTGTTCATCACATTTCCGTGCTGGTGCATCTTCTTCTCGCAAAGTGCAAGAGCAACCGCAGCAGCTGGCTATCAGGAGCATGCGAGGCCATTGAGGCGATTGAGGCGACCGGGATGAGCAGCACGCCGGGCTCGTCGAACTCATCTCTCGCTTCGAAGCCGGGCGGCTCACATCAACGCAGTGTGGTTGCCATGCTGCCTGGTAGGAGTCCCCGCTCGGGCTAAAGCTCTGTGGGTTGCCAACCCTGCATCTCGCAGGCCCGCCCGAGCCCGGGGAGCCATCCGGGGGCCCGTCGGGTTTGGCGACTCTCGTGGATATCAAAGTTGCGAAGCCGCAGGATGCTTTGCAGCATCCCTCGCCGAGCACAACAGGCGTGAACTCCGCCAGTACAACCCACGACAGCCCCATCATTAAGAGCAGAAAGCCGCCATCGAAAGCTAACACGCGCTGGAAGAAAGTGTTCTCGGTGAGCAGCGCCCGCTGCGCTCGCTCCCTGTGCGCAGCAGCGCATCCGACCGCCCCTCCCAGATCCGTTCGCTGGTCATCCTCGTTTCGGTGCTGCAAGTCGTCGGCGCCATCGCCGTGTCTTGGAGCATCACTTACGCGCTGGTGCCTCCGCCCCGCACCTCAAGCGCGGCGCTGCTAACGCCTCGAGCTCGCAGGGAGTGCACAACATCGAGACGCTGGCGGGATCTCTGATCCAAGGAATCCACCAGCAAACGCGGAAGGGCGTCACAGTGCGTCCCTCACCGCCGCGCTGCGCCGTCAGCGGCTCGGCGGCTGATCTCGCCGCCCGCGCGGCGCGCCGCAGAACCGCATGGAGCAGGCGTACTTCGTGGTGATGCAGAGCAAGAACGAGTTCGAGTCGGGAATGCTCACGAAGGACGGCTGGAGGCGAATGCTGGAGAAGGTTCGCGCGCCCAGCTACTCCCGTCCGGGGGCTGGCCGAGGCGCTGACGCGGGCGGGGCCCGCCGCCTCTCAGTTCCGGCGGGACTTGGTGCTGCACACGACGCTAGACACTAGTTACGTGCGATTTCTCGACTCGACGTTCTACGGCATCGAACGATGCGACAACGCCACCAGCAACTGCCCCACCGGCCTCCGCGCCGCCGTGAACAACGGTCTGCCATCCGCGCCTTGCCCGCCCCGCCTCTCGCGGCCACCGCTCACGGCGCGGGCAGGGACGGTGCTGAACCTCTACTCGGCGGACAACCGGGGCCAGCCGCTGGAGTGGCAGGCGGGGGTCATCTTCGCGGACAGCCCCACCGGCTGGTACCGGTCCACGCTGAACAGCCCCAACAACGCGGTGCGCGGCGCCGGCGGCCCCCTTGAGCGGGGCGGGCAGCGAGCGGGGCGGGTTGGGGCGCAGACGTGGAGCCGGGTGCGGAGTTCGGCGAGTCCCGTGACGGAGCCGCTGGCGAACCTCGTGATCTCGTACTCGGCTGTCATCCGACCCCCCCAGGACATCGACGAGCGCGGCGGGCCTGTGCTGATGGGCTTCCCCGACCACCTGCAGCGCCCGGCGCCCGAAGGCTGGCGCCCGGCCAGCGCCAGCGACCCGCTGCCGCCCGTGGCGGGGGCCGTGGGGGCGAACCTCCCCGTGGGCACCCTCTCCTCGATCCTGCGGGAGGCTGTGCCGGTCCCGGAGGCGATCGTGGTGATCACGACGGCGGACGGGAAGATGGTCGCCTCGAGCACGATGCGGGCCGAGCACATCCTCGACGTCGCCAAGCGCTCCCCCATCGACGCCTCGTGCGCCGCTCCGCCCGCTCGGCCCCCTCGCCCCGAATGCACGGGGCCTCACTTGGAGGGGCGCGCGCAGGGCGAACCCGAACCCCATCATCCGGCAGATGGTGGCAGCGGACGCCGCGACGGGCGACGGAGGAGGGAAGACCATCTCCTTCCGGAACGGCAACCGGGAGTACATCGGGGGCCAGGGCGAGATCCAGCTGCCGCCCGACCTCCGCTGGACCATCCACGTCGCCGTCCCCAAGGACGTCCTCCTCCAGGAGATCCAGTCCTCCATCATGTGGACCTTGTGCGCCCCTTCCCCGCCGTCCCCCCCGCCCGCCCGCCCCTCCGAGCGGGCGCCGCGCAGCATCGCGAACGTGCTGTGGCTGGTGGTCTGCCTGGTGCTCGCCGTCGTCCTCTCGTGGCGCATCGCCAAGCCGCTCCTCGAGCTCCGCCGCTCCATCGCCCGCCTCGTCGCCGTCCGCTCCGCCCCGCCCCGCGCCGCCCCGCCGGCCGCTGAGGCGGCCTCGGCCCGCGCGCAGACGATGACGAACGTGACGGGCGAGCTGCGGAAGCAGGCCCACGGCGACGAGGGCGCCGGCCTGGCCCTCCCCGAGGGCGCCGCCGAGTCCCTCACGCCCCTCTCCCCCAAGGACCCCAGGGGCAAGCCGGGCGGCCTCTGGATGCCCTGGCGCTCGGCGCGGCGGCGCGTGCTGCCGAACAGCGGGGTCAACTCGGGGGCGGGGACGCCCGGGTGGCGCGGGGAGGGCCCCCTGCAGTCGCGGGCGAAGCGGCAGTCGGTGGCGCTGAGCTCGGGGCTGGCCGAGCTCTCCGCCTTCCAGTCGCTCATGTCGGACGTGCACTCCAAGTTCCAGTCCTTCCAGGAGCTCTCCCTCACGGAGACCGCCCTCCTCAAGACCCTCCTCGCCGAGCGCAAGACCAAGCTCGAGATCGAGGTCCGCGAGGAGGAGACCCGCAAGTTCCTCGCCACCATGTCCCACGAGAGTGCGCTCCCGCCCCGGCCCTCCGCCCCGGCCCTTCGCCCTCCGCGCCCGTTTGAGCCGCGCGCCCTCTTCGCAGTGCGGACGCCGCTGAACGGGATCCTGGGGATGCTGGACCTGGCGCGCGAGTGCGAGCTGTCGCCGGCCGCCGCCGAGTACGTCTCGGCCGCCGCCCTCTCCGGAGAACACCTCCTCGCGCTGGTCCGGCCCCACCCGGGCGCCCCCGGGCTCAGACGAGGCGCGCCCGAGCTCAGTCGAGGGGGCGGGCGGGCGCAGGTGAACGACGTGCTGGACCTGCAGAAGATCGAGGCGGGGGCGATCGCGCTGCAGAGCGTGGCGATGGACCCGCGGCTCGCCGTGATGAACGCCGTGCGCATCGTGCAGCAGCGCGCCGGCGACAAGGCCATCAAGCTCTCCGTCTCCATCGACGAGCGCGTACCCCCGCTCGTCGAGGGCGACCCCGACCGCCTCCGCCAGGTCCTGCTGAACGTTCGCCCGCCCCCTCCCCCCCCCTCCCCTCCCTCCCTCCGTCAGAAGCGACCGAACGACCCACGCCCCCTCGCAGCTGCTCTCGAACGCGGTGAAGTACACGCCGCAGGGCGGGAGCGTGCGGATCGCGGCGTACCTGCGGGAGGGGGCGGCCCCCGAGGGCCACGTGGCGGTCCAGTTCGACGTGGCGGACACGGGCCCCGGCATCGACGAGACCTCGCAGCAGCAGCTCTTCACCCGCTTCTTCCGCGTCCACCAGGCCCCGGAGGCCGACCCCGGCGGCACGGGACTCGGGCTCGCCATCTCCCGCGAGATCGTCGAGCGCGCCGGCGGCCAGATCGGCTGCCTCTCCACCCCGGGCATCGGCTCCAAGTTCTGGTTCTTCCTCCCGCTCCGCCGCCGTGCGCCTTGCCCGACCCCGCCCCCCCGCCCTCCCCCGCCGGCGCCGACGCGGCCGCGCGCAGTGGACGACGAAACGCTGGAGGGAGCGGGGTCGATGGGCCCCGTCGACGAGGCTGTGGGGTCGGGCGTCATGATCCTCCCCGCCGCCGCCCTCCGGTCCCGCTCCCCGCGCCTCTCCCTCAACTCCCGCCACGGGAGCCCGTCGAGGCTCTCCCCGGCCCACTCCGCCCGCCCCGCCCCGCTCGCCCGCATCTGCTCCGTGCTCGTCGCCGAAGGTGCACCCGCCCGCCCACCCGACGCGCTGCGTGCGCCCCGCTCACGGCGGGCGCGGCGCGCAGACAACGCGGTGAACGCCAAGGTCCTGGAGACGATGCTGAAGCGGGAGGGGTACACGGTGCAGGTCGCCAGCGACGGCGCCGAGGCCGTCGCCCGCTTCGAGGCCGCGTGCGAGTCCGCCGGGCCCGCCGCCCGCGCCTTC
Organism: Cyanophora paradoxa; assembly: GCA_004431415.1. Classification (NCBI taxonomy): domain Eukaryota; class Glaucocystophyceae; order Cyanophorales; family Cyanophoraceae; genus Cyanophora; species Cyanophora paradoxa. The sequence goes on along the minus strand of QPMI01000432.1, from coordinate 55,925 downwards.
GACGTCGTCTTGTGCGCCGGGCCCCCCTCCGGCGCCTCCCCCGCCCCCCGCCCCCCGCTGACGCCCCCGCCTCCTCCGCGCGCAGCATGGACTGCCGGATGCCCGGGGTGGACGGGTACGAGGCGACGCGGCGGCTGCGGGCGCTGGAGGCGGCGCGCGGCCTCCCCCGCCACTTCATCGTCGCCCTCACCGCCTCGGTCTCCTCGGAGGACGAGGCGGCGTGCCTCGCCGCCGGCATGGACGCGTACATGACCAAGCCCATCCGCAAGCCCGTCCTCCTCGCCAAGCTCGCCGAGGCCCTCGGCCAGGAGCCGGCCCTCGGCTCCCCGCGCCGCAACAGCGCCGGCGCCGGCGCCGGCGTGGCTGTGCACCCGCACGGCGCCGGCGTGGCGGCGGAGAGGTCGGTCCCCGGGACGCCGAGGCGCAAGGCGGCCGGCTCCTCCAAGGAGCACTCGCCGCGCTCCTCCCCGGCGGTCACGCCGCTGCCCGCGACGGAGAACCGCGAGCCGGAGGCGGGCGGGGCCGGCGGAGCCGGGGGCCTGGCCTCGGTCGCCATGGGGCCGGGCCTCCTCCACACCCTCTCCGCCACCTCCGTCGCCGCCTCGGGCTCCGGCTCCGGCTCAGGCTCAGGCCCCGGCTCCGGCTCGGGCGTCTCGTCGCTGCTGCTCGGGGCCGGCTCGGCGAGCCCGAAGCCCGGCGGGGGGGCCCCGCGCTCCCTCGGCGCCTCGCGCCGTGGCTCGGTCGCCTCCGTGACATCCATCGCGCCCCTCGACGTCCTCGTCGTCGACGACGTTGAGGTATCCTATCTCTTCCCCTCCCTCCCCTGGGCCCCTCGGCTCAGGCAGCGGGCGGCTCAGATGAACCGGCGGGTGCTCTCGGCGTTCCTCGCGTCGGACGGGCACCGCGTGGCGACGGCCTCGGACGGCGAGGAGGCGGCAATGCTCTTCGAGGCCCGCGCCCGCGCCCGCGGTGCCCCCCCCCCCCCCCTCCCCCCCCACGTCTGTACCCCCCTCTTGACGCCTGCGGCGCAGCGGCGGACCCGGAGCAGCCGCGGGGCCCGGTCTTCGACTTCATCTTCATGGACGTGCAGATGCCGAAGCTGGACGGGCACGGCGCCACGCGCCGCATCCGGGCCTTCGAGGCCGCCATGGCGCTCCCCGCCCGCACCACAATCATCGCGTGCACGGCCTTCTCCACCTCGCACGACCGCGACGGCGTCATCCGCTCCGGCATGGACGACTACCGTCCGCCCTCTCCTCCCTCTATGACGAATGCCGCCCCGCTGACGCCGCCGCTTGGCTTCGCTCGCAGTGACGAAGCCCGTGTCGCGCTCCGTCATCCTCTCAACGATCACGAAGTGGGCCTCGGGGCGGGGCCGCCCCCCCGCGATCAGCTCCGAGTCGTCCTTGGGCCCCGCCGCCCCCGCCTCGGCCCCCATGACACGCTCAGGCTCCGTCTCCATGGCTGTAGCCCCCCCAGGCGCCGCCGACTCGCCGACCCCCGTGGCCGTCGCCGCCACCCTCCCCTGGCAGGGTGCCGGCCTCTAGATCTAGGCCGCGCCGCGCCCTTTCTATCTTTTCAGTTCCGCTCATCCTTTCTCCCCCTTCGCGACTACGTTCAGCAGCCATCAGGGTCAAGCATTACCCGTAGCGCATTTGCACAGACACACCACCAGCGTTGCGTAGTGCAGCGTGTTGCCGTAGTAGAGTCAGAGTAAACCGATTAGGCGGCCATTCTTCCCCCATAGATCTCGTGTAAATCAGATCCTCTCGAATGGAACTTATTCGTCCCGCGTCGCTGTGATTTTCAGATCGCCTAGGTTGTAATTTAAAGCGAGTATGCTGTAGGATTTTTTTTAGGAAGGGGCGCCGCTCTGATATGCGTGCTTGCCCTTGTATTTGTTGAAGGTTGCTCTTGTGATTTTCTTTTCGACAGTGTCACACAGTGTGTGCGTATTTACAATTACCAGAATTCATAAATATATCGATGCACATAGAACAGAATCACTGGCTTGCTGGAGAAACCTGCTGAGTAGCGTCCTTGACGCACTGCGGCAAGGGCCCAGCGGCCCGATTGCGAGGCCCTGGGCTGCAGCTGGGGCCCTCCGAAACTCGAGCTCTGATCATCGGATCATGATCCTGGACTCGGCCGCGGCGCCGGCCCCGCCGCCGCCCTCAGGGCCTGCTAGCCGCTGAGCGCTAGCGCTAGCTATAGCGCTATATAGCTAGCGCTGCTCGTCCACCGCTAGCACTAGCTATATGGCGCTGAGCCTCGCCGAGTCGGAGGTCCCCATGGATTTCGGAAGGGAGACGAGTGCAGATCTACAGCCGCGTACATTTATGATGACAAGAATCTATTGACATAGTGGGAATCAAGGGCGGGCCCGGGAGAGGAGGCGGCGGCGGGCCGCCAGCTCGGCGAAGAGGGCGTCGAGGGCGCCGCAGCCTGGGGCGCCCTCGCCCAGCCCCCGGCCCGGCGGGCACCAGCGGAAGGCATCGGCCGCCTCAAGGGCGCGCGCGCGCCGGGCCGCCACCTCCCGCTCGGGAACCGCCTCCAAGCGCCGGCGCAGGCCGGCCAAGTCCCGCTCCGAGGGGCCCACGTAGAGGGCGAAGGCGGGGTACGGGACCGTGCGGGCGTAGGGCAGGTCGTACCCGTCCCCGACGAGCACGGGCACGCACCCCGCCAGGATCGCCTCCCCGAGCTGACAGGGAAGCGATTCGCGAAAAGATTCAAAGGGGAGCGAAGGGGCGCGCACGCGGGGGGACCAGTCGGCCCAGCCGGGCACGACGAGGCAGAAGCTGGCGTCCAGGAGGGAGGCCTCGAGCCCCTCGCCCCCCGCCTCCTCGCAGGGGCCGGTGCCCCCGCAGGGCGCCTCCCGCACGAGCCGCACGCGCTCGTCGGCGGCGTAGAGGCGCCAGAGGGCCTCCCGCAGGGGCAGGCCCTCGAAGGCCCCCGAGAAGAAGGCGAGGAGGGGCCGCGGCCGCCCCGCCGCGGCGCGCGCGGCCGCGAGGAGGGCCCCCGAGCGGGCCGGGTCGCGGGCGATGGGGCCCAGGGCGGGGAGGACGACGTCCTTGGCCGCCGAGTAGCACGGCGTGAAGTAGCTGCGCACGAAAGGAGTTAGCTAGGGAGGGCGCGCAAGATGGAGTCGTTCCGAAATTGTATGCAATTCGCTATATGTTCTGTTTATGTTTTATGTACGTGGCGCACTCGCCGGAGTGCTGGAGGAAGATGGCGGGCTGGAGCGGGGTTGGTGGCGGCCGCTGCGCCCCGCGGGGGGTCTCCGCCACCAGCCGCTCCCCGTCCACGCACGAGCCGAACTCTGGCGCGGCTTAGGTGAGACCGGTACCCCTGTTGGGAGTTTTTTGGGGGACGTTGGGGGTACGTATACCGTTGGGGAAGACGAGCATGTGGTCGGCGGGGCGGCGGTCCCAGTAGGGGAGGACTGCCCGCGCGTACGCCACCGCCTGCCCGGGCAGCCGCCCGCTCAGGGCCTGGAGGAGGCACGGGAGAGGGGGGTACGTGTGCGTACCTCGAGGAGGGCGTCGCGCATGAGGGGCCGGAGGGGGTACACGACGCCCATGCCGCAGCCTGTGTAGACGGGTAGCAGGAAGAAGTCCGCGGCCTCCCCGTCCCACGTCCGCCGCCAGCTGCAGGGGTACAGCTTCACGTTGAGGCGGGTACAAGAGAGAGATCGAGAGGGGGACAAGCGCGCCTGCCGGAAAGGTGGGAGTGGAGCCAGGCGTCGGCAGCGAAGGGCCCGCTGGCGCAGGCTGGCGCCATGAGCTCCGTGTTGAAGCGCGCCGGAAGCTCGTAGACGTACCTGGAGGGCGGTCGGGGGCGCAGTGGGGAAGGCGGGGCGGGGAAGGGGCACGTACACGCGGAGGGGCGGCGGGCCACTCTCGTCCTCGAGAACGAGCGCTGAGCAGTTCGCCGAGTCGCAAGGTGCGGTGGGGACGAGGGCGGCAGCAGGGGGAGGGGGCGCCGCTGGGCAGGTCGTGGGAGGAGAGGACAGGGGCAGGAGCGCCAAAGCGACGAGGGCGGCAAGGAGGAGGAGGGCCGGGGCGAGGAGGGCCAGCGAGCGGGCGCGGGGCGGCGAGTGGGCGGCGACCCACGCCACGACCGCCAGGCCCCCCGCCGCCAGCAGAAGCGGCGGGGCCCGTGCAGGCGGCGCGGGCCGCCCGGAGGGACGGCGGCGGCGGCAGCGGGGGCAGGGCGCGGGGCCCCGGGCCCGCGGCCCCACGCGCGGCGTCCGTCGTAGAAGAGTGGAAGTCGGGCCCGAGGGCAATGTGGGAAGCCAGGAGCTCCTCGGCGGGCCGCCGCGGGGCGGGCCGGGGGCGAAGGGGGCCAGGCGGGGGTCCGGGCAGCCGCGGGGCGGGGCGGGGAGTGGCGCGCGCCGGTCGCCGGCGGCGGGGTCCGGGGCCGGCGCGAAGTCCAGGAGGGCGGCATACCTGAAGGCGCAAAGTTCGAGATACTTAATCAAAGAGGCCTTAATCAAAGAGATCTAGAGAAGGTCTCTAGGTCTTAATCAAAGAGGTCTCTGGGTCTTAATCAAAGAGGTCTCTAGATCTGAATCAAAGAGATCTCTAGGTCTTAATCAAAGAGCTCGCTAGTTCTTAATCAAAGAGATCTAGAGCGGCGCACCCCTCGAGGAGGCGCCTGAGGTAGCACAGGACGTCCTCGAAGCGGAGCGCAGCGCGCACCGCCTCGGCGCCCTGCGGCAACGTCGGCCTGAGAAGCAGAAGAAGAGAAAGAGGAAGCCAGAGAAGCTACTAGGCTAGAAGAGAACACGAAGTGCTGGAGTTGAAGGGGCCTCACCTGGGCGGCGATGCGGCGGGCGGCGGCGTCGTGGCGGCGGGCCCACTCCGCCCGCTCCGCCCCGTCCGAAGCATCCTCCCCGAGGGGTACGTAGTGAGTCCAGGGGCGCAGGAGGGGGTAGAAGAACTCGAAGAAAGGGCTCTCGGGCTTGAAGACGAGGGAGCCCGAGGCCAGGAGGGCCCGGAAGCTGCGGCTCCAGCCTGCACGGTCTCGTAAACTGAGAGGGAGCGAGTCCCAGCGGGGTAGAGCGGGGCTCTCGGACCGCGGCTGGCGGGGGCCGTGAGGAAGCGGTAGCGGCTCGCGGCGACGGCGTTGGCAGCGCCAGCGTCAGCCTGTGGTCACATCAGACGATCTGAACGGTGGACAGGGACCCTAAAACGCGCGCACGGGCCCCGCCCAGAAGAGGGTCGGCTCCTTCTCACCCCAGCGGGCGGTGGAGTCCGGGGGCCGCCACGGGCTGCCCTCGACCCAGCAGCCGGCGTCCAGCGCCATGCGGGGGTCCGGAAAAGGAATGTCTGCGTGCGCGGGCGACGCCAGGACCGAGAAGAGCGGAAGCAGCTGCGCGCCGGTCGGTGCGGCACGAGCTGCCGGTCAGCCAAGTGCGGGGGCGGCGCGGGGGCAATGCGCGCGCCTCGAAGCGAAGAATGGAGGGCGCCTCGGCTAGAGAAACGACCGCCTCGAGGTCCGGGAGGCGGTAGCGGCGCAGGAGGCGGTGGAAGAGCCGCACAACGCCCTCCGCGAGAGCCGCGTCCGCGGGGCACCCCGGCCCGCACCGCGCGAGCTCCTGGGCCGTCGGGCTCCTCACCCACAGCTCCCCGCCGACGACCTTCACCAGCACCGCCGCCGGCGCGGCCGAGCGCGCGCGCTCCAGCTGCTCCCGCGTGATCCTCGCCTGCGAAGCGGGCGCGTCCAGCGCGCGGGCGCGCGGAGAAAATGCGCGTGCTTACGCCAGTGCTCGACCATCGAACGAGGTACCGGGCGGCGAGCGAGGCGGCGAGGGTGGAGCACTGGTGCGCGGACTCGAACTCCGCGGCCTCGTCGGCCGGCGCAACGAGCGCAGCGGCGCACTCGTCCTGAGTCCACTCCGGACACGCACCCGGCTGCGAGTCGAACGCGAAGGATCCTCCGGCGGCCTGCTCCTCCGCGCGCCGCCGATCAGAACGACTGCTCCAGGGAGGCCGGACCAGCGCACCGGCAGAGTCAGACTGCATATAATGATGGCGAGGAGGAGGTCCCTGCGCGCACGCGTGCGCCGGGACGCGCGGCTGGTCGGCCAACTCATTTTGTTGCGAATTTGTCCGGAATTTGATCTGCGGCGATTCTAATTCTGCGCATATGCAAGTCGTGCGCTTTGGGGGAGGCGCCGGCCACGTGCGCGTGTACTATTTTTCTGACATTAAGCTTGCGCATCATGGCATGCCAGTTGGGGATCATGGCACGTGTGAAACTCTAGGTCATCAGCCATGTTCATCGGCCTCATCGTCATTTTCAATAGGCACCATAGGAGAACCTGGGGAACCTGGGTCATTAATATTAGTGAGATCCATAGGGGCAGCAGAGCTCGAGGAGAGAGTCGTAGGAGGTGAGGGCCGCAAATGTTTTAAAGAGACCTGAGGCAGGACATCAGTGATGTTGTCACCATGATCATGATCAAGGTCAGGAGAGGATACATGGCGCCACTCAGGAGAGGCAGTAGGAGGGAGAGTGGGATCAGTATCCAGTAGACCATAAGGCGTTTGCGCCGCCACTACCCTTGTCTGGTTGGTTCACTGTCGATTGTGAAGAAGAAGAAGAGTATGTATAAGACACGCCCAAGCCGGTTGTACGGTTTTGACGAAAGGCGAAGGACCCGAAGGCCCGAAGCACAATCGACAGTGAACCAACCAGACAAGGGTAGTCGATTGTGCTGTGGGCCTTTGGGTCCTTAATTGCTTTGCCTTTCGTCAATACCGCAAAACCGGCTTGGGCGGGTCTTATACATACTCTTCTTCTTCTGGCATAATTATAAGCTTGGGCGTGTCTTATATATACTCTTCTTCATTTTTTTAGGATCATTATCGATAGGCATCACAGATGCAGCAGAAGGCAGAGGGGCAGGAGAGGTAGGGGCCAGGGATACAGGGAATTCAACCTCATCAAAGCGGCAGCAAATCCGGGTCAACCTCAGCGTCATCCGCCGCGCTTGCGCAGCCGCTGGGGGAGGCCCCACTGAGAGCCGCAAGAGTGGCCTCAGGGGGTAGGGCTCGCAGTAGGGAGATTCCCTCGGGGTTAGTCTAGCTGGAGACCCAATGAAGGGGAGGAAAGCTAGACTTGTCGTGTGTTTGTAGGCTAAGGCCGTCCGCTCTCTCTGATTCGGCCCCCCCGCCGCCGGCCCAGGGTCCCCTGACGGGGGGTGGAGCATCAGAGAGAGAGATTATGCCTTGGGCCTTTGGGTCCTTCGCCTTTCGTCATAACCATTCGGCTGGCTTGGGCGTGTCTTATACATACTCTTCTTCTTCTGAGATAGGCCGAGTTTTGTCGGTCCGCCAGCGGGGAGCCAAGGCTGCAGAGATGGACAGGAAAATGGATTCAGGCTCCTGAAGGGCATGCTGGAAGCGAAGAATTTCAGTGATAAAGTCGTCGCGCGAAAATAAGCCGACATGGTTCGAATTCAAAGATTCATCTGCCTCAGACATTGCAGAGGTAGGAGGCTGGTAGCCAAACTCATACCAGAAGAAATGACAAGAGCCTTTGTACTACATGTGTATCAGGGAGAAAGTCAAAGAGAGTCATTCATGGAGCGGTGCTGGGCCAGAAAAGCATTAATTGCACCAAGCTGGAGCTCTGGGTGGAAGTGAAAGCGACAAACATCACACTGGCAAGGATTGATCGGAAAAGCTTCCTGAGTCTGAGGGTGAATCCAAGATGGCTTGGATTGGGACAGCGACTGTTCAGCAGTAATAGAAGAGCCCAAAAAGAGCCTAGGGTAGGCAGATAGCACTAGCTGTTTATCAACTTAAAACATCAGTCCCCTAATACACTAGGGATTACAAAAACAAAACGGAGGAAAACTTGCATCATCAATATCAGCATCAGGAATGATGTGGTTTGAAGCAACGACCTCTAGAGAGAGAGATGAAGCAAAAGACACGCCCGTGGACCAGGGTGACAAGGTATAGCAGCCCCGCAGAGGCCCCGAAAGGGACCTGCAAGGCACGCCAGGGACCTTCCTGGCACAGGTAGTGTTGTGCGTACGCACCGCTAGGGGCAGGGGCCGAAGCCCCTGCGCCAAAAGAGCAAAGGGAGAGCAACCATGCAGAGACCCACAGGGTCCCCGCCATGGAAAACCCTGAATCCCGGAACGACCCGCTCTCTATCGAGCCGCCCAGGGTATTGAGGGTGGCTACCCACAAAATTGAAACAGAGGCAGGTTCAAGCGCAATTGAATCACAAGACAGCGCCATCATCATCCATGCAATCATGGTATAGCTCTCATCGAAAACGGCCTAGCTTACACAGTGGAGAAGCAGAGTGATGGCCACGAGAGGATCCGGAAGAACCAGCAACAGACTGATGGGCCATGCAATTGAAGAAAATGGGGTGAACGGGCATGTTCAGTGCAAGCTAAAACAAAAGCATGGCAGCAGACACGAAAGGAAATATGGCACACACGAAAATGAATTGAGATTTAGAGACGAATCAAGATCCAAAAAGAAAGGCAAATTGCAAGGGGGGGTACCCCCTCCCTTGCTCCCCTGGTGAGTTGGTGCGGCGTACTTTCTGTGTTAGCAATTTTTCTAAGATGCGATTCTTTGCATGCACTCTCGTATAGGTGTGATCGCATCGTAGCCGCTGCGAGCGGCGAAAAACAATGCAGGGGCGGGGCTGCGCAAACATGTCGAGGTCGCGCCTCACCTGCTATTGCTATACGCGCCGGACCACGTGCTCCTGATTGCTCTCGATGCGTTCTACAAACTTTGTCATACATGCCCGGGCTCGAGAAGCGGCGTGCGTCGCGCTAGACCGCCTTAGGTACCTGTTGTACCGGGCGCCGGAAAAAAGCGCTCCTGAGAGTTTGTGGAATTCGCTTTGACGCACCCCCCTGCAAGTGCACCCCCCTGCCGTACCCGTACTTCGTTCTCCTCAGAATCTCCTGCGTCGTCATGGCCCTTCGCCCGGGGCCGCGGCCGACAGACGTAGTCGCAACTGAAGTTGAGCTGTGCTCGAGCTCGCGTCCTTGCTCCGACCCCCGCGGCTGCGGGAAGCACTTCACTCGGCAGGACAACCTGTACAAGCACATTCGTCAGTGCAGAAAGAAGGCGCCCGCGACGCCGCTTTCCGGTGCGCGCCGCTTGGCCGAGCTCGAGTGTGCGCCGATGGTTCTGAGTGCCCCGCGCCCGCCGCCCGCAAGATCCGAGCTCGGCGATTGCGATCGTTTCAGACATTCCACGCTCTTGCTCGCGCGCCTAGGTGAGCTCGCGCGCCTCCCGGCAATCCCGAGCTGGGCATGCACACTCGAGCTCGCCGACGGCTCTGACAAGGCCGCTCGGGTGCAGATCTTGCCATGTCGTTGAGCAATTCGTCTTGCGCATCTTCTAGATCCCATCCGGAAGGCGAGCTCGCGCGCTGTAGGGCGTGCGCCGCGCGCGGCCACCTCTCTGACTGGGCGCCCGGTTGCAGATCGCGGCCTGCCGTCTGCTGTCGCTTCGAGCACTTCTTCTTCTTCTCAACCAGAAGGCGAGCTCGCGCGCCGGCCGCACAACTAGCGCCAAGAGCTCGTGCGGCGCGCGCGGCCACCTCTCTGACTGGGCGCCCGGTTGCAGATCGCGGCCTGTCGTCGAACAGCTTCTCATGCGCATCTTCTTCTCAGCCCCACGGTGAGTTGCGCTCCCACTTCTCCGGTGGGGCCTCGAGCTTGGGCCGGGCGGCGCCGGGCTAGCCCCGCCCCCGCGCCACGGCTCTCCGGGGAGAGCTGACGCCTCGGCCCTGCGCAGGCTATGCGCAGGGCCCGGCGCCACCTGCCGCTCCGCCCGCTTCCTCGCCCGCCGCCCCGCCGGCAGCTTCAGCTTCGCCGCCCGCCGGCTGCTTCAGCTCCGTCGACTCCAGGTTCGCCCCGCCGCTGCTGCTGCGCACCTGGCCCAGCCGCCCCCGCTGGGCCCCGCCCCCGCACGGCCGCTGTCCCGGGCGAGCTGACGCCTCGGCTCTGCGCATGTGCAGGCTATGCGCAGGTCCCGGCGCCACCTACCTCTCCTCCCGCTTTCCCGCCCGCCGCCCCACCGGCTGCTTCAGCTCCGTCGACTCCAGGTTCTCCCCGCCGCTGCTGCTTCGCACCTGACCCGGCCGCCCCCGCTGGGCCCCGCCCCCGCACGGCCGCTGTCCGGGGCGAGCTGACGCCTCGGTTCTGCGCATACGCAGGCTACGCGCAGGGCCCGGCGCCACCTGCCGCTCCGCCCGCTTCCCCACCCGCCGCCCTGCCGGCTGCTTCAGCTTCGTCGACTCCAGGACCCGAGTCCAGGTTCGCCCCGCCGGCGCCGCTGCTGCCACGCGGGTCACCCGGCCGACCTCGCTGGGCCCCGCGCCGGCACCGCCGCTGTCCGGGGCGAGCTGACGTATACGCGCAGGGCCCGGCGCCACCTGCCGCTCCGCCCGCTTCCTCGCCCGCCGCCCTGCCGGCTGCTTCAGCTTCGTCGACTCCAGGTTCGCTCCGCCGCTGCTGCTGCGCACCTGGCCCGGCCGCCCCCGCTGGGCCCCGCCCCCGCACGGCCGCTGTCCGGGGCGAGCTGACGCCTCGGTTCTGCGCATGCGCAGGCTACGCCCAGGGCCCGGCGCCACCTGTCTCTCCTTCGGATCCCGCTTCCCCGCCCACCGCCGCCGCGCGCCGCCAGCGTCGCCACCCCACCTACCCGCCTCGCCACCCCGCCCGCCTCGCCCGGCTGCCCGCCTTCCGCATGCCTCTCTAGCTGCCCCTTCAGCCCCCCTCCCCTGCGCCCCCCGCCTCCCCCCCAAGTACCCTGCAATGTGTACCAGTACCCCCCCTTGCACCTCCGCGCGCGGCCCGCACTTGCCGCATTTGCACAGGGCCGGGCGCGGTCTGCTTGTAGGAAGAGAGGATGGGTCGGACAAGTGAAGCAAAGAGGAAAAGAGGATGGGTCGGACAAAGAGTAGCAAAGCTGCAGATGCGAAGGCATGGCTGGCTTGGGCGTGTCTTATACATACTCTTCTTCTTCTTCTCTTCCAACCAGCTGTCTCTATGAGTTCAGGTATCAGCCGCTCATGTCCTATATGCTTGCAATTGATGGTGTTCAACTGTAAAGAGTTCCTCAATGAGTTTGTGGTCTTTGACGCAGCCCCTGTGACCCCTGTAAAATTTCAGGGGGAAACCAGAAAAGAGACTCGTCCAACATCATGTGCACTTGACAGAGTACACTGGAGAATCTAAGCTACATGTCCAGCTAGCTGTACAGGATTTTATGCCCAGGGATTCTGTACCCCGGGAAGGGCGCGCAACGTAGGTCGGCGGGGCGGGAGAAGCGCCCGCCGGGCGCGCGCCCGGAGGGCACAGGTCGCCTCAGTAAGGTCTAGAAGCGCTTCTAGCCGCTTAGCCGCAGTGTCCGTTAGGCGATTCGTTCGTCGGCGGGCGCGGTTGGGCGTGCGGCCCCCAGGTCAGATCAGCGGTCTCAGCAGTGCTCATTGCCTCTAGTTCGGGCTTCTCTGCGTCGGCGCCGCTCTGCGCAACAGCGCCCGCGCGTTCCAGCATGTCTAGGCGCAAATCTAGCGAGGGCGGACCAAGCTGGCCGCGGCAGTAGGAGGAGCGACGCAGAGAAGGGCGCGGTGCTCGGGCTCTGGAGGAGATGGCGTGCTGCTCGGCTCCCGCCGACCAGCCTGGGTTCCCGCCGGGCATTGGCGATGCCGCGCCCAGCTGCAGCTGCCCGCGATGTTGACGCGCGGCTCGCTGCGCGGCGCTGCAGCTCGGCGGCTGGCGGCGACTCTGGACTCAGCGCTCGCCGTGGAGGCGGCTGAGGAGCGCGGCTCTTGCTGCGCGACCACCAGTTTTTCATCCGGGCCCTAACTAACGGGGCTCCGGTTTTCTGGGCCTACATCTTTCTGCCGCGCTCACTGCTAGAGGACCGGCGCATATTATGTTCTGGAGACGACTCGGTAGACTACAGCTAAGGCACTAGCTCGACACGACTACTAGCTGTAGCACTCTTGTTATCTATCTCCTCTTGCAGTCAGCATCTCAGTATCCGGTAGGCGTGGAGCCGCCGGAGCGGGGGACTGTTGTCAAGTGTGTACGAATGCAGCAGACTTTCAAAAAAAAGGATTTTATGCCCAGGACAGGCAAAGGATTTTATAAAAAAAATAAGAGAGAAATGCAGTAGACACATCCACGCCAGCAAGACTGGGTATGACAAAGCCGCAGAGGCCCCGAATGGGACGTGCAAGGCCCGTCAGGGACCCACTAGCGTGGGGAGTGAGTGGAAGCCACGTACAGGACCCTGGGCCACCACCCCCAGGGCGCCAGCAGAATGGAAAGCCAACCTATGTGGACACCCGACGGCGCCACAGAGGAAGAGCCTGAATCCCCGTGACGGCCCGCTCCCTGTCGGGCGGCCCGAGGGTATCAGGGTTTGCCCCGGGCAAAAGAAAGACACAAGCTCATAAGTGACACAGGATTACTCATTAAAAGCAGCATCTGCCATACCAACAGAGGAGCCATTAGACTCAGGATCAGAAAGATGGGTGCGCTTATTAGCAGGTTCAGAAGATTGGGCCTGAGCCGGTGCTGCGGACTCACGAGTAATCTGCTGAGCAGTGGCAAAAGCTCGCTGAATGGAATGGAAACGAATGATCTCCTCACGAGCAGTAGAGCTCAAGAAATAGAAAACAGGATCTCATGGATCTCGAAGGCTCAGGTGTGTTTTCATACATACTCTTTTTCTTCCTCTATGGATCTCAAATGACCCAGGTTCCCCAGATTCTCCTATATATGGTGCTTCTTGAAAATAACAATGAGAGAGAGAGAGAGATGAAGCAAAAGACACGCCCGTGGACCAGGGTGCCAAGGTATAGCAGCCCCGCAGAGGCCCCAAAAGGGACGTCCAAGGCACGCCAGGGACCTTCCTGGCACAGGTAGTGATGTGTGTACGCACCGAGAGGGGCAGGGGCCGAAGCCCCTGCGCCGAAAGAGCAAAAAGAGAGCAACCAGGCAGAGAGCCACAGGGCCCCCACCATGGAAAACCTCGAATCCCGGAACGACCCGCTCCCTATCGAGCCGCCCGGGGTATTGAGGGTGGCAGCCCACAGGATAAAAACAGAAGCAGTGTCAAATGCAATTGATTTACAAGACAGCCTCATCCATACCATCATCATGAGAGCCATGGCTCCCACCAGAAGAGTGGCCACAATTAGGCGGAGAAGATGGAGAATGATGGGGACGAGAAGAAGAAGCCGAAGCAGACTGACGAGCTTCACGAGTTATGATGTTTGCGACATGCTGACCCTTTTGCTTAATGTGGAAAGCCTTAATGGCCTCGGAAACAGAAGCAGGCAAAAAAATAGAAAGTTGGAACACGGTGGAAGTGATACAAAATGCGAGAGTCAGAAAGAGCCCTAGTGGAATAATAAGCAGTATGAAGGGGATGGGAATGATCGGTACACTCCTGGACAGCAGGGAGGCCGCAATTGGCTACAGTATTTGCAGAAAAATAAGACATGTTGGAAGAGCGAGCAGGATCAGCAACGGCGGCCCAGTAGGGACGCTAGTTAAATCAGGACGAGGGGAATTGACATGAAATCGACCAACACCATGAAGGCCCTGCAAGCCAATGGACTGAAGCTTAATAGGATTACCAGAGGAAGACTTCAGCTTGTCATACTGCCCACGAGAGGCCAAGTGAATAGGGTGAGTAGCAGGAACCTCTACAAGCAAAGTAAAGCGGCAGTGGAAAGATGAGGCAGACACAGCAGACCAATTGCAAGGCTGGAAATTTAGTTGGCAGAAAGTAGTACCCCCCCGGATCTGGCGAGGCACGCAGCAGCACAGCAGCAGCAGCGCAGAGCGCGGTGCGCACTTATCCTTGTTGTGTGCTTCGTTTTGAGACTCTCCTGCCGTCTGGCACCTGCAATCTGCCGAAAGGCACCTATTCCTGTCCCTCGGACACCTATCCCTGCAGCCGCTCCCTATCTATGTGTCAATACGCCTAGCATGACGTGTTTTCCGCTTGCGTCCCTGCGCGCCCTTGATCGGCGTCTTTAAGGCGTTGGCGTCTTTGGCGTCTTGGCGGATGGGATACCTGTTGGCGTCTTTAAGATGCACATTAAGCCTTGGTCTGTCTTCTTGGCTGCTTACTTTCAAAAGATCGCTGTTCAAGGCTTCCTTCCTGATTTTATGCGCGACTTGACCTACACTTTCATCTGGAAGCGGTCGGGCTTGCCCACAGATGCCTCAAAATATCGACCTATTGGAGTCTCTAACACACTCTTGCGCCTATTTGAGAGGACGATGGTTACAATAGCTAACCCGATCCTGCAACTCATCGTTCCTGAAGATCAGTTCGGTTTCGTGCAAGGTCGGGACGTTCATAAAAACATCTTTGCGGTGCTGGCAACGTATGCACGCATCCGCTACGCCAATTATGACTATGTTATTGGATTCGACTCGGATCTTAAGTCCGCATACGATCTGTTGCTTTGGGTAATAATGGCGCTCGTTCTCCATATTCAACAATGGCCCTGGCTTATCCGACGGATGCACCATTGTCTGTACAACCCTAGAGCCCCCCTCCGTGCACGTGTATTTGCGAATGGGCTCTTCTCTTCTGTGTTCTCACGTCTGGTGGGCACCATTCAAGGTGGTCCCTGGAGCCCGGTTTCCTTCATCCTCTCAATCAGCCCTCTACGTTCTCTCTTGCTCTCACTCACTGATATACCCCGCCCCGTTGGCACCCCCCTTGTCCAGTTTGCTGACGATATTTATCAGCTGTTCCTGCTCCGCGCCCAGGGGCTATCTCTGCGTGACTCTCTCTTAGCCATCCATGCACGTTTTGGCTCTTTCAAGCCACTGTCCGGTCAGCATCTCTCCATGGAAAAATCTCTGGCCATCGTCTTGCGGGAACCTGCTGCCTCGCCGTTGGACCTCGATCCTGCTGATCCCCTACCGTTCCCTGTTCTTCGCGCTACTGAGCTCGATCCTGCCTGTCATAAGCAGCTTGGTTTCCCTCATCAGCTCCTTCTTGATCGCGAGCACCATCCGTCCTGGAACATGATTCAGCATAAAGCAACCTTCTTTATGGAGACAGCAGTTGATTTCCAGTCATCCCTTCTTGGACGTGGTCGCATCGCCTATGCTTTTTGTCAGGGCGTCTTAAGCTTTTATATCCGTGCAGTCCCAGCACCTCCTAAGATTCTCCGGGCTATTTCAAAGAATCTACAGACCTTTGTCTGGAAGCGATCTACGTATTCCGATGCATTCATCTTACCCCATCAGGGAATGACCACTGCCTCCTGTCGGCCTGTATCTCTCGGTGGTCTCGGAGCGCCCTCCCCCGAACACTTCCAACTGGCCTTCGCCGCAAACTCTTTGGAATCGTGGCTTGCTACCCCGGCGGCGCTTCCTGGTCGAGAAATTATTGAGGCCTTCACGGAAAACAGTGGCTTTGGGCTCTGGCTTCCTTTTCTCAACAGGACTGATCGCTTGGTTAAGCCATTGTGGCCCCCGCCTGCTGACCCATTCTTTGCCATCTTCGAAGCTTGGCGGACTATTTTCGATGTCAAGAAGCCCCGCTGCGCTTGGGATTTCCTGCGTATGCCGATCATGCACCCCTGGTATAAGAAAGACATGTACTATGAGCGTGACTTTACTTTTCTGCTGCTTTTCCGTCTCCGTTTCCGTTTCAACTATCAAATCTGGGATTTCTCTGGTGAACATACTCTCTATGTCGAGCCCTCCTATCCTGAGCAACTGCGCGACCAGCTGCATGCGCTCAATAATCGACTTGCGCAAGAGGTTTGGCGTTGTGGTAAAACTGCAGACTGGAAACACGAACCTGGAGGTCTCGCTATTGGCCCTTTCTCGAAACTTGCTGCTGAGCGCGTCTCGCTCCAGGGAGTAGCTCTCTGTCGCGTTCGCCTTCTTCCTGACACACAGCTCGCTTTCCATGAGATTGACGTGCCCTGCAATGTTTCGATTGACAGTCCCGTTGCCCTCCCCGATGTGCTTGCGATCCGGCCCGCGGCCCGTGCGATCGACTTCATTCCCGTGCCTGCGCATGCGCTTAGCCTTGTTAAGAACGCTTGCAAGTTGTCCTCCATGCCCGCACTCGTCCGGTTCCTCATGAACTCGTTGCAGCTTTCCGACCTTGCACTCCGTCCGCTGCCACCGTCGTCTTCCCGTACGTTTGCGTTCTACTCTGACCGCGAGAACATCAGCGATCGTTCAAAGGAAGAGCTGCGCCTCTCTAAGTCGGTTGCGTACAAACTGCCTGCTGCCCCGTCGCGTTTCACGGTTCACGACGTGTACAAGTACCTTTCCTCCCACGCTTTCATGGCGCCGACGACCGCTGAGACTAAGTGGCGTGCTGATCTCTCTCCAAAGTTCCTCTGGCCGCCGGGCTACGATGCGCGCACTGATCGCTTTCCCTGGTTTAACACGGTGATTCCCGACCTCCGCTACGCTCTCACGCAGCGGGTCCTTGACGGCTACTTTGCACTGCGCTACAACGCTCTCCGCACATCGTCCCGCATCGCTGATATGGCTGCACGCTCTGATCTTCAGCGTCCTGCTTCGGCAAATTTGCTTGACAGTGAGCTCCTCTCCTCCCTATGTCCGGTCTGCCACCGGCGCTGCAATGCGACTGCGCGACCAGCTGCATGCGCTCAATAATCGACTTGCACAAGAGGTCTGGCGCTGTGGTCGCACTGCAGACTGGAAACACGAACCTGGAGGTCTCGCTATTGGCCCTTTTTCGAAACTTGCTGCTGAACGCGTCTCACTTCAGGGCGTAGCTCTCTGTCGCGTTCGCCTTCTTCCTGACACACAGCTCGCTTTCCATGAGATTGACGTGCCCTGCAGTACTTCGCTTGACAGTCCCGTTGCCCTCCCCGATGTACTTGCGATCCGGCCCGCGGCCCGTGCGATCGACTTCATTCCCGTGCCTGCGCATGCGCTTAGCCTTGTTAAGAATGCTTGCAAGTTGTCCCCCATGCCTGCACTCGTCCGGTTCCTCATGAACTCGTTACAGCTTTCCGACCTTGCACTCCGTCCGCTGCCTCCGTCGTCTTCCCGTACGTTTGCGTTCCACTCTGACCGTGAGAACATCAATGATCGCTCAAAGGAAGAGCTGCGCCTCTCTAAGTCGGTTGCGTACAAGCTGCCTGCTGCCCCGTCGCGTTTCACGGTTCACGACGTGTACAAGTACCTTTCCTCCCACGCTTTCATGGCGCCGACGACCGCTGAGACTAAGTGGCGTGCTGATCTCTCCCCAAAGTTCCTCTGGCCGCCGGGCTACGATGCGCGCACTGATCGCTTTCCCTGGTTCAACACGGTGATTCCCGACCTCCGCTATGCTCTCACGCAGCGCGTCCTTGATGGCTACTTTGCACTGCGCTACAACGCTCTTCGCACATCGTCCCGCATCGCTGATATGGCTGCGCGCTCTGTTCTTCAGCGTCCTGCTTCGGCAAATTTGCTTGACAGTGAGCTCCTCTCCTCGCTATGTCCGGTCTGCCACCGGCGCTGCAATGCGCTGCACGTTTTCGTTCTCTGCCCTGTTGTGCAGCAGTTTTGGTCGCTCATCTTCCATGCCCTGCAGCTCCAACCGATGCCCATTCCTTCCGCTCGCTTTGTTGCCTGGTTGCTTACTGGCTCGGTCCGTTTTGCTGACAGCTGGATGTTCTTGCAGAACTGGGAGTGGCAGGTTGTTCGGATTCTTGGATTGCACGTCATTTTCCGCTCGTATTGTCTGGCCTATCGAGCAGGTCGCACTGAAGCTGCGGCCACGTTTGCAATGGACCCTAACACACAGCTGCCCCTTACACCTTCCTCCAAGACGGGCTTGAAGGCCGCTACTCTGATGACTGCCTTGTTCCGCGAACTGGACGATTTCATGGACATGCTTCCTCGCCGTTTACCTCGATTTAAAGTCACCTATGTCCGTGGGTATTTCCGTTTCATCTCTACTGCTGACCCCTCTCATTCTTCATTCTACGCTAATCTTTTAGACGCTGCTCGTACTTATGACCATTCCCTAGCCTCTTATGAGCACTGTGAACACATTGCTCAGCCTGCCCCTAGCCCCGATCTAGCCCCTAGCCCCCTTGTGGCACAGTTTCCTTATGCCAGTGCGCGGCCTGTCCTGCTGCAGCGTCTTGAAAAGGAGGATCTTGAAGGCTATATGTCCCCTCCTGACAACGGCTCAGACTCCTCTGACCTTTCCGACCTTGGCCCTGATGATCCTGGTGATTCCTCCAGTAGTACCTCATCGGATGATGACGACCCCCCTGGGGGACCCGACCCTGCCCCTGACCCTGGTCCTGTGGCTCACTCACCCCCTCACCCGCTGCCACCTCACCCGCCGCCCGATATTGACTTGGAGGATGAGCCGCCTCTTCAACGCCGTCGTGTTGGTGCTTCAGCGTTTGGTCTTGATGCTGCTATAGATGATACAGGTTCACCTCCGCCCTCTCCTCAAGTTATCATCTATGTGGATGACACTGAGCTTGCCCCTGATCTGCTGCCGATCTCTCCTATCCGAATCGACGCTGTTGATGTTGAGCCCGACTTCACAAGTCATGCTGTCATTGCTTCCCCAGCTCCTCCCTCTTCTGCCCCTCTGCCGTCTTCTGCGCCTATGACGCCCATGGATACTGATCCTCTTTCTCCTTCTATTGTCCCGCCTAAGCGTCGTCGAGTGTCTTCTCCAGACCCTGGTGCTCTGGATCATGGTGATAACATTCCTGGTGTCCCACCTCAGGTTTCTTTCAAACGCTTGCGGCCTTCACCTCCCCCAACTCTCCCATCCGCTGCCCCTATGGATCTTGCTGATGACCCAGGTTCCCCAATGGTGCTTATCTCTGACGAAGAGGCTGATGACATGACTGATGGCTGAAGGTTTCACACGTGAGGTCGTGACCAGGACTCCCCCAGGCCGGCATTAGGAAGAGGCCCGCATTGGGATGTCTGTGGTTGCTTTCCGTGTCTGCGTGTATGAGCGCCGGACCGCCGGGGCATACATGGCAGACCGTAAGGCGTTTGCGCCGCCACTACCCTTGTCTGGTTGGTTCACTGTCGATTGTGCTTCGGGCCTTTGGGTCCTTCGCCTTTCGTCAAAACCGCACAACCGGCTTGGGCGTGTCTTATACATACTCTTCTTCTTCTTTGCAATGCGTTGCACGTTTTCGTTCTCTGCCCTGTTGTGCAGCAGTTCTGGTCGCTCATCTTCCATGCCCTGCAGCTCCAGCCGATGCCCATTCCTTCCGCTCGCTTCGTTGCCTGGTTGCTTACTGGCTCGGTCCGTTTCGCTGCCAGCTGGATGTTCTTGCAGAACTGGGAGTGGCAGGTTGTTCGGATTCTTGGATTGCACATCATTTTCCGCTCGTACTGTCTGGCCTATCGAGCAGGTCGCACTGAAGCTGCTGCTACATTTGCAATGGACCCTAACACCCAGCTGCCCCTTATACCTTCCTCCAAGACGGGCTTGAAAACTGCTACTCTGATGACTGCCTTGTTCCGTGAACTGGACGATTTTATGGACATGCTTCCTCGTCGTTTACCTCGATTTAAAGTCACCTATGTCCGTGGGTATTTCCGTTTCATCTCTACTGCTGACCCCTCTCATTCTTCATTCTACGCTAATCTCTTAGACGCTTCCCGTGCTTTTGACCGTTCCTTTGATCAGCCGGCCCCTAGCCCCGATCTAGCCCCTAGCCCCCTTGTGGCTCAGTTTCCTTATGCCAGTGCGCGGCCTGTCTTACTGCAGCGTCTTGAAAAGGAGGATCTTGAAGGCTATATGTCCCCTCCTGACAACAGCTCAGACTCCTCTGACCTTTCCGACCTTGGCCCTGATGATCCTGATGATTCCTCCAGTAGTACCTCATCCGATGATGACGACCCCCCTGGGGGACCCGACCCTGCCCCTGACCCTGGTCCTGTGGCTCACTCACCCCCTCACCCGTTGCCACCTCACCCGCCTCCGGATATTGACTCAGAGGATGAGCCGCCTCTTCAACGCCGTCGTGTTGGTGCTTCAGCATTCGGTCTTGATGCTGTTATCGATGATACAGGTTCACCTCCGCCCTCTCCTCAAGTTATCATCTACGTGGATGACACTGAGCTTGCCCCTGATATGCTGCCGATCTCTCCTATCCGGATTAACGCTGTTGATGTTGAGCCCGACTTCGCGAGTCATGCTGTCATTGCTTCCCTAGCTCCTCCCTCTTCTGCCCCTCTGCCTTCTTCTGCGCCTATGATGCCCATGGATACTGATCCTCTTTCTCCTTCTATTGCCCCGTCTAAGCGGCGTCGAGTGTCTTCTCCAGACCCTGGTGCTCTGGATCATGGTGACAACGTTCCTGCAGCTGGTGTCCTACCTCAGGTTTCTTTCAAACGTTTGCGGCCCTCACCTCCTCCAGCTCTCCCATCCGCCGCATCTATGGGTCTCGCTGATGACCCAGGTTCCCCAATGGTCCTTATCACTGACGAAGAGTCTGATGACATGACTGATGGCTGAAGGTTTCTTACGTGAGGTCGTGACCAGGACTCCCCCAGGCCGGCATTAGGAAGAGGCCCGCATTGGGATGTCTGTGGTTGCTTTCCGTGTCTGCGTGTATGAGCGCCGGACCGCCGGGGCATACACGGTAGACCGTAAGGCGTTTGCGCCGCCACTACCTTTGTCTGGTTGGTTCACTGTCGATTGTGCTTTGGGCCTTCGGGTTCTTCGCCTTTCGTCAAAACCGCACAACCGGCTTGGGCGTGTCTTATACCTACTCTTCTTCTTCTTCGTATAATAGGATCTGTCTGCAGACTGAGAAATGGTTGGAAGACAAAATAACAATGAGGCTGATTATATAGCTGATGGCTGATGAGTGAACCAGGCAGACAAGGGTAGTAAAAAAAGAGAATGCAGTAGATACATCCACATCAGCAGGACTGGTCATGGGTATGACAAAGCCGCAGAGGCCTGCGGCCGGAATGGGGCATCGGCCAAGCCAGCCGAACGGTTTTGACAAAAGGCAAAGAACCAGAAGGCCCAAGGCACAATCAGCGCTTCTTTGTCCACTTTTCTTCCTTCAAACCCTGTCTGGCCTGTAAGGAAGCAGGTTGTATAATTAGTTTATAGTTAGAAATTTTGGATGCATAGAGGATGCATACTCAACATGATCATATGTGTATCAACCATACATATTTATCTTCTTTGTATCAACCATTTGACATGCTGTGATGTTTTGGGCATACACCTGCCCAAAAACCCATGCTACAGTGAAATTCTATCCTGGGCCTGAACACATCAATCAACCTTTGCATATAGTGTGCTCTTTATCCTGCTGGCCCCCTAGGACTGGTGGTACAGGGTCCTGTATGCTGTTTCACTCACTTCCCTTCTAGCTTCAATTTGTCAAGAGCCACCTCTTCAATACCGTCGTATTGGTAATTAGAGGTCATTGGTACCCCCCTGCCGACGGGCGCCCTTCTAGCGAGGATTCTCTGCCTTCGACGCACCTAAATGCACCTGGTTCGTGTTCTATGCATCATTCTCTACTACTGCCCTGCTTTGCGGCCACCACATTCGAATCTCCACCACCTATCGGTTGTTCTCTGCCTGCGGGCGCTTCCTTGTTGTCAATCTGCCTTCGGGCACAATACGCTTGTTGTCCATCTGCCTTCGGGCACAATCTCTGATAGCGGCGACCGTGCCCATTGGTTTCCCGCCACTTCCGTCGACTGTCCCTTAGCGTCTCGCCCATGTCATGTTATTGCTTTTGTCCTTCAGCTGCTCTTGTAGCTCATCCATCTCCTGCGCAGTGCGTACAATCCTCATGCCTCCCAGGCGTGCTCCCGCGCCCCAGGCGTCTGATGGCGCACCTTCTGCGGACGTCGGCACACCTTTATGCACCTGCTTCGTGCCATATGCATCCGCCTGCTTCTTCGTTATGCCCGGCGGGCGCCTTGTCACTTTCCTTGTCGCCGTTTGGTTGTCGTCTGCCTTCGGACGCTTCTCTCTGACGAATCTGTCTTCGGGCACAAGACTCTTCACGCTTGCTGAATTTCCGATCCCGGCAGCCGCACCCGCTGGTCTCCCGCCACTGGCGTTGGCCGTATTCTGCTCCTGCCTCGTACACGCAGCGCCAGCTATGCTCCGTTCATGTGCAGTGCTTATCATGACATGTGCAGGGCGTACGCTTCTGCTTGGTCTGCTCTTGTGGCTTTCTCACCTTTGCACCCAACGGTTTTGACGAAAGGCGAAGGACCCGAAGGCCCCAGGCACAGAAGGGGGGTGCACCAAAAGAACAGAAGCAGCCTTAAGGTGATCAAGAGCACGAGTTGAATGAGATTTGATATGATCCTGAGAGAGAGAGAGAAATGCAGTATGATCCTGACTGATTTGCTGGCATACTACATGATTCTTAGGAACAAGCTCAAGAAGGGAGCGCATTGAGCACTGCATCTGAAAGTAGGATCAATGTGAGAAGAAGAAGAGTATGTATAACACACGCCCAAGCTAGCTGTACTGGGGGGCTGCTATACCTTGTCACCCTGGTCCACGGGCGTGTCTTTTGCTTCATCTCTCTCTCTATTAGCTGTACTGTCTGGCCTCTTCCGATTCTTGGACTGCATGTCATCTTCCGCTCAAACTGTCTGGCCTATCGAGCAGGTCGCACTGAAGCTGCTGATACGTTTGCAATGGACCCTAATTATAAAGCACAACTGCCCTTATGCCATCTTCCAAGACGGGCTTGAAGACAGAAGAAGAAGAGTATGTATAAGACACGCCCAAGCCGGTTGTGCGGTTTTGACAAAAGGCGAAGGACCCAAAGGCCCAAAGCACAATCGACAGCGAACCAACCAGACTCTTCTTCTTCCAAGCCAGCTGTACGGGTTTGACAAAAGGAGAAGGACAGTGTATAAGAGTGCCGCAGAGGCTCCAAAAGGGACGTGCAGGGCAAGCCAGGGACCCTCCCAGGAGGATGCATAGCTATAGAGCTCGAACCCGGCCTAGGTGCGTATACGTGCGCCAAGGGCAGATCTTTCAGGTATGAGTATTTATTTACATTGCATTTCACATGCATGGATTGAATTCTTTGAATCTTCTCAGGGTTCTCGAATCTACTCAGGATTCTTAGCTCCAGTCCTGACTGTTCACTACAGAGTGAAGATCTTCAAATCTATCAACCTCTTGAAGTTCCTTGTAGCCTGGGAGAGACTTGTGGTTGCCCGAGGCAGCATTCAAAGAGCCATATAAAGCGCTTCCAACAGGGGCTTGATTAAGCTCGAGAACGTGCCCTGGATGAAGGTCCTCAAGAACACATCCAGCTGCATTACATGAAAAAGTCAAGGTTAATTTATTTCTCTACAAGAAATTTCAAACCTCACCCTGGAGCTGGAGGCTCTCAAGGCCTGGAACTATGTTGAGCTCAATATCTGGGTTGTCCAGCCTGGATTCGTCCACTTGCGTGGTGGGATGCACTTCAACTGAGCAAATTCCAACACAATTATCACACAGAATCGCCACTCTTATAAAAACGACCCACCTTGCTTGTGAACTTGTGTGTTAATGTCAGCAGTACTGTTCAAGGATGTTAAATTAGGGTTCCCCAGCAGAGGAAGCTCCGGGCCGAGGCGGGCAAGCTTGTTCTTGAAGATGTATGTGTACCGTTCGGCTGGCTTGGCCGATGCCCCATTCCGGCCGCAGGCCTCTGCGGCTTTGTCATACCCATGACCAGTCCTGCTGATGTGGATGTATCTACTGCATTCTCTTTTTTTACTACCCTTGTCTGCCTGGTTCACTCATCAGCCATCAGCTATATAATCAGCCTCATTGTTATTTTGTCTTCCAACCATTTCTCAGTCTGCAGACAGATCCTATTATACGAAGAAGAAGAAGAGTAGGTATAAGACACGCCCAAGCCGGTTGTGCGGTTTTGACGAAAGGCGAAGAACCCGAAGGCCCAAGGCACAATCAGCGCTTCTTTGTCCACTTTTCTTCCTTCAAACCCTGTCTGGCCTGTAAGGAAGCAGGTTGTATAATTAGTTTATAGTTAGAAATTTTGGATGCATAGAGGATGCATACTCAACATGATCATATGTGTATCAACCATACATATTTATCTTCTTTGTATCAACCATTTGACATGCTGTGATGTTTTGGGCATACACCTGCCCAAAAACCCATGCTACAGTGAAATTCTATCCTGGGCCTGAACACATCAATCAACCTTTGCATATAGTGTGCTCTTTATCCTGCTGGCCCCCTAGGACTGGTGGTACAGGGTCCTGTATGCTGTTTCACTCACTTCCCTTCTAGCTTCAATTTGTCAAGAGCCACCTCTTCAATACCGTCGTATTGGTAATTAGAGGTCATTGGTACCCCCCTGCCGACGGGCGCCCTTCTAGCGAGGATTCTCTGCCTTCGACGCACCTAAATGCACCTGGTTCGTGTTCTATGCATCATTCTCTACTACTGCCCTGCTTTGCGGCCACCACATTCGAATCTCCACCACCTATCGGTTGTTCTCTGCCTGCGGGCGCTTCCTTGTTGTCAATCTGCCTTCGGGCACAATACGCTTGTTGTCCATCTGCCTTCGGGCACAATCTCTGATAGCGGCGACCGTGCCCATTGGTTTCCCGCCACTTCCGTCGACTGTCCCTTAGCGTCTCGCCCATGTCATGTTATTGCTTTTGTCCTTCAGCTGCTCTTGTAGCTCATCCATCTCCTGCGCAGTGCGTACAATCCTCATGCCTCCCAGGCGTGCTCCCGCGCCCCAGGCGTCTGATGGCGCACCTTCTGCGGACGTCGGCACACCTTTATGCACCTGCTTCGTGCCATATGCATCCGCCTGCTTCTTCGTTATGCCCGGCGGGCGCCTTGTCACTTTCCTTGTCGCCGTTTGGTTGTCGTCTGCCTTCGGACGCTTCTCTCTGACGAATCTGTCTTCGGGCACAAGACTCTTCACGCTTGCTGAATTTCCGATCCCGGCAGCCGCACCCGCTGGTCTCCCGCCACTGGCGTTGGCCGTATTCTGCTCCTGCCTCGTACACGCAGCGCCAGCTATGCTCCGTTCATGTGCAGTGCTTATCATGACATGTGCAGGGCGTACGCTTCTGCTTGGTCTGCTCTTGTGGCTTTCTCACCTTTGCACCCAACGGTTTTGACGAAAGGCGAAGGACCCGAAGGCCCCAGGCA
Source organism: Cyanophora paradoxa (assembly GCA_004431415.1). Taxonomy (NCBI): domain Eukaryota; class Glaucocystophyceae; order Cyanophorales; family Cyanophoraceae; genus Cyanophora; species Cyanophora paradoxa. The sequence goes on along the minus strand of QPMI01000432.1, from coordinate 30,732 downwards.
CAGAAGGGGGGTGCACCAAAAGAACAGAAGCAGCCTTAAGGTGATCAAGAGCACGAGTTGAATGAGATTTGATATGATCCTGAGAGAGAGAGAGAAATGCAGTATGATCCTGACTGATTTGCTGGCATACTACATGATTCTTAGGAACAAGCTCAAGAAGGGAGCGCATTGAGCACTGCATCTGAAAGTAGGATCAATGTGAGAAGAAGAAGAGTATGTATAACACACGCCCAAGCTAGCTGTACTGGGGGGCTGCTATACCTTGTCACCCTGGTCCACGGGCGTGTCTTTTGCTTCATCTCTCTCTCTATTAGCTGTACTGTCTGGCCTCTTCCGATTCTTGGACTGCATGTCATCTTCCGCTCAAACTGTCTGGCCTATCGAGCAGGTCGCACTGAAGCTGCTGATACGTTTGCAATGGACCCTAATTATAAAGCACAACTGCCCTTATGCCATCTTCCAAGACGGGCTTGAAGACAGAAGAAGAAGAGTATGTATAAGACACGCCCAAGCCGGTTGTGCGGTTTTGACAAAAGGCGAAGGACCCAAAGGCCCAAAGCACAATCGACAGCGAACCAACCAGACTCTTCTTCTTCCAAGCCAGCTGTACGGGTTTGACAAAAGGAGAAGGACAGTGTATAAGAGTGCCGCAGAGGCTCCAAAAGGGACGTGCAGGGCAAGCCAGGGACCCTCCCAGGAGGATGCATAGCTATAGAGCTCGAACCCGGCCTAGGTGCGTATACGTGCGCCAAGGGCAGATCTTTCAGGTATGAGTATTTATTTACATTGCATTTCACATGCATGGATTGAATTCTTTGAATCTTCTCAGGGTTCTCGAATCTACTCAGGATTCTTAGCTCCAGTCCTGACTGTTCACTACAGAGTGAAGATCTTCAAATCTATCAACCTCTGAAGTTCCTTGTAGCCTGGGAGAGACTTGTGGTTGCCCGAGGCAGCATTCAAAGAGCCATATAAAGCGCTTCCAACAGGGGCTTGATTAAGCTCGAGAACGTGCCCTGGATGAAGGTCCTCAAGAACACATCCAGCTGCATTACATGAAAAAGTCAAGGTTAATTTATTTCTCTACAAGAAATTTCAAACCTCACCCTGGAGCTGGAGGCTCTCAAGGCCTGGAACTATGTTGAGCTCAATATCTGGGTTGTCCAGCCTGGATTCGTCCACTTGCGTGGTGGGATGCACTTCAACTGAGCAAATTCCAACACAATTATCACACAGAATCGCCACTCTTATAAAAACGACCCACCTTGCTTGTGAACTTGTGTGTTAATGTCAGCAGTACTGTTCAAGGATGTTAAATTAGGGTTCCCCAGCAGAGGAAGCTCCGGGCCGAGGCGGGCAAGCTTGTTCTTGAAGATGTATGTGTTGTCTTCATCGAGCTGAAATTGAACCCCTGACATAGAGATGACAGAGTTAGATCATGGCTTGACAAGTGATTGGCCATGAATGCACGTGCACCGGAAGCTTGAACAGTTGAATCAAAATCTTGAGGCATGGAGTTGTCAGGGCTATACTTGCGTTTCTGAGGTCCTGACAAGAGAGGCAAGGGAGCTGGAGCATACTGTTCATACTGTTGGAGCAGTAAATGGCTGATGCAATTTGAAGTTGTGCAAAGTGGCATGATTTCACCGGTTCCTTGTCATTAGTAAATACTTGTTGGTGGTCTTCGAATTGCTCTGAGTCCTCGAGTGTGTCCCTGATAGAGACATATCAACAACACAGTAGAGAGCTATATATCTGTAGGAGGCATGATTACCTGTACTCAGACTGTCAATATCTGCTGGCACCATGCCCTCACTCGAGTCTTCATCAGAGACATCATCTAGATTAAAGTGCATGTTAAATGCTGTCAGCCGCAATCACAGGTGTGCTCAAGCAAGAAGTGTGTGCACCAAGGGGCACTACTGAAGGCACATCCCTGCCCTGGTCGCCATGTGCATTATCGTCATCTGATGCATATGAACGATGGGATGTGATCAGATCCCTTTCCGGAGCAGAAATTCAAAGACGAAGAAAGGCCCCTACCTTGACCTGCAGCTGGGTCAATGTTGACTCCCTGTTGGACTTCGAATTCTGAAAAAACACAATGTAAGTGGTAAAAACGTTTGCATAAAAGTGGATGGTGAGGGAAGGAAAGGCACCCAAAGCCAGCTGGCTCTGCAGCTGTGGGTTCAAAGCCTGAAGCTCGTGGTTCTGCCAGAGAGCCTCTTCTGTAAAGGATACAGTCACGAGGAGGCTTACACTCACGGAGAGGATCTAGAGTCAAAAAAAGAGAACGAAGACGGGGACAAATTAAGCAGCTAGTGGCTAGCGGCCTTTGGAGATGGAAAATAGGAAGAAAACACAGGGCACTGAAAAAGGGGAGCAATCTAGAAGGCCAGGGCCAGAGTAGCAGGGCCTGTAGTTGGAAGGAGGAATAGCCCAGTGGGACTCAGAAAGGGAGGGGCCTCAAGCCGCAGTAGACAGCACATGCTCCTGGCTAGCAGAGCACAGGGCCTGCTACCAGGGCCTGCAGCTGGAACTGCTCATGATCATGGGCGTCCAGAAGAAATGGCCCAGTGGGGCTCAGAAAAAAAAGGGCCTCAAGCGGCACTAGAGGGCACATGCTCCTGGCTAGCAGCTGCAGAGTAGCAGGGCCTGCAGCTGAGACTGCACGTACTTGGGCCTCCAGGAATGGCCCATGGCCAGTACTAGTGGGGCTCAGAAAGAATGGTGCCTGAAGGCATGGGCTGAGGCAGGCTCATAGCTAGCAGAGCTGCAGGGCCTGAGACTACACATGGGCCTCCGGAAGAAACCGCCCAGTGGGGCTTGGCACAGGGGGACATGCTCCTGGCTAGCAGAGCACAGGGCCTGCAGCTGAGACTGCACATGGGCCTCTGGGAACTCGGAGCGGCCCAGTGGGGCTCAAAAAGGAAGGGCCTCAAGTGGCACTAGAGGGCACATGCTCCTGGCTAGCAGAGCAGCAAGGCCTGCAGCTGAGACTGCACATGGGCCACAGGGAACGGCCCAGTGGCCTGGGGCTCAAAAAGGAAGGGGCCTCAAGCGACACAGGGGCACATTTTCCTGATTAGCAGAGCAGCAGAGCCTCCAGGAATGGCCCAGTACTAGTGGGGCTCAGAAAGAATGGGGCCTGAATTCGAAGGCATGGGCGGAGGCAGGCTCGTAGCTAGCAGAGCTGCAGGGCCTGAGACTGCACATGGGCCAGAGCAGCAGGGCCTGAGACTACACATGCAGCTAGCTGTGTATGTGGTTGGATAGAACAAGCACAGTATCAGACAGACAGATTTATCGAAGGAAAGCTACGAAGAAAGAAAACAAGACACAGATCTACAGAATACATATGCATAAGACAACAAGCAGAGACAAGCAGAGACAAGAGAGACATCCAGTTGCCCAGGAAAAGGAACAGGGCCTCCAACAAAGGAGGGGGGGGGAGGGGGGGTGCTAGGGCGGGAGGATTGGAGGGGGGGGATTGGAGGGGGGGAGGGGGGAACCTAGCCAGTGATGTGGCAGGCACTTTTCATAGGGTCACTTGACCATCCCTGGCCCCCCCCCTAGATCTAGATATATATCGAAGGGGTTCCAATGTTCTAATGCTGGAGCAGCCACACGCATCACAAAGAATGAAGAGAGATTACCAGTGCTGTCCAAATCGAACTTCCAGATGGCCTCCACGACAAGCACCCGCGAGTCACAGCCAACAAGCCGGTAGCTCCCCAATGGGTTCTTCACTGCAAGCAGCAGACTGCAGCATTGAAGTTCATGATCAGGCAATTGATTGCGAGTGCCAAAAGGGCTTCGAGTAAACAAGTGCACCGGTAGCAGAAGAATTCCTTTGAGGGTCGGTTTCCCTGGCTTGTACGGTTGATGTGCCCGGTCACACGTCCATCGGCAGGAACGACGAGATGGTCCCGGCCACGGTCGCCCTCACACTTCTCCTCGGACATACCAGGGCCTGCATCAGTCTTGAGAAGGTCTGGATCGGCTTTCTCTGCGCATGCCTCCTCTGAGCACGCACAGTCAGCAGCGGTACAGCAAGTGGATGATCATGAGCTGGAGAGCGCTGACGGAAACGAACCGATGGACTGCGGGGGTGCGAGGCTGTAGGGCTCCTTCAGGCGCTGGACCAGAACGACCATCTCCTCGCCCTCCAGGAGCTTCGGCTCGGGCGTGACCTGCATGGCGCGCGCGCGCGAGTGAGCTTGGCACGCGTGTGCACACCCGCCCAGCCGCCGCGCACCGTAAACCGTGTCTCGAGTTGCTTGCTTATGACAAAAACAGCACCGCCAGTAGCCCTAATCGCCCCAATGACTTTCTGGATGACGGAGAAGGCTTTGACGGCTCTGGGGCTCTTCTTCGCCCGTTTCTCGGCGAGGAACAACGCCAGCGGCTTGATGGGGGTGGCGTGCGCATTGCGAAGCTGCGTCGTGCCGGCCGGGATCCCGTTCTCGGCCTCGGCCTTCAAGAGCATCCGATGGCGGAACGCGAAGTCGATCTTGTATTGAAGCTCAGCCATTCCCGCGCGCTCGGCGGCCCGGACAGTGCGAAACTACTTCTGCTTGCCGTCTGATGCGATCGCGGCCCAGCGAGATGCGGCTCAAAGAAGATCTCGCCAGGCAAATGTGTGGGGAGGGTACGACTGAATCACAACTTAGGGTACCCGATTTCGATCAGGCTCATGCGAGTAAAACAAACCCACGTTTGTTTTTCGACCAACGAAGTTCCGATTGGCTGGCGGCGTTTCGAATTGAAAATTAAAATTAAAATTAAAGAATTAACTCGACTTCACTCTTAATTTTGCATAAGCAACTCGCGATCGATATCGGCCCGCAGTCAACTCGCGATCGAGCTCGCGATCGGCCCGCGCTCATATGCATGCCATGATGATCAATTTGCAAATCGTCCGCGGCGCCGGAGTATACTATACCGGGGGTACGTACGTAGGCCTGCACCTGCGCATGCGCCATATGCCACGTGCACCGGTACCTGCATATGCATGGCCATGGTGCACAGCTGCATGCGCAGGCATGAAGGAAATCAAAATTAAAGGAGACCTGCTCTACTACACTATGATAGCTAGCTATCATAGTGCATATAGGGGGGCCGACTCGCTGCCGAGGTGCCCGCCCCACTCCAGGTCGGGTCGGGGGCGGAGCTGACTATCCTGAGAGGTAGCGCTGGAGGGACTCTCCCGACATCTCCTCGAGGAGCTTGATGGCGCGCCGCACCTCCGCCTCCACCCCCGCGTCCGCGTCCTCCATCAGCTCCGCCAGGAACGGGATGCTCTCCGGCAGCAGCACGAGGTACTCCTCGCCCACCCGTGCCGCCACCACCTCGAAGCACCGCAGCGCCGCCGCCCGGATGACGGGATCCTCGCTCCGCGTCGCCATCAGCAGGGCATGGTTCAGGGGCTTCCACAGCGCCTGTGAAGAGAGTCAGTGGCCGCCGAGTGTGGCTGCGGGGGCAGTGGTGGACGCACGTCGGAGCCCGCTGCCATGGCCATCTCTGCCAGGCAGGGCGCCAGGAGCGTCTCCACCCGCGCCTCGTACGGGCCCGTCGCCGGCCCCGCCTTCTCCTGCCCTCCTTCCCCTTCTCCTTCTTCTTCTTCTTGCCCTCGGAGCTTGCGCCGGCGGCTGGCGCCGGACCGGAGGCGGCGCCGCCGCCGCGGACGGGGCGGGGGTGACGTCGGTGTGCTGGAGGAGGCCCACCAACGCGGCATCATCCGATCAAAGCGCGCCTGCGATACACAGCGTTAGGCCCGTCCTAGGCGAGCAGGTGGGCGGGGAGCGGGGGGAGGGGGGGGGGGGCGGAGGCGGGAGGGGGGGCGGAGGCGGGAGGGGGGGGCGGAGGCGGGAGGGGGGGTAGGGGAGGGGGGCGGGGCGGGGGTTAGGGAGAGAAGGGCTTGAAGCAGGGGGTTGGGCGAGGAGGGGAGGGCGGAAGGGGGGGAGCGGGGGGGGGGGGGGGGGGGGGGGGGGGGAGGGGGGGGGGGGGATGGCAGGTGGGGACGGGAGGGAGGAGGGAAAGAGAGGAGATGGCCGACAGACCTGGGTGGTGAAGCCCGTCGCGGCGGCAGCGTCATGCCGGAAGCAGAGGAGCAGCGCCTGCAGCGCCAGGGCGATCACCTCGTCCCGCGCCAACCGCTCCGGGTCCACAGCTGCGGAGGAGGCCGCCTGCTTGGCCGCGGAGGCTGGGCCGCGGCCTCCCCCTTCTTTGCCCGGCGGCGCTTGGCCGAGGGGGGCTCGCTTGAGAGGGCGGCCTCGGGGGCGACGGTCGCTGCCGCCGCGCCACGTTGGCGTCCCCGACGAGCTCCACCTCCCCAGTGAAGTGGGCAGCCGTCGCCTCCCACACGTGCCCGAAGAAGGGGACGAAGATGGCTGAGCCGCTCCGCCAGGGAGCCGAGCAGCCGTAGAAGGCGATGGCGCGGTTCGGGTCCGCGCTCGCCGGAGCCGAGCTGGAGCCGGCGGGGAGGCGGAGGCCCAGTCGAGGGCGCGGAGGAAGAGGGGCCGGAACTCGCGCTCGCTGAGCTTCATGACCAGGGAGGCAGCGGCGGAGGAGGCGGCGGCCTCCACCGCGGGGGCCTGCTCGGCGGGGAGGCTCGGGCGCAGCTCGAGGGCGCGCAGGATGAGGTCGAGGCGGCCGGTGCAGCGCCGCGGCGTCCAGCCGCTGCATCGAGGCGCAGCAGGCGCCCGTCGCCTCCAGCAGGCGGATGACGCCCTCGGGCCCCGCCTCCGCGGCGCGCGGAGGGCGGCGGCGAGGGCCGGGAGGAGGAGGCGGGGCGGGACGCGGGCGGCGCGCGGAGAGGAGCGCCGCCGAGCGGTCCAGCAGCGCCTGCTGGCCCGAGGCGAGGAGGCGGGGGTGGACGCAGGCGGCGAGGGCGTCCGGGAGGTGCGGGCCGAGGAACTGGGCACCGTGCTCACGAGCGCCTCCATCGCGGCCAGCGCCGCCACCGGCAGCACCGCCGGGCCGCCCGCCTCGCCGCCCGCCGCGGCCGCGGCGGCTTGGGCTTGGGCTGGGGCCTCGAGGGAGCGGGCGAGGGCCTTGAGGAGGGGCGGGAGGGCGCGGGCACGTGGGGCACGACGCGGGGCCCGAGCTCCACGGCGAGCGCCGCGAGGTCAGGAGCGCCGAGGCCGCGAGCGCCTCGCTGGCCCCTCCAGCGCCGCGAGGACGCGCGGGACCGCCGCAACGAAAGGCTCCGGGCGGCGCCCCGCGAGCGCCGGGCCAGCTGCTCGACGGCGAGGAGCGCCGCCTGCCGCGTTGCCCGCCCGCTGCGCGACAGAGCGAGCTCGGCGATCAGAGAGAAAGAGAGGGAGGGAGGGAGGGAGTGAGGGTGGCACCTCGGAGGAGGCGGCGTGGGAGGGTGCCCGTCCTCCTCGAGGACGCGGAGGGCGGCGGGGAGCAGCGCCTCCAGCGCCGCGTCGCCCTCGGGGCCCTCCGGCGTGTGGCCCACCCGCTCCGCCAGCACCTGCGCGGGAGACCGTGAGCCGCGGAAGAAGAAGAAGAGGCGGGGAGAGGCTGCGCTGCGTGCCTGGAGGGCGCGGCGGCGGACGGCGGGGTCGCTGTGCGCGAGGAGCGCGTCCATGGCGAGGCGAAGGGCGCCGGCGGGAGCAGCTCGACGGCCCGCGCGAGCGCCGAGCGGCCGCCTGCGCCAGGGCCGCCCGTGGGCCGCCGCCGCGGCGCCGGGCTCCGCGGCGGCCTGGAGGGCGGCGCGCGGCGGAGGGCGAGGAGGGCGGCCTCGAGAGGCGGCCGCAGCTCGCCTCGACGGCGGCGCGGGCGTCGGCGGGGGCCTCCAGCAGGGCCCCGACGAGGGCCGGCTCCCCAGCACGCGGGCGGCCAGCTTGAAGGACTCGAGGGCGAGGGCGCGGCAGCGGCGGGCCCAGGGTCGCCGGGTCCACGTACTCGGCACAAGGGGCGCCTCGGCGGGGCGGAGGCGGCGGCGGCCTCCTTCTCCTTGCGGGCGCTGGCCTTGCCGCTGCCCTTCGCGGGGGCGGGCGCCGCCGCCGCGCGGTCTTCCGGGGAAGCCGTCGGGGAGGGGCAGGACGGCGCGGTGGAGGAGTGTGGAGAGGCGGCGGCGGCGGCGCGCGGGCCTCGTGGAGGAGGAGCGCCGCCGCGAACTCGGGCGCGTCGAAGCCGGGGGCCGGGGCGGCGGCGAGGAGGAGGAGGAGGGCCGGGGGCAGGGCCGAGGCGGACCCGAGGGTGCGGAGGAGGGTGGAGAGGAGCGGAGGCGGCGGTGCGGGGCGGTGCGGGGCACGGCGGAGACGAAGGCCTCGAGGAGGGCCGCGCCCCGTCGGGGCCGTGCGCCGCCAGCACGGGACGACCCGCTCGATCGTCTGCGTCACCGCCGCGAAGTCGCCGCGTCGTCCGCGAGAGGGAGGCCGGCCCCAGGACGGCCGCCACGGGGAGGACGTGCGCCAGGACGCGGTCGGGCGCCGCCTCCGCGAGGCCGGCGAGGAGCAGCAGCGCCGCGTTGCGCGTCTGCGGGTCCGCCGCGCCCTGCACGCAGAGCACGACGGCCTCCACGTCCAGCGCCTCGGAGGGGGCCGAGCCGCCCGCCGCGCACTCCCGCAGGCTCCCCATGCACAGCTGCTTGAGGTACTCGGGCGCCGGGCCCTCCGCCTCCCGCCCTCTGCGGCCGCCGGGCGGGGCCGCAGGAGGGCCGCAGAAGGGCGAAGAGGGGCGGGAGGGGACGGGCGCGCCGCCCGCCGCGACGGCCTCGCCCGCCTTGTACTGGAGCACCTCCAGCGTCAGGGCCGCGCCCGCAGCGCCACGCCCGAGGGCGCCGCGGCCGCGCCCGAAGCCGAGGAAGCGGGCTGTCGGGAGTCTCCTCCGCCTTGCGCCGGGCCCGCTTGGCGGCCGAGGGCGGCGGCGTGCGCTCGGCAGCGCCGGCGCCGCCGGCGGCGAGGCGGAGCGGGGCGGCGAGGGCCTCGGGGGTACGGGGAGGGCCCGCAGGGCGCGGTGGACGGCGCCGGCGCACTCGGGGCGGCTTCGCTCCCGAGGAGGGTGAGGAGGGCGCCGAAGACGGCGGCCTGGCGGGCGGCCGGCAGCGCGGCGTACCAGCCGCCGGCGCCCTCGAGGGCGGCGAGGGCGTCCAGGCGGACCGAGACGCGGCCCGGGAGGTGGTGCCGCCCTGCGGGACGGCCGCCTCGGCGGGGCTCGCGAGGAGGCCGAGGAGGGCGTCGAAGAGGGCGGCGCCCTCGTCCCCCTCGAGCGCTCCGCCGCCTCCGGCGGAAGGCGACCGCAGCGACGGCGGAGAGGAGGCGGGCGTCGCCGGCGGCGGCGGCCGAGGCGGCGGCGGCGGCGCGGGGGCCGACCTCCTCCAGGAGGGGCGCCCCGAGGGCGCGGAGGGCGGGGCGGGGCGGGCGCGGCGAGGGCGGCGAGGAGGGCGGCGCGGGCGTGCCAGCGGCCGGGCCGTCGAAGCGGAGGGCGAAGGCCGCGAGGAAGTCGACCACGTCGCCCGCCACGTCCGACGCCGGCGCCTCCCTGCGAGCGAGCGGGCGGCGAGCTCAGGCGAGCAAGCGGGAGCAGGCGGGCGGGCGGGGGTACGCACTTCTTGCCCCTGCGGGCGGACGGGGGCGGGGCCGGGCGGCGAGGCGCTCGGCGAGGAGGCGGGGCAGGGCGGCGGGGTCGGCGGCGAGGGCGTCGGGGGCGCCGGCGATGACGGCGAGGAGCGCGTCGAGCGCCGCGTCGCTGGGGCCCTCCGCCGCGCACTCCTCCTGCGCCGCGCCGCGGCCGCCCTTGTCCGACGCCGAGGCCGCCTTGCGGCTGGAGCCCTTGCGCGCGCTGCCCGCCGCGGCGGCCGCCTTGGCGCGCGCCCCGCCGAAGAAGAGGTGGAGGGGTGGGGCGGCGGCCCCCGCGGGGCGGCGGGGGCGGCCCCCGGGGCGGCCGCCGGGTCGATGGCGAGGCGGGTGAGGAGGCCGAGAGGGCGGCGGCCGGCTGCTCGGCGGCGGCGGCGGCGAGGGCGCCCTTCAGGAGCGCGGCGAAGGCGGCGGCGGCGCGGCGGACGGGCCGCTCGGGGGCCGCCAGCGCGACGCAGGCGGCCGGGAGGAGGCGGGCGGCGGCGGGCCCCAGCGCGGCGCGGGAGCCCGGCTCGGCGCGGGCGGCGGCGGCGGCGGCCTCCTGGGCGAGCTGCAGGCAGCGCACGCGCACGTTCGCCGGCACCTCGGCCGCTGCGGGGCGGGGCGTGAGCCAAACCGAGCCGGGCGGGAGGGGGGGGCGGAGGCGGGGCGCACGGTGGGAGGCGATGAGGAGGGCGAGGAGGTCGAGGAAGGCGCCCGGGGGCAGGGTGCGGGCCACGGCGTCCACGCACGAGCGCGCCTCGCCCTCGAACGAGGCCGCCCCGCACAGCCCCGCCACCAGCTCCTTGAGCACGGCAGCGCCGCGCCGGCGGCGGCGGCGGCGGAGAGGGGCGCGGCGGGGGCCGGGAGGGCGGAGCGCCCAGGGCCGCGCGAGGCGAAGAGGAGCGCCTCGCGCTCGGCGTGCGCGGCGGCGGCGGCCGCCTGCGCCGGCCGCAGCGCCCCGCACCCGAAGAGGGCGCGAGGTCTCCAGGGGCGGCAGGCCCTCGGCGGGGCGAGCCCCGCGGCGGCCGCGCGGCGGCCTTGAGGCAGGCCGCCGGCGGCGCCGGCGCGGGGCCGTCTCCCAGAGGCGCTGGAGGGGGGCCAGGAGCGCCCGGGCGAAACTCCACGCGGTCCCTGGGTACGATGTTAGGCGGGGGGCGCTCGGGGGGCGGAGCGCGGGCTCGCACGGTCATCGTGGCCTCGGCGCGCCGCGGCGAGGGCGAGGTCGCGAGGGCGGCCGCGGGGCCCGTCCCGGCGCGGCGGCGGCGGCGAGGGGCGGGATGCAGGCGTCGGGGTCGGCCCGGCGGCCGCGGCGAGGCGGCGGATCAGCTCGACGTTGACGCAGAGGCCCTCGGCGCGCGCCTTGCACGTCGCCCGGCGGCCGCCCGCCTCCCCGCCCTCCTCCTCCTCCTCCTCCCTCGCCGACGGCGGCGGCGGCGGCCTCGGCGGCGGCCTCGAGGGCGCCCTCCAGGCCTCCGAAGAGGGCGGCCGGCCCGCCGAGCTCGGCGAGCTCGGGGCCTGCTGGACGCAGGCGCGGCTGAGCTTGGCGGCCGCCGGCGTCCACGGAGCCGCTGCAGCAGCAGGCGCGCCGCCTCGGGCGCGACTCCGGGTGGCCTTGGCCACGCCGCGAGGGCGTCGGCCGCCGCGGGGCTCGAGCCGGCGGGTCCCGCCAGCGCGGCGAGGAGGTCGTCGGGCTTGCAGAGGCGGCGAGGGCGGGTGGCGGAGGGCGCGGCGGCGACGCGCGCTCCTCGTCGGCGGCGCGGCGGAGGAGGGCGGAGCCGAGCGCCTCGGCGTCGCCGGGGCCGGGTCCTCGGGGACGCGCTCGAGGGCCGCCAGGCGCACGCCGGCCTCCGGGTGCTCGAGGGCGAGCAGGAGCGTCGTGCCGGCCCCGCCGCCACCGGCTCGTGCCGCGTGCCGGCCAGCGTGCCCGCACCAGCTCGAAGACCCGCTCCCGCCCGCCGCCGCCTGGGGCCCTCCGAGGGCGCCGCCGCCGCCTCCTTCTTGCCCGGCGGGCGGCGGCGGGGGCGGCGCCGCGCCCAGGCGGAGGCGATGGCGCGGTCGAGCTCCTCGGGGAAGCGGGAGGCGAGCAGTTGGAGGAGCTCCCCCGAGACCTCCTCGTCCGCCCCCGCCCCGCCCTCGCCGGCCGCGTGCCGCGCGAGCACGGCCGCCCCGCCGCCTCCGCGTGGGCCGCAGGGCGGCGGCCGGAGGCCCTCGGCGAGCTCGCGGAGCAGCGCGCGGTAGTTGGCGTGGCGTAGCAGTGCTCGACGAGGTGCGCCAGGAAGGGCCGAGGAAGGCCCCGATGGCGTGCCGCTCCGAGAGGGCCGCCAGCGCCGGCGCCAGGCCCGCGAACTTGCTCGCGAAGCGGAACGCGTTCACCGAGAGCGCCCCCGGGCCCTGCGTCTGCGCCCCGCGTCGGGAGGCCGCCGAGAGACCGGGGCCAGGAGCGAGGCGCACCTCGCAGAGGAGGACGAGGCAGGTGAGGGCGGCAGGGCTGTCGGCCGCGTCCTGCGGGGCGTGCTTCGCCAGGAGCTCCCCGAGGGTCGCCACGCCCTTTGCGTCCAGCGGCGCCCTCGTCGCGATCGCCCCCAGGATCATGTACGCCGCACACTGCGCCGCGGCGCGTCAGGCGTGGCGCGGAACGCAGAGGGGGCGAGGCGGACCTGGAAGTCGGCGTTGCCCGAGGCGCGGAGGCCGTCGATGACGAGGGGAAGGACGCGGGAGACGAGGTCCGGCTGCGGCCGCCCCACGCGGTGCAGCACCTCGACCACCAGAGCCACGGCGAACGAGAACGAGGTCGCCCCCGCCGTGCCCGCGCCCACCGCCGCCTGCGTCTGCGCGTCCTCAGCGCCCCGCTCGCACGCGTCGCGCGCGCGCGAACGGCGGCGGCGCCGCGCACCGACTCGCAGACGAAGGAGAGCAAGCCCTGGTTGCGGATTGCACTCATTGACTAGCACCACGCGGCTGATCGGCGTCACCGGGCCCGTCCCGCTTCTGCTGCATGCCCTCCAGGAACGCGAACATCGCCCCTGCGCCGCACGCGCTCAGCTAACGCGGCGCGCTCGTGCGGCGCCAGGCGGGGCGGGGCCGCACGGCAGGCGCAGGATCTGCACGACGCGGACGAAGATGTTCGTCTCGTGGTACGGCAGGATGCAGCGCATGACATCGTTCACGTTGTACTCGTTGACCCTGCGCGCCGGGGGCGGCCTCAGCTAAGCCCCGCGCAATGTGATCGCGATGGGGTAGCGCTGCATGCGCACTTGAAGCGGCGAACGAGGTACTCGAAGACGCGGTGCGCCGGCTTCTGCAGGAAGTAGTTGCTCAGGAGGCGCAGAACGCCAGCGATCGCGTCGTCCAGCTTCTTGTTCTCTTCCTTGGTCTGCAGCTCGCGGTTCGTCTCCTTCGCCTTAGCGCTGAACAGCGAGCGCTCATACTCCTGGAAGCGCGCATCTAGCTTCTCAAGCTCCCCGAGGCCGCCGAGGCCGAGCGAGTGGATGCTCTCGAGATCGAGTTCTGCAGCCTCCTGGGGCGTGAAGAGGATCGACGCCTTGCCGCGGAGGCCAGGGATCGGCGCCGGCCCGACCGCCGCCTTGGCGCTCAGGCCGGCGAGCTGTCGCGCTAGGTCGGACGCCATTTGTACCCCCCTTAAACTTCGTCCTCTGGGGTGTTGCCACTCCACTACGTACCCTTTTGCACCACGTAGCAGAATCGAGTTGGACGGGCCTATTACATGATTGCCGGGGCCCCGTGCCCAAATCCGCTTTGGGCACGTCGGGGCTAGGGCGCGTCGTGCCCAAAGGCCTGGGCACGGCGGGTAGAGCAGCGTCGTGCCCAAGTCGTGCCCCGCGATGGCGGGAGAGCAGCCTGGCAGCGCGGCAGGCGGGGGCGTGCAGGCTCCAACTATGTGGTCGTTCTGTGTGTACTTGCATAGCGAAGTTGGCAATCCAGCGGAGTGCTTGCCGACGATGGGCAACATGGTCCCAGCACCGCTCATACCGTCGGCGGAGCCCATATTCAGGAAGCTGGTAGACAGGAAGCTTCTTCGTCCGGAGATACAGCAGATAGATCAGCTGCGCTTCTGGCAGTGCTGGCGGGGAGCTACTGTGCGACTCTATCATGACGTGCGAGTCGTACTGCCGCGTGCAAGCAACGCCGATCGACTGATCTGGACTCGGGCATGCGCAGGAGTTCGCCGTGGTGGTCGAGGGAGGGCCCGTTACCCTCATCGTCGCGCCGGCCAAAGTAGTGCAGCCCGACCTGGCGCACTACTGCCGGTAACTTCCGGTCGACAGAAGCAGCTTGCGACCGACTAGAAGGGAGCGCGCACGCATATCTAGACCAGCCGCGGTCTTTCGGACCAGCGCGCATCCATGGAGAACGTCAAGCGCACCACGCTGCCCGCTGGCGCAGCGCCGTTTGAGGCGTTCGAGGAGGAATTCAAGAAGGCGCTGAAGGACCCGGCGAGCAAAGGGAACACTGGCACGGCAATCGAGCGGGTCCGCTCGCTTTCGGTGATGGTCCTCGCGCGACCGACGCCCGGCGGCCGCGCGCAGACATTGTTGAAGCTCGGCTATTCGGATGTTAGCCTCGAGAAGCTGGAACCCGGTGAGCGGCCGCGCCGGCGCGCGCTGGGCGCCGCGCTGGCGCTGCGCGCGCATGTGCTGACCCGATGCAGCCGAGATTCTGCGCCAGGACGTTTCAGCCTACACGAAGCAGGTCATTCTCGGTCTGCAGGTCCGCTCAAAAATGCCCTCGCGACGCGCGCGCGCCGCCGCCGGATCGCGGGACCGGCCCGGCGGGCCCGGGACGAGATTCGTGCTGAGGCGCGGGCCGCGGGGCCGGGGCGCAGGGGAAGGCGCTGGTGACGAGCTACACGAACCCGCCGCAGCGCGTGCTGCTGGAGCAGATGGAGCTGAAGGAGATCCCCCGCAACGTCTTCTCGACCATCCGCAACCCGGACCCGGCGCAGCCTTCGTCTTCTACCAGGCGACCAGGAAGGTCAGCCACCCCGGAGTGCCGCATTGACGACTTCGAGAAGATCTGCATCGACACCATGGCGCGCGCGCCCTGCGCCGCACCCCGCCCCGGGCCCCGCCGGCTCACCGCACGGGCCCGGGCGCGGGGGCGCGCAGAACGTGGCGGCGGCGCCGCTGCTGCCGATCGCGCGGGAGGGCGAGCAGGCGCGGGTGCTCGACGGCGAGGCGGCGAGAAGTACGGCGGGCGGAGCTCATCGTCGCCGGCCGCATCACGGCGCGCCCCGACCCCGCAGTACCCCCTCTTCTTCCCCCGCTGACCCGGGGCGCCGAGCAGCTGATGGCGCCGGACGGTGGCGCTGGCGGAGCGAAGGCGGCGGCGGGGCAGGGCTCCTCCTCCTCCGTGCCCCAGGTCCGCCTCCTCGCCCCCGCCGCCTAGGTCTGGGAGCCGGGGCTTCGGGATCTGTCGAGCACCGCACTGCCGGCCCCTCCCTGCCCGCCTGGTTCGGGCCCCCGCTCAAACTCTCGCGCCGTGCGGCAGGGGCGGGCGACGGCGCACGACGCGGCGCTCTGCTCGCGACCGACGAGGCGGCGACGCCATGCAGGTCCCCCCCCCCCCCCCCCCCCCCCCCCCCCCCCCCCCCCCCCCCCCCCCCCCCCCCCGCCCATCCGATCCGAGCCTCCCTCCCCGCCGCGGCCCGCGCCTTACGCCCTCGCTCCCGCTCCGCGCCAGTGGTGATCGGTCGGACCCGGACTTCGTGCTGAACACGCTGCGGACCAGAAGCGCCTCGCCTCCGTCGAGGCCTTCCTCTACCTCAAGGTGCCATGGGACCAGCTGGCCCTAGTAAATGGAGCTCAGAGTTGGATCCAGCGCTAGCTGGCGCGGCGCTTGCGAGGGCCGCCACTCTGACTCGGGGCGGGCCCGCCCCCCGCGCCCAGGCGGAGGAGCTCTCGGCCTCCGAGCGGCGCGACGCCGTCTTCATCAAGGTGCTGCCCCGTGCATTTCAAGAGGAAGCTCTCGCTGAGGCCTCTCTCTCTCCCAGGTGTGGCCGTGGTGCAGCAGATCCTGCAGGCGACGGCCAGACCGAGCGCCTCGCCGCCGCCGCGAGCGCGCCGCCCGCCTCGGCATCACCAAGTAGTGGGCAGCTCGCTCCGTTCTTCCTTTGAAAGGACACGGACCGGGAGACTGCGCTCGACTGGATAACCTGCGCACGCCGCGGCTCGATCTAGCTCGCGCGCCCCGGCCCGGCCGCGCGGCGCTGAGCCGCGGAACTCTCGCCGCTTTCGGCGCTGGCGCTCCGCGAAGCAAACCTTTGGCTCGCTGTTAATCAGCACGCAGCGCGCCTTTCCGTCGCGTCGATGAAGGAACGCGCGAGTCAGCGGGCGTCGACTCGAACCGCCCCAGCCCAGGCCCAATGAAGCGGATGCGCTCGTTCTTCGATTCAGAGCTGCACAGGGCCGCCAGCGACCGTAGCGGGGAGCGTGACTTTTCGGTGCACTGGGTACGGCACGCGTACGTCTGATCGAACCGCTTCTTTCAGGTCTATCCTCTCGAAGGAGCGCGCAGTGTTCTTTCAGTAGAAGAAAGCGCACACGCAGATCTAGACCAGCCGCGGTCGTTCAATCATCGCGCATGGATGGACGTCAACACACTGCCCGCTAGCGCTAGCGCCGCGCCGTTCGAGGCGTTCGAGGAGGAATTCAAGAAGGCGCTGAAGGACCCGCGAGCAAAGGAACACTGGCACGGCAATCGAGCGGTCCGGCCGCTTTCGGTGATGTCCCTCGCGCGACCAAGGCCCGGCGGCCGCGCGCAGACCTTGTTGAAGCTCGGCTATTCGGATGTTAGCCTCGAGAAGCTGGAACCCGGTGAGCGGCGCGCGCCGGACGCCGCGAGGGCGCCGCGCTGGCGTGCGCATGCGCGCGCATGTGCTGACCCGATGCAGCCGAGATTCTGCGCCAGGACGTTTCGGCCTACACGAGCAGGTCATTCTTGGTCTGCAGGTCAGCTAAAATGCCCTCGCGACGCGCGCGCGCCGCCGCCGGACCGGGGACCGGACCCGGGACGAGATTCGTGCTGAGGCGCGGCCTGCGGGCCGGGCCGGGCGCAGGGAAGGCACTGGTGACGAGCTACACGAACCCGCCGCAGCGCGTGCTGCTGGAGCAGATGGAGCTGAAGGAGATCCCCCGCAACGTCTTCTCGACCATCCGCAACCCGGACCCGGCGCAGCCCTTCGTCTTCTACCAGGCGACCAGGAAGGTCCAGCCCACCCCGGAGTGCCGCATCGACGACTTCGAGAAGATCTGCATCGACGCCATGGCGCGCGCGCCGCTGCGCCCGCACTGCGGCACCCCCGCGCCGCCGCGCTCACCGCAGGGGCGCGGCGCGCGCAGAACGTGGCGGCGGCGCCGCTGCTGCCGATCGCGCGGGAGGCGAGCAGGCGCGGGTGCTCGACGGCGAGGCGGCGAAGAAGTACGGCGGGGCGGAGCTCATCGTCGCCGGCCGCATCACGGCGCGCCCCCGACCCCGCAGTACCCCCCTCTTCTTCCCCCCCGCCGCTGACCCGGGCACCGAGCAGCGGACGCCAGCTAAGGCGGCGTGGGTCCGCCTCCCGCCGCGCGTCCTAGACCTGCGGAGCGGGGCTTTAGGGGCCGGATCTGGGGAGCCGCCGGCGCCGATCCTTGGGAGACGTCCGCCCGATATCCGGGACCGCGAGCCTCGACGCGGCCTAGGGGACCAGGGGACTACTTCGCATTCCCCAGGCCCCCTCTGCCCGCCTCGCTCTCACGCTCTCACGCTTCTCCTCGCCCCGGGTGGCAGGGGCCGGCGACGACGCACGACGCGGCGCTCGTGCTCGCGACCGACGAGGCCGGCGACGCCATGCAGGTCCCGCCCCGCCGATCGAGAATAGGACTCGCCCCTCCCCGGCCGCGCCACGCCCCTCACCCCGCCCCAGGTGGTGATCGGGTCGGACCCGGATTTCGTGCTGAACACGCTGCGGGACCAGCAGGGCCGCGCCGCCGCCGAGGCCTTCCTCTATCTTAAGGTAATGGGCTTAGAGTTAGATACAGCACTGGCGCTGTGCTTGCGATGGCCGCCCCTCTGACTCGGGGCGGCCCCTGCCCCGGCGCCCGGCTCGCCCAGGCGGAGGAGCTCTCGGCCTCCGAGCGGCGCGACGCCGTCTTCATCAAGGTGCTGCCCCGTGCATTTCAAGAGGAAGCTCTCGCTGAGGCCTCTCTCTCTCCCAGGTGTGGCCCGTGGTGCAGCAGTTCCTGCAGGCGAATGGCTGGGGCAAGCGCCTCGCCGCCGGCCGCGAGCGCGCCGCCCGCCTCGGCATCACCAAAGTAGTCGGCAGTTCGCTCCGTTCTTTCTGTGAAAGGACACGGACCGGGCGACTGCGCTCCAACCCGAGGTCGGGCTCGGATCGGGCAGCTGAGATGAGGAGGCGGGCGGGGGCTAGGCGACGAGGCGCGGTAGGCGGCGCGGCGGTCGCGGCCTCCTCGAAGGCCGCCTCCATCTCCTCCGCCCCGCACCCGTACCGCCCGTACCTGCCCCGGGTCACGCTCGGCCGGGCCGGGATGGCCGCGGCCCGCGGGGCACCAGTGGAGGTAGGCGCGGGCGTCGAACATGGCGCGCGCCCGCGAGAGGAAGTGCTCCAGGAGCCCGCCACCCCGCTCCGGTTGCTCACCTGAGGCGCGCCGGAGCGGGGCGGGGCGGGGCGGGCGGGCGGGGCGCGTGAGATTCAGGGCCGTCCTCTATCCCGCGGCCCGGCCGGCTGCGCACCGCGGTGACCACGGGCGGAGGCGCGGCGCGTCCGCCGCGCGCTTGGAGGGGGCGCCGACTTGGAGGGGGCGGGGCGGAGCCTCGGAGAAACGGACGTCGAAGGGAAAGGGTTCCAGGGACGCTGGGGTACGCGTGCAGGAGGCGGGCGCGGGCCCCGTCCCGGCCGCGTCGGGCGGCGGTGGCGGGAGTGGCCCGGGCGAGGCCGGGCCCTGCGGCGAGGGCAGGAGGAGCGGTACAGGCGGCGTCGCCCCGCACGAGGAGCTGGGTGGAGAGGCTGACGAGGGCGGCCGGAGCCGCCGCGCTCGTACCCCGCGTGCCCGACGAGCAGCTCGTCGAGGGCGCGAGGGCCGCGGCCGAGGCGCGGGCCTCGAGGAACTTGGCGCTGCAGCGGCACAGCGTTGCGACCAGGTCCCCCGCGTCGTACGGCCGCACGGGCCCCCGGCCCCTGCCGCGAGGGTACAGGATCCCCGCCAGGCAGCCCGCGACGTGCCGTTCAGTCCCGCGTGGAGACGCGCGCCCTCCCCACGCTCCCCCGCCCCCCTGCGGCCCGGCCTCCCGCGCGCCAGCACCCGCTGCGCGTCCTCGTTCGGGAAGAGGAGCACGGCGTCCGCGTGCCTTTGGCGGAATGGAGTCAGATGGAGTTTGGAGGGAAGGGAGGGAGGGGGGTACGCGCGCGCCTCTGGAGCCAGGCGATGGTCAGGAGCGCGTTGTACGACTGCGTGGGGTCTCGCCCTGAGGGGGCTACGAGTTTCAGGCAGAGCGCCGGGTCTGGAGGGTTTGGGGCAATACGAGGGTACGGTTTGCGCGCCTGGAGGAAGGGGCCACGGAGACGGCGGTGATGTAGTTGGGGGGGTACTCCTCCCGCACGGCCTCGACCAGGCGCGAGCCGACGCCGGCGCCCGTGCCGCCCCCGATGCTGTGCAGCAGCACGCACCCCTGGTACCAGTCGCACCGCTCGGCCTCCCGCCTCAGCGCCGCCATCGCCCGCCCACCAGCGACCGCCCGTTCCGCTCTGCCGCGCGTGCGCGCGTCCTGGTCAGCCGGGCGCGGCATGGCGGGGCCGCGCGGCAGCACCTTCCTCGTCCACATTCCCGCCGCCCGCCCCCGCCCCCGCCGACGGCTCCCAGTACCCGACTTGTAGTATCCTGCGGAGCGCGCGCGCGGCGCTCGGAGGAGCGCCCCCGGGCGGGACGGGGCCGGCGGGCGGGAGGATCCAAGAGCGGGCGCACCGAGGGCCCAGTTGTTGCCGCGGCCCGACTGTTCGTACGCGACGTTCCCCGGGCGGAAGAGGTCGCCCCCGGGACCCTTCAGGAGGCCCTGGATGACCTGCGCACGCCGCGGCCCGCCCCCGCGCAGCGCTGAGCAGCGGAACTCTCGCCGCTCCCGTCGCTGGCGCCCACCTTCGGCTCGCTGTCGATCAGCACGCAGCGCGCCTTCCCGTCGCTGTCGATGAAGGAACGCGACGCGCTCGCGCTGCGTACGCGCGAGTCAGGGCGGCGCGCCACCATCGAGCAGCGCTCGGGTCGCACTCGGCCTGGACGAGCCGCCACCACTCTCCACCGAGCTGATTGCCGCACTGGCCGACCTGCAGGACGACCGTGGACATGCGGCGCGCTCGCCGCTGCCGCTGTGCGCTCCCGCTGAACGGCACGGTCCGCCGCCGCTGAGCGCTCGCAAGGAGTTTCACGATGCAAGTTCTGAGCGATAGCGCACGGGTAGATTGCGCGCCAACTCTGGTGTTCTTCTACAAGCCGGCGTCGGACTCGAACCGCCCCAGCCCAGCTCGATGAAGCGGAGACGCTTGTTCTTCGATTCAGAGCTGCAACGAGTCGCTAGCGACCGCTAGCAGTGAGCGTGACTTTTCGGTGGGGTACGGCACGTCTGATCGGCCCGCTTCTTTCAGGTCTATCGTCTCGAGACCGCCTGGCGTTTCACGCTGGGCCCAAACTTGCGCCAGTAACGATGCGGAGGTGCGATTTCGCAAGCCGCGAGCGCTGAGCCGAACCGGCTGTCGTCCGCGCGCCCCCCGTTTCCCGCGTCTAGGCGCCCCTTTTGCCCCTGATGTGACTGGTATCATTCCGTCGAACGCTAGCCGATCGAGCCGCCCCTAGACATCCGGAACGCGCGACGCCAGAACTAACGTCGGCCATTGACGACGTAGGGAGGGCGCCGCTGACAAGTATGTTAAACTGAACGAACCGGACTCGAGCCGTGCGCGGTTCTTGGGGCGTGGCGGCGGAGCCAGCGTGAGTCTTCAGGGTCGGCCGAGGTCCGCGTTGCAATCGGCAGTGCCGAGCGGCGTGCCCGCTGACGCACTGCAGCCACGACGCGCTTCGACTATTCATCGTCTTTGAGAACGTGCGCCCGCAGGCGCTCCGCGGCCACCTCCAGTCCAACAAACCGCTTCCGCGTTGCAGATCAACGCTGCGGAGCACCAGGGAAAGCGTAGGGAGCAGGCGGAGGCCCGAATAAAGGAGCGGAGGATCGGTACGGCCGCGCCGACTCGGCCGCCCGCGCCGCCACCCGGCCCCGCTGACCCGCGCCGCCCGCGCCTCAGTGACACAGATGGTCCGGGAAGCGAAGGTGCCCCGCGGCGCGGCTCGGGTCCGACAAGCGGCCCCGTGCCGATCCGAACCCGCGCAGCTCGTCGTCTCAAAAAGCAAGAGCCGCGACGGGAAGGAGATCTTCCTGCGGCTGGGGGTACCGGACGACGTCCTGGCCTCGCGCGCGGAGTTCCTGAAGCTCCTCAAGCGCGTCCGAACCTCCGAGGGCATCAAGTACGAGCCCTTTGTCCTCGCGGAGGCTTCCCGCTTCGAGGGTGCGTACCCCCTTCCTCCCCCCCCCCCTTCCTCGCCCCCCGGCCTGGCCCTCTCTTTTCGCCCCCCCTCTTCACACGCACAGCAGGGTACCCCTCGAAGCTCTTCACGTCCAACGACCGCATCCGTGTCATCCAGTTCATCCTCGAGGCCTCATGGTGCGAAATCCTGTACCCCTCCCCTCCCCTTTCAAACCTCATCCCCCCCTCCTTTCCCCCGCCCCTCCCACAAAAACAGGAAAGTAGGAGGGTGCCAGATACCTTTCGAGTCTCTCGCCCGGCGGCAGGTCATTAAACGGTGCGTGCCGTACCCCTCTCTTCGTCCCCCCCCCTCCCCCCCTCATCCCTGCTCAGGCACTACCCCCTGCACGACGATGAGGAGCGGGGTGAGATTATTCAGAAGTGCGCGCGCGCGCCTAGCACCGCCGCACCCCAGCGAGATCTAGCCGTCCATCTGGAGCGAGCGCCGCGCATGTCGAGGCCCCTATCTAGACGGCGGCCCCCCCGAGCCCTCTGCTCTAAGTCGGCGCAGGTGCGGGCGTGGAACTGGCTCTCGGGATGCCGCCGGAGACGCTGTGGGGCATCCGGGACTACTTCGGCGAGTCCGTCGCCATGTACTTCGCCTTCCTCGGCTTCTACAACCGTCCGCCCGCCCCGCTCCAGCCCAGAGCTGCGCCTCACCCGCCCGGCCGCCCGGCAGGCTGGCTCATACGCGTCGCCCTCCTCGGCATCGTCGTCGCCGTCGTCCAGGCCCGCCCCCTTTCCCCTCCCCCCTCCGCCCCTCACTCCGCCCCTCAGTTCGTGGACCGGTGGCCGGCGGCGCCGGTGCGGGACCCGGCGACGGGCATCGAGGAGCTCCGCGAGCTCCGCTCCTACGACGGTGCGCCCCCCCGCCCGGGCCCTCAGAATCTCAGAGAGAGAGGCCGCCCGCCCGCCCGAATGCTCCGAGGATGGGAAGCGGAGATGGATCGCGCAAGGAAATGAGACGAGATGAGGAATAAAACGAAGGATTCGGCCTCTGACGCGGCGGGGCGGCAGGCCGCTGACGCCGTTCTGGTGCATCTTCGTGCCGCTGCCGCCACCTGGCTCGTCATCTCCTGGAACCGAACCCAGGTGCCCCCTGCCCGGCCCGGCCCCCTCCCCCACCCCCCCCCGCTCACCGTCCCCCCGCCCCGCAGGGAGCGCTCGCTGGAGTGGGGTACGTGGAACCTGCAGTCGCGCGAGGTGCCCCGCCCCGAGTTCAGGAAGTCCTCCCCCCCCCCTCCCCCCTCCCCCCGCCCCCCCCGCCCTCCTCCTCCGCCTCTTACTCCTCTCTGCCGGCAGGACGAGGAGCGGGCGGGGTTCTACACGCCGACGATGGACTGGGTGGACCTGGCCGCCCCGGAGCGCTCCCGCGTCTTCGCCCAGATCAAGCAGGTGCCGCCCAGGCCAAGGACAGGACCCCCGCTTGGTCTCACCGATCGCCCGGCCCGGCGCCGGCAGCGCTTCCCGGCGCACGTGTGGACGAACCGGTTCGCCTCGCGGCTCGGCTGGGCGTCCGCCTCGTCAACTACGCCGCCATCGCCGCCTCGGTGAGCGGCCCCGAGGGGGAGGAGGGAGGAGGGCGGAGGAGGTGGCCCGCCCCCGATTGAGCTCACCGCGCACGGGGCCGGGCAGGTGCTGGCGTGCGTGTGCGCGACGCTGGTGCTCCTCGTGCTGCGCTCCTACCTCCACGCCCGCCACGGCCCCCTCGTCGCCGCCGTCGCGGGGGGCCTCTCCTTGTGCGCCCCACCCCCCGCCCCGTCCCACACCCCACCCTTCCCTTTCCTCACTCCCCGCAGCGTTCTGGCGATCGAGACGATGAGCACGCTGTACATGGGCCTCGCCTCGCGCCTCACCGACCACGAGAACCACCGCTTCAAGGTGCGGGGCCCTGGGGGCCCCCGCCCGCTCTCTAGAAGAAGAAGCGCCCAGAAGCGGGCGTGGGGGGGCCCGCTTGCTCTCTAGACCTCGCTGACCTCGCTGGCGACCGGGGGCAGAGCGCGTACGAGCGCTCCTTCGTGAACAAGATGTTCATCTTCGAGTTCGTCAACAACTACGTGCGCCCGCCCGCCCCCGCCCGCGCCCCTTTTCCCTTTCACCCTCGAACTCCGTCGTCTCCGTGCTTGTGCCACCCGCGCCGCCGGGCGCTTGTTTCCTCGCCGCCGCTGCAACCGCCTCCCTCCCGCGCTCACACCCCCGCCCGCCGCGCTCCCTTCGCAGATCGCGTACTTCTACATCGCCTTCGTCAAGGCACGTGATCGACTCCTCCGATTCGGATTCCGCCTCCCCCTGACTCCTCCCCCCCTGCAGTTCTTCCAGGTGTCGATCCTGGGGTACGAGCAGCGGTGCCTCTCGGTGGAGAGGGGCGCCCCCCAACTGCATGTGCGAGACCCCCCTCCCTCGCCCGCCAGGCTAGCGCTAGACGGCCCAAGACGGCTCGGGTCGCTGCACCAAGATGGCTGATGGCTGATTGCGTGCTCTGTCAACTCTGAGCGCCGCCGGCCGCCCCGCCGCAGGTATGAGCTGTCGCGCCAGCTCGGCTCCATCATGCTCTTCCAGATCCTCCTCGGTAACCCTGGCCTAGCCTCCCCTCTTTCCGGCTGTTGCCCCTTTGGCTAGGACGCTTGCTAGGCTGAGGGACGCCCGCCGCTCTTCCTCACCCCGACCCCCCCGCCAGGAACGTGTTCGAGGTGCTGGTGCCCTTCGTGCGGGCGAACGCGACGACCCTCTACCGCCGCGCCCGCGCCGCCCTCCTCCGCTCCTCCGCCTCCGCCTCCGGGGGCGACCTCCTCGCCTCCTCGCGGCGCCGCTCGCTGGTGCTCTCTTCTGCGGCGGCCGCGGGGGGCGTGCTGCGGCCCTCCAAGACGGAGGCGGAGGGGAGCCTCCAGGAGCCCTCCCTCTTCGACGAGTACCGCGAGATGGCGCGTACCCCCCGTCCAAGCATCTTGTGAGCGCTGCTCCTTCGCCTCCTCTGCTCACGCGCCGGCCGCAGGTGCTGCAGTTCGGGTACGTCGTCCTCTTCGCGGCGGGCTTCCCCCTCGCCGCCTTCCTCGCCTGGCTCAACAACGTCATCGAGATCCGCACCGACGCCATGAAGGCCCGCCCCCCCGCCCGCGCCCTCGCGCTAGGCCAAGGCGATAGCACCAGCACCCCCGCCCGTAATATCCGGCGCCGCCCGCCCGCACGCGCGCGCGCGTTAAGGGAGCCCCGCCCAGCCTCTGACCTCGCCCCTCGCGCCGCAGCTCCTGGGCGTCCAGCAGCGGCCCCGCGTCGTCCGCCCCGCCCCCTCCCCCCCTCCCGCCCGCCCCGCCCGCCCCGCCGCCTCTGATGCGCAGCAGACGGCGGCGCGGGACATCGGCTCGTGGCTGACGATGCTGCGCCTCCTCACGAACGTCTCCATCATCACCAACGTCCTCCTCATCTGCTTCGTCTCCACCACCGTCCGCCCCGCCCCGCCCGCCCTCGGAGCCCTAGCAAGGGGGAGGAGGGTGGGCGCACGCATGCTGCCGGCCGGCCGCCATCCGAGGCCCGAGCCTTGGAGCCTAGGGCCGACCCCTCGCCAGCCGCCAGCTGAGCCCGTGGCCGCGCGCCTCGCCGGCGCAGATCGACGAGTTCTTCTCGTCGCTGGGGACGCGCTACAGCCGCTTCTGGAAGCTCTTCCTCATCGTCACCGTCGAGCACACCATCTTCGCCCTCAAGTTCTTCCTCGAGCAGGCCCGCCCCGCCCCGCCCCGCCCCGCTCTCTTCACGCTTTGATCCTGTCTGTGCCGCTGACGCCGCCGGGGCGCAGGTCGTGCAGCCGGTGCCGCGGCGCCTCCGCGAGGAGACCGCTCTCCAGGAGATCCTCGTCGAGTGGAGAAGGTTCGTTCGCCCCCCCCCCCCCCCCTGCCCTCGGAGACCGCTCCCCCGGTGGACGCGGGAGCTTGACGCGGGCGGGCGGCAGCGCGGGAGGGGGGCAGAAGGCCCCCGCCTGGGCTCCGCCTCCTCGTCCCTCTCCCTCTCCTCCCTCTCCACCGCCGTCTCCCTCCTGAACAGCGTATCCCCCTCCGAGCCCTCGAGCTCGGGCGCCTCCGCGGCGGAGGCCTCGGGGGTACGACAGCCCGCGGACGGACGAGGAGCCGCCGCACGAGGGGGGCCCAACAAGGGCCTCCTCCCCCTCCACCTCTCCGCCTCGGCCTCGGCCGGCGCCCCCGCGCCCCGCCGCAGCCTCTTCGTCCGCCGCGGCACCACCGGCATCTTCGCCCCCTGAGCCGGCGCGCGCCCTCGTCGCTGTACGCCCCCATCACGTCCCCCAATCCCCCGGCCCCTCTCCCAGTCCCGCTAAATATTGCAGTCACAGCTCTGAGTGTATATTGTAGTGCATATCTCGCGTCGACCGTCGGACGTCGTAGGCTCGCAGCGCTAGCGCCAGCCGCACCATTCTCCCTCGGCCTTGGCCATGGTCGACGTCGACGCGCGCGCGCGACGTCCTTCAAAGGCTTCAAATTCGTTCGGGGCCCATGAATTTCCATGCCTGCAGCTGCGCATGCGCCTGTCGCGACTCGCGATCGCGTCGCCTGCAGCTCAGCGGCTGCAAGCTGCAGCTGCCGCGGCCGGCCGCGGCCGCGCACACGCGGGCGCGGCGGAACCTAAGCTTGGGCCGAACCCGGACCGGTCGAACCCGCGGCGAGCTCGAGCCAGCTCAGCTACTGCCGTGCACGCTCCGCACCGTGGCACGCTCCGTGCACGTGCGAGTGTTCTCTTAGCTTCTGCAGCCACAGCACCGTCGGTGCGCCCGATCGCCGGCGCGGTGGCGGGGGCGGCGGGCTTCTGGTCGTCCGCCTCGGCGGAGGGCTTCGCGCAGCGCGAGGGCGACGCGCCGACGCCCCTCCCGCCGCGCTTCGCGTGGGAGGACGTCGACTGGGCCGATGCCGCCGCCCTCGCCGAGCTCTGCTCCTTCCTCTCGGTCCGCCCGGCCGGCCCACAGCGCCGCGCCCGCCGAGCGCCCCGCTGAACGCGCCCGGTCGCAGGAGCACTACGTCGGGTTCGATGTGACTTCGGACTTCGTTCGGTGCGCTTGCACGAAGCCGCGTGCGCTGGCGCGGTCTGCTTGAAGTGCGATCGCGCGCAGGTGGGTCCTGGAGCGGCCCGGGGCGCCGGCGGTGAGCGTGGGCGTGCGGCACGCGCAGCGCGGCCTCGTCGCCTACGCCGCCGCCATGCCCACCGTCCGCCCCGCCCGGCCTGGGCGCCCCGCCCCGCCCCGCCCCGCCCCGCCGCTGAGCTCCCGGTTCGATCCGATGCAGCGGGTGCTTGTGCGGGGCGAGGAGGCGGGGGCGGTGGAGGGGACGCTGCTGGCCGTCCACTCGGCGCTGCGCGGCAAGCGCCTCGCGCCCGTCCTCTTCCGCGAGCTCCGCCGCCGCCTCGTCTCCTCCCGGGGGGGTACGCCCCCGCCCCGCCCCGCCCCGCCCCGCCCCGCCCCGCCCCGCCAGTGCTCCAGCCCGTCGATATCTAGCCCCAGCGAGCTGCCCCGTCCCGCCCCGTCCCGTCCCGCCACGCCGATCCCGCCTCCACCCCCACCCCATCCCACCCTCCCCCCCCCCAACCCCCCTCGTCCCGCCCCGCCATCGCCACGGCCTGCGCCGCCAAGCTCCGTGCCTCCGCGCCCGCACCGCCCCGCCCCGTCCCACCCCGTTTTCTTGCAAGCCTCGCCTCGCCCCGTTCTAATTGTGGTCCGCCGCGCCCCAGTGGCGTCCTCGGCGGTCGCCATGGCCGCCACCGCCGCCCTCCTCCCCGGCCCCGCCTTCTCCGTACGGTCCGCCCCTCTTCCCTCCCTTCCCCTTCCGGAGTTCTCCCTTGCCCGCTCACTCCCTTGCTTCTTCAGGCTGCTCCGGGTGCGAGGATTGCAGGCGGCTTCCGCCCCCGGCGCCCCCGCCGCGGACGACTCGGCGGCCTGGGGCCTGCGGGAGATGACGGAGGACGACGTACCCGGGGCGGCCCGCCTCGCCGCCCGCGCGCTGGGGGCGGTGCGCGTCGCCCCCGCCCTGCATCGACCCGAGGAGGCCCGGCACGCCCTCGTACCCCGCCCCGGCCTCCTCTTCTTCGTACGTCGCCGACGGGCCCGGGCCCGGCGACATTTCCGATCTGGTACCCCATCCACTCCCCTAATTCTCCTTTTTTTTTACTTGCTTTCCCGAAGCCTCATCCGTGCTTCCCCCCCCCCCCCCCCCCCCCCCCCCCCCCCCCCCCCCCCCCCCCCCCCCCGCAGGTCTCGTTCTACGTGTACTCCCTCCGGGGCGGGGGCGCGAGGGTGGCCTCCCAGTGGCACCTCCTCCCCGGCTCGCGTACCCCCGCTGCCCTCGTGGCGGCCGCCCTCGTCCTCGCCCGCCGCGTGCGCCACCCCCCCTCCCCCCCCCCCCCCCCCCCCTACCCTTCCCCCTTTTCCTCGCCGAATCAGTGAGAGCCGCGTGCGATCGCGCAGGCCGGGGCGGACATCTACGAGGGGTACCCGTTGGTGCCGCCCGGGGCGCCCTGGAGGCGTGCGGGGCGCGGCGAGGAGGGCGTACCCCTGCACTACTACCTGTACGCGTCCCGCCGTGGGCTACCCTGGCCCCGGAAGACGTGGCCCTCCTGTTCCTATGAGCCTCTACTGTATGCAAGCGTACGCTGTCGGCTTTGAAAATCCCCAGCCGCGCCCGATTGCGAGGTGCATATCATTATCATGATCAGTGGCACCTCGAGCTCGAGCTCCCCGAGAGTGCAACGCCCTGAGGGATATCTCTGAGTCTGACTCATGATCAGTGAGACGAAACACGAAATCATGAATCAACGAATTCGACACTGCATGCTCAATACTATGGCGGCAACCAGGCCTAGACTGTGGCTCACTAACACAGTGGCTATTTAATAAACTTGAAATTTGAGGCTAGAGACTGCCATTAGAGCCTGCAATTGGGCCCGCCAGCTGCACTGCGGCGCCCCGCAGGCTGCCGTACCGTACTACTGTGAGGGCGCTGCGCTAGCATCTAAAATTTTCTGCATATGATGGAGAATTCGAAATGGGGTCCGTTTGAATTTACTGCTAGCCTGGAAGCTGTCACTGTCAAATGCAACTGTCACGGAGCCAAATGCAACTGTCACTGTCACGGTATTGCAAGCGTATTATAATTACTGTATGTATCATACTATGATATGCATAGTATTGCTGAGGTATTCGGCTGAATCAACAAGACTCGCATGCGCAGATCCGACAATGAATAATGCGAAATATCGAATGCTAATTTAATCTGCCACTAGGCAGGCTGACTTGAAATTCATCACAGTATAACAGCTCCAAATCTGCAAATCAAGATATGTGCACTCACTGAGTCACATGGTTTGATCATGAAGAAACGATAACACGCAGACTAATATTACTATCGATCATACGAATTCGAACTCGGAAACTCTCAGAGTATTAAGAGAAGCCACTGGGCCATATGCATGGCCATACTATGATATGCAGCTTAAAATTTCTAGAACGATAGGGAAATGAAACAGCGAAGTACTATCGCACATCCGATGATCATGATCAGGGATATATATCGATCGAGCAAAAAAAGACATTGCAGCTGATCATGAGCAAGACTAGTACTACGTATACATTAGCTGTATGAACCTAGAGAATTAATGTCGGCAAACGGCCTCCACATCCGGGATCCGCGGGGGGGCGTCGGTGCCCGCGGCTGATCACGACCGACGGCCAGCGGCCCCCGGCCGCGGGGCCGGTCGCCCGGTCCGGGGATCCGCTGCCGCCCTCGCCGGATCGATATCGATGTTGCGATCAGCTGTCGATCGCGAGCTCGAGTTGGTCTTGTGCATGAGAGTGGACCTCGAGGCAGGCGCCTAAGCCCACGTGGTCGACCTCGTCCGGCACCTGCACCTGCAGCTGCAGGCCTAGGCCCGAAAGCGAGTCCGCACCTCCAATTGCAAGGCCACCGCCGGGGAACCCGGGGGCACCCTCGAGCTGCCCCCCGGGACCCGATATCGCGAGCTGGCCATGGGCGGCCGCGGCGAGCCGGGCGCCGCCTCCGCCGCGTCCTCCCGCTTCTTGTGCCGCTGCGCGATTGCAAGCTGCGAGCGCGCGCCCCGGCGTTAACGTTCACGCCACTCGATCAGACCAATGACAGATCAGAAGAGGCGCGCGGGGGAGCGGGGGGCCGGGGCGGACCTCGCGGCGGAGGGCCCGGACCTGGTCCTCCCGCTCCGTCAGCTCCGCCTGGATGACCTCCACGGGGCGCCGCGGCCGGTACACCCGCGGCCCCGGCGCCCCCGCCTCCGGATCCGCCCCGGACCCCGGCCCCGACTGCAGCTGCCCAAATGCATGGGGCGGGGGCGGGTACCGGGGGCCAGGACGGATGCGGGCCCCGGCCCCCGCATGCACAGGCGGCCCGTAGCGGACCGAGTGGGGGTGCCCGCGATCAGTGTACGTATCGCGGGGGCGGTCGTAGGGGCTGTGGAGCTCGAGGGATCCCCGGATGTCGCGGGGGCGCGGCTCTCCCCAACATGAACGGCGCCGGCGCCCGTCGAGCCGCCCATCTGCAACGAGCCGTAGACGTGACCCGTCCCATCGATATTGCCTCGAGCTCGAGCTCCCGTTTCTCTTACGCCGCCTCCGCCGCCGCCCGGGCCCCTATATGTGTGCTGCTGCATTTGCTGCTGCTGTTGAATATTAATTTGCAATTGTTGCATTTGCTGCTGCTGCTGAATGTGCATAGATATCGACTGTAATTGCTGCTGCTGCTGCTGCTGCTGCTGCTGCTGCTGCTGCTGCTGCTGGGCTGCTATCGCAATCGCCTGCGCCTGCGCCTGCGCCTGGGCCTGCGCCTGCGCCTGCAGCTGCAGCTGCGCCTGCTGCAGCGCCGCCGCCGCCGAGGCGGCGTTGACGTTCGAGTTCGGCCCTCCGTATGCTCCAGATCCGCCCCCGATGTCCATCCCGATCGCGAGGCCCGCCGCGGTCGCGGCAGCCGCCGCCTCCGGATTGATGTTCGGGTCGACCTCGAGCTCGTAGAAGAAAGCGTGGGGCGAGTTCGAGTTGAGATCGAGATCCCCCGCACCCCCACCCTCCAGGGTCCCGTGGCCGTGGCCACCGCGAAGAAGGCATTGCCGGGCGCGGGCCCGGGCGCGGGCCACGGGCGGCGGTGAACGGGGCGAAGCCGGCGCCAGCGGCGCCATCGCTGACGCCTGCGCCTGCAGCTGGAAGCGCGGCGACGACATCGATCCGGGGGACATCATTTCACACATATTGAAAAACGAATTTAAATCCTCGTTCATCTCGATCGCTTCGCGATCTCGATTCACTCTGGATTTAAATTCGTTTTCAATATGTGTTAATTTAATACTAAAATACATATTTTTTCGATTAATTTCTTAAACTTTTATGCAAACTTTGTATAAAATAAAACTTTGTATTAAAAATGAAAACGCGTTTACCAAAATGCATATTTTCGATTAAACTTCGATAGATTCAATTGATCTTATATCGATTGATTATGTACTTTGTTGTTTACATACAAATCTGCGATAGATTAACATTAAACTGCTTAAAGATCGATATAATTG
>QPMI01000431.1:0-44176 GCA_004431415.1 Cyanophora paradoxa | reverse complement strand
CGAAATGAACGCTGCCGCCAAGAAATCCTGAAACGCCTTGTTGATTGGCTTCGTGAAGACGATGTCCTGTCTGAGAATATCGTAATACCCGTTGATCCCGATACCAAAAAACCCCTTTCGCCCATAAAGACGGATCGTGGACTTGGGATAAATTCGATGAAGCCCTGAAATCCGGTAAGTATGTGCTTGGGCATTCTCGCTCGCAATATCGTGGTTATCGACTTCGACCAAAGAGGGATTTCACAAATCGAGGAGCAATTCCCCGATGATTTCGGTGGTGTCAATCCTCTTGCTAAAACCAAAAAAGGATATCATGTTTACTTCTCTCGTCCTCTGACTTCGATGCTGTGAAATCTGGGATAAAGCGGGTGCTTTCAAAGGTATCCTAAGATCGACTGTAAGACAATTGCGTCCACTGGAACTGCTGGGTTGATCAACGTTTCCCCAAGCCCCGGTAAACTTGGATCAGAGAACCATTGGGCGGAAGGCTGTGAGTTGATCGAACCGAGTGCTGAACTCCAAAAAGTGGATGATTGACAACTACCTTTTTCCGAAAGGCGGACACTCTTCTATTGATAGGAGCATTGAAGAGGATTTGCAGAAACACATTCTCCGGAAACTTGAAGAATTTGGTTTCATCTTACCCACAATCTTAATGAGACCGAGAAGGTTACAGTTTCACTGCTGAGAACAAAGGTCTGATTGTCCCTGCTGCAAGGGAAGCCATGACTCCAACAATTGGTATATACTTCAAGGGAACGAGAAAGACAAGTATATTGTTCAATATAGCACCAATTGCAAGAAGCGAGTTATGACGGTTCGCGTTTCAAGCTGATACCGATTCAGATTGAAAAGCTAATTGATCGGTCGATTGGATCTGATGGCGGACATTATGATGTTGCCCAGGTTGCTTTTCTTGTTCTGCGAGACAGCTACAAGTATTCAAACAAGACTTGGTTCAAGTTCAACGAGGCTTACGGAATCTGGAGATGGATGAGACGGGAAACGAATCTATCTTGTTTGAGTTGCAGGGTTTGCCCGGCCTTATCTTCAACTGCTGTGCAATTCGCTCAGAGAGCGCTTCGTGATGAAGAGAATCGTGCCATCTTTGGGAGAGAGATCACAGTTCTTCTTGGTATCGCAAAGAAACTCAAACAGACTAATTACCGAACTTCTCTTCTGTCTGATCTCACAGTTCTGATGAACGATAAGACATTCTTCGAGAGACTTGATCTGTTACCAATGTGATTGGATTCACAAATGCGTATTGATCTGAATCTATGACTTTCCGAAGGGGACTCCCAGAAGACATGATCAGTAGACTGTTGGTTATGATTATTGCCCGAGGTGGATTCTGTGAAAGTCACAAGATCTTTCCATCTACTCTGACATCATCGAAGAGGAAATTGAGCGCAATTTCGTGATGGTTCGATCGCTTTCTCTCTGAGTGGTCGCACAGATATTCAAAAGTTCAATTTCTGGACTGGAATTGGAGCCAATGGAAATCTCTCGTTCAGGAGATGGTCAAGCAAAATTCGACAGTATTTCGGAACAATCAATATGTCATATTGGACGAAACCGAAAAGAATGCATCAGACGCTACACTGAACTTGCGGATATTCTGGGTCGTCGCATTATCTTTTCAAATGAAGCGGAAGATGGCGACAAGCTTCAAATTAGCAAGATCAAAGAGATTACAGGTGGTAACGAGATGAAGGTTGCGCCCTGTTCAAAGATCCTGTTACTAATTCCTATGGGTCAAATCTTCTTATCGACGAATGAGAACCTGGGGATGAGTAAACCCGAGCTGCGATTTACCGGCGACTCTCTTACTATCGTTTCTCTTGCGTCTTCAAGCCCAACCCTCAACCTGGTGAGAAGAAAGCGATACTTCACTTATGTCATCATGAATGACGACGAATACAAGATGGCTCAAATGTCGATCTTCTTGGACATGTGGAAGAAACAGGATCTTGCACAGCTGCTGATGAATCCGCCACAGTCTATATCGATCAGGACTGGAATACTTCAATGATAACGATAAAATCGGGAGTGGCTCCGCAGCACTTATGAGAAGACTGGAAGCCGAAACGATTCATTAGGAGTGAAGCTATCATTACTGGCTATCGTTCTGTTGATGATAAAACGATGCCGCCAGTATTGGAAGCGAGTCCGCGAAGTCTTTAATGTGAAGTCTGAAACTGTTCGAGAAAGAGGTCAGGTGAAGCGTGGTTACTCGGACTGAAAAGAAGATTATGATGAGGACGACGATGACGACGACGTAGAGGCTCCAACTAATTACAACAAAACATACTATTCTTACTGATAATTCATACTTTTTTTTATAACCTTACTGAAACAGTAAGTGTAACAGGTGTAACAGGTAAATCCAAACTTCGCTCCTAGGAGGTGAAAATCCGAAACTTTGGGATTTACCTGTTACACCGTTAACCGAATAAAAAATAAAAATTGACTGGTGATTAAAAATTGAACGTGTGTCTCAGTTGAAAATGAATAGCGTCAAAATGAACCAATCGGTTGTGGAAGGTGATTGGAAGAGGTTGCAAAGTTCATAAAGTATAATTGTGGTATCAATAACAGGCGGAAGAGAAACTATGTACTATATATATCCAAAGGAAACAACGGTGAGAATCATTAGAACTAATGCGTTCAAAATCCAAAATAAAAATGTTCTTTATAGCAAAGATGCCCCGCCAAACAACAGACTGATCAAAGAAAAGAAAATGAAATACTTGGATTGTTAGGAACTCTCTAGTTACAGGTGAGATCACCGAAGCGGAATACGATAGAGAACCGCCATCTTAGATAGACGACCGCGATTAGGTCAACTCACTGAGATTGCAAATGACCTCTACGATCGCATGCAACGAATGGAGGAATTTATGGTGAAGGACAGAGATTAGGAGCATTGAACCGGATATCGAAGATGGACAAGCGATGAATCAAGCGTATTCGTGGTTGACCTATCGCGCCCGAAATGAATTGTCGTGATGCTATCGAATTCCTCGAAAGAATCGCACCAAGTCTACCGCAACGCATTAAAACCCGCTTAGAGCAACTGAGAGCCGTTAAAGTCCGTCTGACTTTCGTTTGCAAATTTACCAAAGTAGGTAATCCGCGCATCTATATCACCAAATTCATTTACAGCGATTATTTCGTAATTACCCGATCCCGCAACATAGACACAGAAGTTCGCAAAGCGTTACAGAAAATGCAAGAGGAAATGACGCAAGTGGATAGTTACCGTTTGGAGAAGATCGAAATACTTAGAGCATTATCATGTCTTATGCACCTGTGGAGGATGCTATTTCGCAACTCCCGAATGGATCGCATCCAAGAAAGCGACGGTGAATGTTAAGAATATCGACGGGCAAGATTGCTTCAAGTATGCGATTTGGCTTACCTGCATCGAAAGGACATCAATAAACACAAGAGTAACGAACCGAGCCAATACGCCGATGGTTAAATGAACTCAATTTCGATGGTATTCAGTTTCCCGTTGCCTGTGATGCTGAGGTAATCGATCGATTCGAAGAACTGAACCCCGAACTTTCTATTAACATTTACGGAGCCGATAACGCCAAAGAGTGTTTCTATCTCTCCATCAATCAAGTAACCCAGAAGAAAGACCAAGATTAATCTTTTACTTATCGAAAACACCGAAGATGATCGGGGACACTACATTACTATCATGTCTTTTAGTCGTCTTCTGAAAACTACGTTTGATAAAGCATGTGATGGTCGCATTTACTACTGTGAAACCTGCTTGTCGCGTTTCAGAACTCAGGAGAAATTAGACATGCATGTTGAAGCGAATCGCTGCATTGATTGGAGGAGAGCAAAGGCAAATGCCCAAAAGCGGGAAGCGTAATTGAATTCGGTCTGCAACACTTGCGTAAAACTGTGTGGCTCCCTGTGATCTGTTACGTTAAAGTCGAAGATCATTCGGTCGCTATTGATGCTCAGAGGAGTAAACGTGAGATTAAAGCGGTTTCATTGCGAGTGGTAATGGGAGACGAAGTGAGAGCATACCATTTCGAGGGAATCGATCCGCTCGGTTCTCTCTTTGTAACTCTCCAAGATATCAGACCCGAAATCGTTGAGACGCTATTTAGAAATATTCCGATGCATCCACTCACAGATGATCAGAAGGCGGAATACAAGGTAACAAAACACTGTTACATTTGCTCTCAGAGATTCACCCACGAAAACTTCCCGGTTCGAGATCATTGCCACCAATCCGGCGATTTCATCGGAAAGGCATGCCGAAACTGTAACCTCCACCGGCGAATTTCGAAGCAAACCAAAGTAGCTATTGTGGTGGATCACATGGATGAATGCGGACACGGAATATTCCGCAAGATTGCACAGCAAGACGATAAACTTCGTGTTGAGATTCTGAGCAAGAATTTCGATCAATACCTATCGCTTCAATGGGGCATGTGGAAGTTCATTGATGCTTCCCATTTCATGGATTTCCAATCTGTGGATGTGGGCGATTTAATGAGAAAGTTTGAAGCATTCCGCAAATTGGCGTTTTCTCAATATGGATTGGATCCCGCACATTATGTTAGCGCACCAGGTCTCTCTTGGGACGCTATGCTCAAACATACGAAAGTTAAGAT
This sequence comes from Cyanophora paradoxa, assembly GCA_004431415.1. NCBI lineage: Eukaryota > Glaucocystophyceae > Cyanophorales > Cyanophoraceae > Cyanophora > Cyanophora paradoxa. The sequence goes on along the minus strand of QPMI01000431.1, from coordinate 39,530 downwards.
TGAACTTATCGATGATGTAGAGAAATACGAATTTGTTGAGAGAGCCATTAGAGGTGGATTTGCTACCATGCCCACACGATACGCAAAGGTAGAGAATGCTGACGATCATATAGTTTTGTTGGACGCAAATAATCTTTATGGGTATGCTCTCAGCCAACCACTACCTATCGGAGATTATCGATGGGAAGATGTCACAGAGGCACTTAAAGAGGTAGAGGGTCGAAGCGCATTTATTGAAGTTGACCTTGAATACCCCACATCGCTTGAAGAACATTATGATTTCCCACTGATTGTGAATAAAGAAGTGATCACCAATGAGATGCTTGGTGATTATCAACAGAAACTATTAGATCTGACGGGCGAAAAGATCAGCAAAGACCCCAAACTTACAGCGACATTTACACCCAAGAATAAATACGTGATTGCTCGACCTCTTCTTAATTACATCGTTAAGAAGGGTGTTGAAATCAAGAAAATAAATAAGGTTCTCTCTTTCGCTACTTCCCATTCATGAAGTCTTACATTGGTTTGAATACTCTTCTCAGGCATGAATCTACTAACCATTTCGAAAGCGACTTCTTTAAACTCATGAACAATGCAATTTACGGTAAATGCTTGGAATCTTGCAGGGGTCGCTCAACTGTCAAGATCGCTAACAGTGAGAAACTCTGTAAGAAATACGCAGCAAGTCCGCTTATCAAAGCGACCAATGTATTAAACGAGAATGCCGTTGCCTTTGAGATGTATTCGAAGCATGTGAACTTAGATAAACCCGTAGCAATTGGCGCTTTCGTTTTGGATTTTGCGAAACTACATAACTATCGGTTCTTCTATGATGTAGTAAGGAAGAAGTGGGAAACCGCTAAATTACTGTTCCACGATACCGATTCGTTCTGTCTTTTCCTGAAAACCAATAATCTGAACGAAGATATGAAAGAGATAGGTGAGTATCTCGATAGGAGCAATTACGATAAATCCCATCCTCTCGTGAGTATCAAAAACCGCATGGTTCCAGGTAAATATAAAAATGAGTTCCCAAATGCAAAGATCATGGAGTATGTGGGTCTGAGATCGAAACTCTATGCTTTCAGAACTGAGACCAACGAAAGAGTAAAGATGTCGGGGACTTCCTCGAAAGAGGTTCATTTTGATGATTTTAAGAGATGTCTGTTCGAAGGCATCATAAAAACAGTATCAGTAACAAACAAGCGAAGGCAAGACCACAACTTATATGACTTGGAGAGCAGAAGGGTCGCTCTAAACCAACTCGATAGCAAACGGAAGATATCAGCCGACGGCATTCACAGCATTCCATTTGGTCTTTAATATACTTGCTCAATACTTCTCTTTTATTTTTTCGATCTCCAAGTAGCAGCAAACCACGGATCAGATGCAGCAACCATATGCACCTTAAACCGGGGTCATTTGGATCGATCGCAAAGTAGTTTGGTTTCGGGTGTTCTGTCCAAACCGGCTCGTCCATTATTAATATATTGAAAATAAAGTAAAGATGCCCTCAGCACAGATAGGATTGCGACCCATTCCTAAAATCGTAAAGAAGAGCATGAAAGAAGACCAAGGGAACATGCTACCGATAACCATTCCGGTCGAAGAGAAGAACACACGAATCTTAAAGAAGTCGGAGATGGTTAAACAACTGATCCCGGAGGCATTGCCTACTGAGACTGTAACGAAAGAATCGAAGATCGCGAAGAAGTTTTACGATCCGCGCACAGGTTACAAAGGTTTCGGGGCAATGAGAAAGGAACTACCAGAGGAAGACTACAAGAAGATGAGAGAATGGTATGATAAACAGGAAGTCGTTCAGATAAACGCACCGACCCTTTCAAGAAAGAGAGATCCGATGATTCCGATTCGGCAACCTCTCGATACCTACGTAATCGATCTGCTCTTCTTCCCAGCATACAAGAACCAAAACGACGGATACGATACGTTCATGTCCGCGATGGAATCTACCTTACGCACGGGTTACATCATTCCGATGAGAGATAAGAGCGCTCTTACGGCGCTTGCGGCGTTTGAACAGCTACAACGAAGAGTTCCTCGACCTATCGCACGCGTTCAGAGTGACAGCGGAAGCGAGTTCACAAATAACATGTTCACGAATTACCTTGCTAAGAAGTTCATAGACCATCAGATAAGCGATGTCGCAGATCATCGAAGCCAAGGTAGAATCGAAGCGTTTAACAAGCAGATCAAACGATTGATCACGAACTATTGCATAGCAAACAACACAGCGCGATTCTTCGATGTATTGGGAGACATTGAGTATAACTATAATAATACCATCCACTCAGCAACCAAGAGAAAACCAGCAGAAACGACGGAAGATCATTACCGTGAGATTATCGGATTAGAAGATGAGAGGTTCAAGAAGTCGATTGCTTACTTGGATGGTATCAAACAGGGTATGTTTGTGAGAGTGAGAATAGAAAAGAACCCATTCGCTAAACAAGGTGTCAATTGGTCGCGAATCGTCTATACTGTCGAAGGAGAGAGGGTTTCAAGTTCAGGTTGCGAAATCCGAACGGCGAAATGGTCGAAGGGAGATTCGCTTTCCACGAACTGTTACCTATCAAAGGTGTTGAGTATCACGAAGCGCCCACAGTGGATGCACTTGAACAAGCGAAAGAAGAAGCCCGGGTCGATTCGGCAATTCGCAAGGAAGGCATCGAAAAAGCGGATGACGTCCCAGAAGAACCGTTAACACAAGCCAGAACCAAGAAGAAAGGTAAGGCGGAACGTGAATTAAAGAAGTTAACCATAGCAGGAACCCAGAAACTATCAGAAGTCAACAGTCAGAGATGGTATACAGACTTTCAGACCTCAAAAGAGACATATTCAGCCCCACAAACCCGGGTAAATCTAAGATCCAGTTCGCGAAAGTAGCATAGATGTGTAGAGGATGCAAAGAGGATTCCGGCGATGGTCGCGGTTTCGAAAATGGATGAGTTGGTGAAGAGTTACAGCAGTGTGTATGAATTTCTTGGAATTTTGGGTTCAGTTATCATATCATACCTCTCCCCCCGGTTATCATATCATATCATATCATACTTTCCCCCCCCAGTTATCATACTTCTCCCCCCCAGTTATCATACTTCTCCCCCCCAGTTATCATACTTCCCCCCAGTTATCATAATTAATCCCCAGTTATCATAATTCATCCCCCAGTTATCATATCATACTTCTCCCCCCAGTTATCATACTTCATCCCCAGTTATCATATCACACTTCTTCCCCCAATGACGTCACGACATATATACCGCATATATACACGTGACGTCACGACATATATACACTATATATACCAAAACCTCCGTAATGCCGGTTGACCAAGAAAAAAATGTTTGGAAAAAATGTATATATACGTATACATATACATATATATAATCAAAAAAATCGGAAAAAATTCCCTCTCTTTTCTATCGTATAAATGCGCCCGTCACATCGACTCTCATGGTCGGGGCATTTATATATACCAGCGGATATATTCGTATATATCTTGTTCTCAGTGGGAAACCTATATAGAAAACATCGTTTATTGCAAGCGGAAAGCCCCCGTTATATGATACATCCCCAGAATTATGTGCATTATTTATATTCTCACATACAAACATTCTATTCACACCTTCATACTTGATATATGACCATGAAACCCCATCTTGCGATGTTGCAACATTGAAAGTCTTAATAAACGCAGTTGTTATACCTGACCCATAAGCAATTATCGAAGCGATCTCATATGTATATGGGAATGCTATTTGCAGATATTCTGTTGGCGTTTCCCATACTCCGTTAATTGCGGATGCATTCGCTTCCCAACCAGTTAATGATGGGCGGGCTTTAAATGCCTCCTTTCCGAATTTTGCAGACGAAGCGGTAAACGCATTATCCGGCAGAAGATACCAATTAGCATCGATGGGAGGTATGTTATTGAGAGTGGATGACACATACGATCGGACAGGGTTCTTAATCTCATAGTTTGTTACCAGCAAATCACAGAGTCTATTAATCATATTGTCGTTTGCTTCTATATACGATTCGGTCGCAGCTATCATTTCAGGGATCTTTGTTTTGTCATCAAGGGAGTTTAATATATCTTTTGGAAGGGGAACTGAGATACGATAGTATCGAGCGTAACCTTGGTCTTCATTATATGGTAGAAACTCATGCATCTTTTCAAGTGCCGAAAGTTCACTTGCAGCCATTAGCATATTGATTAATGGACTTCCAGAAGTTGAAGCAATCCATGAAAGAATACCCCAGGTATTCACGTTTTCGTATGAGTAACCTACATTCGGTGCGTCGGTTTCGTTAACCTCACCACACGAGATGCTAATAACTATAATGTCGTCGTCGTTATCATATATCTTTTTCGCATGACTGTAACCACAAACACTTGGGTTATTGTTACCTGATATTGCGCCATCAATTAGACACATTCCGTCGTAATCGACAGGAGCGAAATATGTAGGAGCGGCAGAAGTAGAACGTGCCGCAATCTTACTTGGTATGGTCTTGTAGTCATTGTCGTTTGCTATAAAAATGGGTTTCATACTCACTGTGTCGAACGTCGTAATCACAACGTCTTTTAGTGAATCTTGTATGAGAGCTTCCCCAGTCACAGAGAGAATGGCGGTCTCTAATGGTGTTACGTCGTATTTCGTATTAAAAAGGGCATTTGAGATGATATTTCGTGGATTCGCAAAGATCAATGGGAGATGATAGAGGTAAGTATCGTGAAGGTTGGTCGCAGTTAGTTTAGGTTCATTGGGAAATTCGGGATTTTTCACATTGAGACCGATAGCAATAATACCGCCTGTGGATGTTCCACTTACGAGATCGACCAAATCTATAACGCGTTTACCGGTTCTTGTTTCGATCTCTTTTAGCAACCTTGTTATGATGATTCCACGAGCGCCACCTCCGGACAAAGATAATACGACTTTTAGGGGCATCTTTACTTATCTTAAATTTAATAAATCTGTATAAGTAGAGCAAGCAGGATGAGTTTCAATTATCCAGCAAATTTACAGACAGTATCAGGTGGTGGTAAAGGGAACCCAAAACATGTGAACTTTGATAATATCACCATTAAAGGGTCGGCTTCTATTGATCAGAGCGCGGATAAACCCTCGAAAACTCATCCCCGGGTTCATGCTTTATCGGTGAACCAAACGGATCCTGATAAAGAAGATGTTAGCATTGCTTTCAGTTTGGGCAATGTTAAAAAAAACGCTGTTGCAGAGATCAAGGCAACCAGAAGGAGACCACGGAAACTTAAAACCAGTGGAACGCATCCCGATATTCCCACACGATTCGATAGCGGACGTTTGGTATTCAATGTCCAGGATGAGAAGGGAGTTCATCGTAGCGGTTTGAGAATTTATAATGAAGGATCAAACGCGATAACACAAATCCCTCAGATATTACAGGTAGCCCCACATGGTGAAGAGAATCAGATTCGCCACACCAACAGTATTTATCCGAAGGACATCGTCGACAATGCAGAAACTAACGCACTTTTTGGTTTCACTCTTCCACAGGATACTTCCAAAGAGAAAGACTCTATCACGGTCGACAGTAGCCCAGTCAACCAGTAGCCATTCATTTACACCCCGACCTTGTCGAAATGGATCGCCACCATTTACCTTTGAAGACAAACACCAAAGACCTTGGTATTAGAACCCGACAATGGCGAAATATTCACGGTAGCAATGTGTATGCAAACGGTGAGAAACTTGTTAGTGAGAAAACAATAAGAGAAATCATTGAGCATTACGGACCTACCCCTGTTCCGTTTCCGCTTCCATGGGATCCACCGGATCTCACACCAAAAAAACAGCCAGGAAGGGAATACACAGCAGAAGAGAACGTTGCCTTTGGTCAACATATCGTGAGTTGGGAGAAGGTCCGAAACAAACCAGTATTTACAGTGTATCAACCACCAACAGAAGAGCTTCTTGCACCAGATGTGAACGTTATACCTCTTGAAGATCGACGATTCGAAGAAGATAATGAGTTACCTGATGGTTTCGATCCAAACCTTATAACATACGATCGCTACGAACCATATGATGAACAGCTTTTACCTGATGGATTCGCACCCGATCTATTTGATTTCATTGTTGATTGGGAGGACATCCGAAATAAACCCCAAACATATCCACCTGATCCCCATGCTCACGATTGGGACGAGATCGAAAACAAACCTGATAGATTTCCACCTGTGGATCATAGACACGATTGGGAGGATATTGACAGAATACCCGAAGAATTCCCACCAGCAGATCATCGACACACTTGGGACGAAATCGATGCACCAGAAGAGTTTCCACCAGCACCACATAGACACAATTGGGACGAAATCGATCAGCAACCTACGTTCGCATCAGCAGGTGATGCTGTGAATGATGGGCTACATGGTGTGAGTCTCTATAAGAATATAGACACAGAGGAAAGATTAATGTTAGATGCGTATTACGTCAATCGCCATGGAATAAATGCAGGCACCACAATGGAAGGCGAATTATATATCAGACCACCTACACGAGTTAATTTAGTTGCAGCAGGTGGAGGTATTGGAGTAATGCAGAATAAACCGGGCATCTATCTAACAAGTTACTACCCAGATGACATCCCGATGACAGTTACATTACCACCTATCCCATCTCTTCCAGCTGATCCAATTAATTTTGTAGACAAAGATGCAGCAATCCAAATTAACGTTACTGATGTAAGCGCTTTTGATGGATCGCGACCAAAGTTAATATTCAGTCGAGAACGGCTCTTACCTGATGATTTAATTGGAGATCGAGACGATTATAAGCAATGTGAGATAGGGTGGATTAAAACCAATTATAATGATGTTGATAAGCAAGGGGTCTTGGAAATCAATCAGAGAGCAGCAGCAAAAAACATACACAACGAAACAATATCACGAGTGGTCACAGAGGATTATTTAGAAAACAAGAATTACATAGATGGAACCGAATTAGCTACGGCTTTGCTTCCTTTGGCGGCAGTTTCAACTGTCCAATCTTGGTTAGGTAACTACCTTCCCCTCACAGGTGGAACCATAACAGGTAATCTGACAGTCAATGATACATTGAGTGTAGGTAAAGAGATACACCTAAGTGGAAATCAGTTCGAGAGAGGATCCCAAGATTTATCTACATATAATCCAAGGGAAATAGCAGATTGCCTACTTCACTTTAACGCAAACTCTGATAATTGGAAGAGTGGAGCGCTTGTTTATGAACTCAAAATTACGCAAGGGGCGGCTCAGTTTGGAATTATATTAATGTAGTTAACACTCTTGTTAGTTACGGCAGTGTTACTTTCAGCTTCCTCGGTCCAAATAGTAAAAAGTTCTACCAGGTGGCTACCACAAACACATTTTCATTCATCAATTATCAATATCAAACTTCTACTCTTTATGATACTATTCCTTTCAGCGGAATTACGGTCTCATTTGTCATTCGATTTAAACCAAGCGTTCCAAATGAAACAGTTTTACGAATCGACGGCTCAACACATGTGAATGGAAACAATCTCAGTTGGTTGATTACTAAAACAAGCGGGTATTTGAATGTCAATAAGAATGGCTACGATTTAGTGAGCATTCCAATATCAACAACAGAAGGGAATTCTTGGACAATGTTCGATATTCGAGTAACAAGCACAACTGTTCATTTTGGAGTTAATGGAATTCATCGAGATACAATATCTGTTCCCGCCGATTCAAGATATCCACGCCAAGATGTCAATAAAATACATGTGGGTGATAGCGTTTCAAAATTCGATTTATGCGAACTTCTTTGTTATGGTAGAACCCTTTCAGATACAGAACTACAAAATATTAGATGGTATTTACAGCAAAAATACGGTTTTCCGGAAGACCCTTTAAATCCATATCCATTGGATAACAACAAGATTCTTGTTAGAACTAATGAGTTTAAAGTAACCGGCACCCTCTTGGCGACGAACGTTATTATGACTACATCAACCTCAGGCACAGTATCGACTATGAGCCTTCAAGAAAAAACAAATAGCTTGGAAGAGAGTATTTATACACAACAAGAGGCAATTACAGCACTCCAAACTGAGGATGCCGCACTTGCAACGAGAATAACTACCATAGAGAGTGATTATACTTCTTCTAATGTGGTTCAGGAATGGATTGCGCCATTAACAGCATCGAATGTAGTTCAAGAATGGTTATCAGATTACTTACCTCTCACAGGCGGGACACTGTCAAGTAATCTTACCATTTCCGGTAATCTCAAAGTGTCAAGCAACATTGAATTAGGAACTCATGGGACGGTTTTAGATGTGACTTATGACACACCCTATTATCCAATTACATCCAACACTGACCCTGCATTTACAATTCCGAACTGTTTGATAGCTGCAAAACCATCTGGCTACGCCCATCTACAAAATGCAGGTGGGACTACTATTGTTAACCGAGCAACATTGGCTGTTCCATTTATCCCATCATTTTCTCTGGGTGGAAATTCACCATACACATCATACTATAAAATAAATCCTTTACTAAACAATCAACTCACCTTAAACTATGGTAGTCAAACTGTTGATTTGGCAACAAATAGAGTAGATACTGTTGATTGGAGTGCTGGATTAACATTCTTCTTTGTGGGAAGTGTGAGGTCACAAAACTACACCAACGGGGTGCTTAATATCGCTAATTATGGAGTGCATGAATGTGTGTTTGGAACGCATATAGATTGGTTTGTGTCACCACCTGTCTGTAAATGGGGCATGAGTAGATATATTAATGCAGCAGCTGGAATAAACATGCAATACGGTCAGCCAACATATAGTAATCTCCCGACTGTGCATATGCCTTTTGAAGAATATACGAATTGGAAATGTGCATACTGGGACACCACTGTGACTTCAAATAGCATATCGTATTCAATGAATGGAAAGCATTTAGGAACTCTTGCTGGTAACTGGCTTCCACCATCAACATTTAATAATATAGGATCAAGGCATGCATGGGGGGAGACTGCCGAACTTATTATTTTCAACAGGGCCTTGTCTGAGATTGAAAAGCAACAGGTAAGGTTTTATATTCAACAGCTGTATGGCTTTCCTATAACTCAACCTCTTTACTATCCTGATAATATGCGAATATCAGCAAACTATCTCTATCTAAACAACTTACACATTGGTTCAAATGCTATCATTCCAAACTATACCACTTCAAATGTGGTTCAGGAATGGATTGCTCCATTAACAGCATCGAATGTGGTTCAGGAGTGGATTGCTCCATTTACAGCTTCAAATGTGGTTCAGGAGTGGATTGCTCCATTAACAGCTTCAAATGTGGTTCAAGAATGGATAGATCACCACACTCACACAAAGTCTCAAATAACAGATTTCGCCCATTCTCATACAAAGTCAGAAATAACAGATTTCGCCCACACTCATTTATGGGCTGACCTCACTGATAAACCATTAACATTTGCACCTGCTGCGCACACTCACACAAAGTCAGAGATAACAGATTTTGCCCACACTCATTTATGGGCAGACCTCACAGACAAACCGTTAACATTTACTCCTACTACTCACACTCACACAAAATCACAAATAACAGATTTTGCCCATTCTCATACGAAGTCAGAGATTACAGATTTTGCACACACCCATTTATGGGCAGATCTCACAGACAAACCGCTCACGTTTACTCCTTCTGCGCACACTCACACAAAGTCTCAAATTACAGATTTCGCCCATTCTCATTTATGGGCGGACATCACAGATAAACCATTAACGTTTGCTCCTTCTGCGCATACTCATACAACGTCAGAGATAACAGACTTTGCAGATGAATTATCAAAATATCTTCCGCTTGTTGGTGGGACAATCACAGGAGACCTTACGGTAAATAGTAATATTTACAGTAGCAATATAGAGACCAGCAATTTGAAAGTAAATGGAATTCTAACGATTGGCTCTTGCAATTTCAATACCATGAATCAGGTTTACGAAGAATGGTATGATGTCCCACCAAGCTTTGATCCAGCATCAAATATCTCGAACTGCATTTTTGCTTGGAAGGCATCAGGAGAACCAGGTCAATCAGCAACGTATACAACTATAATAAGTAGAGTCCCAAATTCAGTTGTTCCAGACTTGTTTATCTCCGGAGTCAGTTCCTATTACACCAATCCCGAAATCAACAACCAAGTTAGTGTTTCAAACCCAACAGGCACTTTTTATGCATATACCTCTGCTACAAGGACTATTGATTTCTCAAATGGGCTTACATTTTTCTTTGTGGGAAAATATCATCCAACTACCTCTTCTATGCAAGTTCATTTGAGACTTTACAGAAGCGCCTCTCCATCACGATATTGTTATTATGGGGCAACATCTTCTACTGCTATTGGAATGAACCAGTTTACTATTAATGGAGTATCCCAAACCCGCCCAGTTATTACGGTTCCTTCTTTAATAAATACATGGTATTACACTGACCAAACAATTACTCCAAACAGCTACACAGTCGGGTTAAATGGAGTAGATATTGAAACACTTGTAGGAACAAATTATCTACCAGATAATACTGTCAATCATTTCGGATTTGGTAATATTGTGAATGGTGGTATTTCCGAGTTGATTGTTTTCAATAGGGCTTTGACAACTTCTGAAAAGAATGCTGTGAGGTATTACATTCAACAAAAATATGGATTCACTCATACCCAGACTCTGAATATTTACAGAGGATTAAAAATAACCTCACCTGATACTGTAATAGATTACCTTACAGTTACAAGCAATGCAAATTTACCACATCATCCAACCTCTAATGTGGTTCAAGGTTGGATTCAAAATCACACTCACACAAAAGCCCAGATTACAGATTTTGCCCATACTCACACAAAAGATCAGATCACAGATTTTGCCCATACTCATTTATGGGTGGATATCACAGATAAACCGTTAACATTTGCTCCTGATGCCCACACTCATTTATGGGCAGACCTCACAGACAAACCGCTGACTTTTGCTCCTTCTACGCATACTCACACAAAGTCTCAAATAACAGATTTTGCACATTCTCATACAAAGTTGGAAATAACAGATTTTGCCCACACTCATTTATGGGCAGACCTCACTGATAAACCATTAACGTTTGCTCCTTCTGCGCATACTCACACAAAGTCTCAAATAACAGATTTCGCACATTCTCATACAAAGTCGGAAATAACAGATTTCGCCCACACTCATTTATGGGCAGACCTCACAGACAAACCGCTGACTTTTGCTCCTTCTGCGCATACTCACACAAAGTCAGAGATAACAGACTTTGCACACACTCATTTATGGGCAGACCTCACCGATAAACCATTAACGTTTGCTCCTTCTACACACACTCACACAAAGTCTCAAATAACAGATTTTGCCCACACTCATTTATGGGCAGACCTCACTGATAAACCATTAACGTTTGCTCCTTCTGCGCATACTCACACAAAGTCTCAAATAACAGATTTCGCACATTCTCATACAAAGTCGGAAATAACAGATTTCGCCCACACTCATTTATGGGCAGACCTCACAGACAAACCGCTGACTTTTGCTCCTTCTGCGCATACTCACACAAAGTCAGAGATAACAGACTTTGCACACACTCATTTATGGGCAGACCTCACCGATAAACCATTAACGTTTGCTCCTTCTACACACACTCACACAAAGTCTCAAATAACAGATTTCGCCCACACCCATTTATGGGCAGACATCACAGACAAACCGTTAACATTTGCTCCTGCTGCGCACACTCATACAAAGTCTCAAATTACAGATTTCGCCCATTCTCACACAAAGTCAGAGATTACAGATTTTGCACACACCCATTTATGGGCAGATCTCACAGACAAACCGCTCACGTTTACTCCTTCTGCGCACACTCACACAAAGTCACAAATTACAGATTTCGCCCACACCCATTTATGGGCAGATCTCACAGACAAACCGCTCACGTTTACTCCTTCTGCGCACACTCACACAAAGTCTCAAATTACAGATTTCGCCCATTCTCATACAAAGTCAGAGATAACAGACTTTGCCCACACTCATTTATGGAATGACATCACAAACAAACCATTAACATTTGCACCTGCTGCTCATACTCATGATTGGATAGGTATTACAAATAAACCTTTGCTGTTTCCGCCCGATGCTCATACACACCCTTGGAGTAGTATAACAGAAAAACCATTAACATTTCCGGCAACAGCTCACACTCATTTATGGAATGATATTACAGACAAACCAACATTTGCAACTGTTGCGACAACCGGAAAATATGATGATTTAATTAACAAGCCAACATACACAGCGCCCACAAATTTTGACGCTACAAGTGGTATTTCCACAGACCGCACAGGAGAATGGAGAGATTATTTTGGGCAACCACTTGTAGGTAACACAAGCACTTGGGCAAACACATGGATTGATGGTGATGATGATTGTAGTAGCTGTAAGATGTATTGGACTGTTCCAACAGACATGAAATCATGTTATATCTATTATACGTGTCAGTATGACAGTAGATACTTTAATGTTGTTGGAATTGAACCATCAAACAATACTTATATTCGTTTACGAGTAAATGCCTATGCTCCTGCAATTAATCCTGTAAGAGATTTTAAACAGTTTGTTGGAATAAATTGTGAAGGACTAACCAAAGTTGGTGTTCATGGACAGAAAGGAAGAATTTATCTTCCAGGTCCGATTACTGTTGGTTGGAGCAAAAACCCTGCTATATCGTCACACAGTGGTTACTGTCATTGGGATAATATCTTCGGAAAACCAACAGCTTCAACATCTGTCGGTCCTCACTCACACAGCAAAGCAGATATCACAGATTTTGCACATACTCACACAAAGGCAAATATTACAGATTTTGCCCATACTCACACTAAATCAGAAATCTCAGATTTGCCTTCTTTTGATCCATTCACAGCCAATACGATCACAGCAAATAATACTATGTATGTAGGATCGGGTTCAATAGTAACTCCTGCATCACCCACAAACCAAGAAACATGGTTCTTCCACAATTCCGCAAACTTTTATGATAAAACACTGCTCTGTCGTGGAAATGCTTATGCAAGAGCATTTTATGCGATGAATGCAGGAACCACAAACACAATCAGCCAAGTTCCATCTTGGTATGATATAGAAAGACGTTTCAAATCAGGAAAATATCAAGCCACAAGTGGTGTTATAAGCGCGGGTCAAACAACACAGCATGCATATGTTTTATATTGGGACCCACCTTTTTACACTCAGACACCTGTTGTAAATGCCACACTTCAAGGAACTCCTGCAACAAACCCAGGGGATGTAGATTTTAGAATTGGAATCTCAAACTCCACAGCTAACTACACAACAATCTATGTGACATTCATAGCATCCCCTACTCTATCTGAAAGTCGAAGTATCACATGCACTATCCATTGGACATGTCATGGTATACCATAATTAACTCACAGATCGCTTTATTTTTCTAATCTTCTTAGTAAAAGAAGCAATGGGTGAATACAACCGAGTCCAATTACCGGTTTACGCATTGGGTGCGCCCGCAATTCATTTCAGACAACATGAAGTATCCGATGAGATTCGTGGTATGGAATCAACAGAACGCGCAAACTCAGGAAATGCGTTCGATAAAAACAGTGTGATTCGCGTAAAAGAACTACGAGCCGAAAAGAATTCGGGTGTGGTAAAAACAACTCAATTATTGGTTACAAATGCGAATTTTCAATCAGCAAACGGAGAACCCGATGCGTATGGTGTAGATATCAAAGCATTCCAATTCGACAATACGCGAGCCGCCGCCGTTATCCGATCAGGAGGCGCTGTTATTGGTGGTGGATGCCGAGTATCCGGAATGCTTGGCTCTTCTGCTGCGTTTAACGATATTCCGGACACCTTACCTGAACATGCAGATAATCCCCAACGAATGCGTATGTTTCTTCCATGTGGAGATTCCCCATATGCTTTTGCTATCATACGAGCAAATGTAAATATAAATGATGCTACCCAACCCCAAGGTATTGACGGACCTTGGAAAATGGCTGATCAACTTTTACCGAAAGCGATTTACTCCATGTGTCGCTCTCAGAATGGAGGTGTAGAAGGATATACATTCATTGTTCAAGCGGTAGGTCATGGAGGGCGTGGATGGGTTATAAGAAATCCTGCAACACAACCCAACACTTTTGATTTTTGGGCATCTGAGGTTGGAGGTTATGATATTATGATTTATGGATATCGTAATGATGAGGCGGCATGGGCTGTTGCTAACTGCATAAATCCCGATGCTCAACTATCGAATTTCTATAATGAACCATACCCCGAAGATCCCGTCCCATAATTATGTTTCGATATATTAAATGGCTGCACCTGCACCACCTGAACGCATCTTAACTGCGCAACTATCGTTAGCTGCGCCCGCAAACCACGTATTACAGCATGCTATTATCGATAATATCGATGGTCTCGAATCCACAGAAATCGCACCAACTCTCAATACCTTCGGTGATACTCATATGCTGAGACTGAGAGAGTTGCGATGTGACACCAACAGTGGAGTGGTGAAAACAACGAGACTTCTTGTAACAAATGCGAACTTCAACGCTCATTATGGAGATCCCGACAGTTACAATGATGATAATAAGGTTACCAACTTTGCTTACGAAGCAAGAAGGGGCGCAATTAAATGTAGATCCGGAGGCGCTTATATTGGGGACGGACTAAGAGTTGGTGGTATCATTGGAGCGCCTCTAATCGTAAATGACCAACCCAATCCTGATGATGAAAACACGAGAATTAGAACGTATTGCCCGGGTATGAATGAACCTTACATTATTAAAATAAACACGATTATAATAAACCTGCAAACTGCCGTAATTGACATAATAGAACCGCTGGGAAACCATTACAGATATACCGAAAAGCTACCTGCGGATATTTATGCATTATGTAGGAGAACCGATGGAGCAAGACCACGTATTACAGTTCAAGTAGTCCCCGTCGATAATTTTGGTCTTGCTTTCCATTCATTGCCTCTTTTGGATACGCAAGATGATGAATATATAATTAGGGCAACACAACAAGGAACATTCACGGTTATTATGTATGCCGAAAGAAACGATGCAATCGCAAGAGGAAACCGCTATGGTCAATATCTAACCACAAATCTCTATAATCCCATCGGCGGTAGCGATCCGCTACCATAAATCTACGGTATATATAGAGGAATGGATGAAAAAACAAGGAGATTTATTGAGTCTGCGATAATGGTTCATGGACTTGATAAGTTTGATTACACCGAAACTGTCTATAAAAAGGCGCAAGAGAAGGTATCTGTGAGATGCCTGCAATGTAATAAAGTCTTTCAGACTTATGGATTTAACCATATAAAGGGGTCAGGATGTAGACAGTGTTCTAAGAAACACTCTCATGCATACAGAAAAAAGACTACATGGGGAATCGTAATAGAAGAGAAACCGATTATGTTATATTTTGATTAGAGTTTCGAAAGAGAAATGAGCATCTTTCCGCATTTACCTTTGGTTATTATGCAAGTATCAAAGCAATTCGGACATGTCTTATGATAATGGAGCATTATGATATCGACCAACTCATACGGAAATACTTTCGCTAAGATGGTTCGCATCCTACCAATTTCGTTTTTTATTTTTCTATATAATTCATAAATGAATCATCGCGGTTCCCATGTAATGTTAGATTACAAGTTCAATCATCCATTGATGGTGGGATTGGAAAACTTGGAGACCACAACAACGTGGTTAATGCAATTTTTACAATCTATTATACAAGAGCAAGGTATCCGAGTTGTTCACAAGCATTGCGAGATTTTCGATGGTGGTGTTTCGCCACCGGGTTTTGCGATGGTATTACTTCTTGATGAGAGCCATTGCACCGCTCATTGTTACTCTGACCAAGGAATGTTAGCGATTGATGTATTCACTTGCGGAACCGAAGCGCAAAGTAAGACCTCCGTAATATCTAAATTGATAGATGAGAGAATAACAGAGATCTTTTCAGGGTTGGAGAAAGCGGAGAAGCAGATAGCAGCGCGATTTCCGAGTTAATCACACTGAGATTTTGAAGAAATATAACATGTCTTATTGAATATCGTCAGGTGTAACAGGTGTAACAGGTAAATCCCAAACTTCGCTCCTAGGGAGGCCAAAAATCCAAAACTTTGGGATTTACCTGTTACACCCGTTACACCTTGGGATTCACCTGTTACATCTATCAAACAAAGCATTAATATATTCGATTCCTTACATTGATTATAGTGTCATGTAACAGGTGTAACAGGTGTTTCCCAAACTTTCCTCATAGGAGATGAAAAATCCAAAACTTTGGGATTTACCTGTTACACCCGTTACACCTTGGGATTCACCTGTTACACATTGATTATCGACTGTTTAATTGGACATGTTACACTTGAAACACAATTTTGATACAGTAAAAAACAGAATCCAATCTTATCGATTGTTTAATTGGACATAATGCAACTCTGGGGTCATTTTTGATACAGTAGAAATTTAACAGGAATCTTATCGATTGTTTAATTGGACGTAATGCAACTCTGGGGTCATTTTTGTTTCCCGAAATCTCATCGATTGTTTAATTGGACATAATGCAACTCTGGGGTCATTTTTGTTTCCCGCAATCTCATCGATTGTTTAATTGGACGTAATGCAACTCTGGGGTCATTTTTGTTTCCCGGAATCTCATCGATTGTTTAATTGGACGTAATGCAACTCTGTGTGAATTTTTGCGTTTTACAATAGAATGGGCGGTGGACTACTTCATTCGTGATTATATCACAAAAATTATGTTCCTTCAATCGAGATTATATCGAATTTGCATATTAATCGCGTTTATTGCGTTAAAATCACACATAGAGAAACGCGGCGTTTAAACCGGAGGCAAGATCTAATTAAGATCCAGTTATATTATTCGGAAACTTATACAAATTCACGATTGATTTAAGTAAGACAAATCGAAATTAAGATAAATTTACCATAGAACATCAATAAATTATAAATGAAATACACAAAAATCAAAATATTTAATAATTTGATAGATTTCACACAGATTATCGATTGATTGATATAAAATATACGAGAGATATTAACAAGATCAATTAAGATTAGCCGAGGGTTTAAACGCCGCGTTTCTCTATGTGTAGTTAGAATGTCGCGAGTCAGGAAGCGCTCGTCCACGAGCTCGTAGCTCACAGAGGACGGAACCATGTCTGCGGACTCGAGTGCGAGCAGAAGCGTCGGTAGCGCAATGTCAAATGCCACGGGCTGGGTTGGGTCTGTGAAATACTGCCCGAAAGCGCGCGCAGCGGACGAGCTGCCCTCAGGCTCCACCTCGATCCCATACGCGCGTATAGTGATCCTAAACGCGAATGCTGTCCCTGGACTCGCAATTAGGGGGCAGTTAATGAGTATTAGTATGGAGCCATCGGGCCCGGGCTGGAGATCTTGCACTCGACGGTGGTCGTGCAAGTCGATGCTGATGCGCAGAGCCTGACCAGCTCGCCATAGCTCATCTCGCACCAGCTTGTTCTCGTGCAAAAGATCAAGGAATCGTTTGAAAATGGCGCTCGAGCTCGAAACTGAGCTAGCTGCAGCTACAGCATCCGCCGCGGGATTCGAGTTCCAAGCCGAGGTGCAAGTGTCCGTCGCAAGATCATGAGCGCCGCCGTCCGGAATCGACCGAAGAGCCGCCGCGCCAGTGCCGCTATCGAATTGAAGCTCGAGCGCTCCAGATGAGCCGAGAACCCAGGCTGCAAAGGCACAGACCTCTTGGTTTTGAACGACGTAAGCAACTCGCAGCTGCGGGTTATTCGACACAGGCCGAGAGAACGTGAGGCCTCCGTATTTATCCACGTACGCGCGAGCAGCCGCACAGCTCGTCTCGTCGCCGGCTCCCGAAAAGCAGCTGGGTGTAATTCCAGGCGGGTGGGCAATGCATACGACGGCGCCCAGCACCGGGCTCCAGCTCTTGGTAGCACAGACGAGAGGGAAGCGAAGCAAGAAGGTGGCCTCTTCGTCGCTAAAGCTGATGGTCTGAACACCTGGAAGGCGCGAGAGGAGCTCGTCGCTGCACACGCTGGCCGGCGCCATTCCTACGATGTCCTGTGCTCAGAATTTTTTGGGGTTGCACTGCAAGGCTCGGGGCTTCGAATGAGTTCGCTCGCCCACTTGCACCTGCAGCTGTCCGGACCCTCCCTAGAATCATATAGATTATCGGAAAGGTCCGGACAGTACCGTCGTCCGTCCAATAAGAAGAAAAGCTGGGATGGCTGTTGCTGTCTGGCTGTAGTTTGGAAATTTGTAGGACGGCCGTATAGGCTAGCACTGTTACACGACTTCGTCTGTCTGTTACACAGAATTTGAGGCTGTGTTACACAATTACGTCGGACTGTTACACAAGAGTCTAGCTTCTGTTACACAGATCTCAAGCGTACGTTACACAGTTTTGTATGGGAAGGGACTCGTCCGACGACTTCAGAAGTAAAATTGAAGGATGGATCTGGGGCCTTCACACGTGGATCTGTGTAACACGCGTGGATCTAGCTGTGAGAGACGGGGCGGCAGGCGGGGGCCGTGTAACACAGCCGCGGGCCCTGTGTAACAGTCGGACGAGGGGCGTGTAACAGGCCTGGGCCTGACCTCGGCCTAGCTAGCACTCACTCAACCGGACCCCGTTGAGCGCCCTAGCCTAATAGGGTACAGGCCCGGCAGGTGGAGGGGGAGCCGGCCTAGTCCCGTCGGTCCTGGGCTCGAGCTCCAGTCTCTAGGCCCGGCGCCGCCGGCGGCCGCAGTGCTAGCTAGCCTGGGTTTAGAAATTTGTGGGACGGCCGTGTGCATCCACGTGTTCGAGGGTGATTGGTCGACAAAAAAACGTGTCTGAGCTTCAGAGTCTGACGGTCCACGAACCGCCGGTGGCTACTAGTACGGTACGTAGTAGTGCTAGCTGCGCTGGTACTACCGGTACCGGCGGTACGTACGGCAGGCGTTGGTACTACTAGGTTACTCGGTACTAGAGTCGGTAGCTATCTGCCAGTAGTAGCTGGCCCACCCAGGCCCGGTGGTCTAGTGGCTAGTAGTGGGCTAGTACTAGGCTGTGCTAGGCCGCTGCGGCCCGCCGGGCTGCTAGGCTGTGCCAGCTATAGCCGCTGAGCGGCCTAGCACCGAACTACGGTGCTACGGTAGTGCGGTGCACAGTGCAGCGCCGGTAGCCGCGCGCCTGCCAGAGTCCGGGAGTCCGCACTGCTCAGCCTGGCAGTGCTCGCTGAGCTCGGAGTCGGTGCTGTCGACCGTCGGAAGTCAGTCTCAGGGCCAGCTGCGCGCCGGGCCGACGCCTGCAGCGCTGCGCAACCGGTGCATTGCTGCGGCCTTGAGCTCTCTGCAGCTGCAGCCCGCTCGATTCGGCGAGCTTGCAGAGGCCAGCGCGTGTCGTAGCCTCGTAGACTGCCCGTAGAGGCATTGCACCGGAACCGTACGCACTGTGACGAGAGCCGTGCATCGTGGCCCGAGCAGCCCCATGTCGACGCGGCTGCCTCGCCCGTGTACGAGTGTACGTGCGCCCCCGGCCCGGCCCGCGTCCCGAGTCCCGAGCCACGCAGCCTACGCCTTCTAGCTGCCGGCGCGGCCCCGATTGGAGGCTCTCTCGACGCCCGACTGACGCCGCCTTGCGCAGGCCCGATCGCCGCGGCCGCCGGCCTTCGGAGCTCTCCGAGTCTGACCAGCGCTCGAGCTCTCCCGACCCGCGGTCTCTTCAGGTGCGCGCCCGCTGTTCTCGCCCCGCGCTCGCTCTTGCGGTGCTGTACTAGCCGCGCTGAACCGCTCCGGAGCCGCGGCCCGTTGCTCCGGCCCTCGGCTGAAACTCGGGCCTCGCAGTGCAGGTGCACCCGAGAGTCTGGTCCTGCGCATCCCGGGGGCCCGCGCTTGCAAGCTGCGCACGTCCACGTGCTCTAGATACGCTCTAGCGTTCCAGCGCGCTGGCCCGGCGCTCCGGGCCCCGATTTCGGCTCCGCCCCCCGCGCCCCGACCTCTTCGCCCGCCTAGCTAAGGCCCGCCCGCCGGCGCCTGGCCCGGATCTCTGCTCAGCGCGACGCAGGGCCCATGGGGCGGGAGGCCGCCGCTGGCCCAGCGGTCAGGGCGCCGTCCTTGGCCCGGTGAGTGCGCCCGCCGCCTGCCTTGACCCCCGACCTGAGCCCCTTTTGCAGGGCGCTGGGCTCTCCAATCGCGCCACTCGCCCTTTCCTGCCCCGCCCGCCACGCCCGCCCCGCCTCGTGTGCGCTATAGCTAGCTAACCCTGCCCCGCGCCGCAGAGGGTTCGTAGCGGAGGGCTCGCAGGCTGCGGCGCCAGTGCTCAAGACGGAGCCCGAGCCCTGCAGACGCAGACGTCGAGATGGCGGAGGCCAAGGCGCCCGGCTCCCCTGCCCCTCGCTCGAGTCACTGTGTTTTTTCAAGGCCACTCAAACTACGCATCTGTACACATGGCTGCCTGCAAGTTCGTGGGAAGGGGGTGCGCCTTAGGGAGGGCGGGGAGGGTGTCTGGAATCGGCAGTGCCGGTATCGCCTGCGCCGGGATCTCATTCAGAACAGCATGGCGTCCATGATGCTCCAAGGCGAGAATGTTGTAGCACTGAGCTGCTTCAATTTCTGTTTTGAAGTAGAACTCTTTCACTTTCTTCGGGGCCACCTTTATTTTGGCCGCCCAGAGTTTCTCTCGTTTCCGGAAGCCCACACCCTTGAACTTCGAGGTGAATTCACGACCAGCTGGTGCACGTGTCTTGGCTCTGTTCCTGCAGTTTTCGGATTTAGTGACGAACTCTAGGTTGCTTTTCCGATTGTCGAGCTTGTTTCTGTTAATGTGGTTCGTTTCTTTTCCTGCAGGCGGCTTGCCCATGATGAAATGATGAATCAGCACGTTTCGATGTTTTCCTTCTCCGTTCCATTTCATGTATGCCTTTGCGTAGCCCAGGTAGTTGACGCTCCAACCATGTTTCGACACTCGCTCGTAGTCCTCGGCATCGATGAGCATGTGCAGGCCCTCGCCATGTTTGCCTGATAATTTCACCTCTATGCAGTTTCCGGCTGTTCCCTGCATCTTTGCTAGAGCTTAGAAAAAAGTCTGCAGACACACTGGCAGTTTTTCTAAATTCAGACATCGAAACCATGGCCTTCGCTGACTCCTATCCCAACCACTACACCCTTGGAGCCCTCGCCGCGACCCTCACCTGGCTCCTCGGCGGCACACCCACGGCCTCGGCCGTCATCGGCGTGGGCTTCGGCTACGCCGCCAAGACCCTCTACACCCCCGGCTCCTACTCGCAGGCGACGGCCGGCATGCGCCCCGCCGGGCGTTAACTCTCCCTTTTCAAACGTTCATTCCCCCCTTTCCCTTTTCCAAGTTGCTCAAGTCCGTCGACGTTCCCTTTTAAATTTTCTTCATTCACGTTACACGTCTGAACATGCCGAACGCCGTAGAGAAGCTGTTGTGTACGGTGTTCAAATCGGACTCGCGCTGCAGCAAGATCGGCGAGGCTGCCAAGGGCGGGGGCGGGGCGAAGGCCGGCGGCGGGGCGGAGGGGCCTAAGATAAGGGGCGCGGACCCGGCGCCGCCGGCGCTGAAGTCGATAAAGGCTGCGGGCAAGGGCCGCGGCGTCGGGCCCCTGCCCCTTGTCTCGATCGCCCCGGGCCAGCGCGAGGCGGCGCACGCGGCGACGGCGGCGCTGGCCTCGCAGCAGCAGAGGGAGGGGGCGCCGCGCCTGAGCGCCGGCCTCTGGTCGCAGCCTGCGCCCGCGCGCGAGTACTGCGTCAGCGCTTACTTCGACGGCGCGAACGAGCTGAGCCGCCAGGAGATCTGGGCCTGGGAGGCGCGGCGCGCGGTCGACGGGCACCTGCCGTTGCTCGTGGCGCTCGGCGGCTCGCTCCTCATGGTCTGGTACCTGCGCGGCTTCGCGATTTAGATAGATTTTCGAAGCGCTAGCTAGTAGAGATGAGCTGGCTCGACGCGCTGCTCACCAAGACCTTTGGGCCCAAGGGCGCGCCGCGGCTGCAGTTCGGTGAGCTCAACGCCGCGATCGGCGCCACAGTCGAGATGAAGAACCGCGAGAACGTGCTGCGCGGCGACGGAGGCGCGTGGGCGGACATTGCGGCGGGCGCGCTGGGCTCCGCACTCACCGCACCGGGCAAGGCGGGCCGCGCGCTCACGGACGTGGCCGAGCGCTTCTGGCACTGGCTCAAGGTTGCCGTGGTCATCGCCGCAGCGGTTGTGGCGGGTCTCCTGGTGCTCGAGGCTCGCGCGCTATTTTCTAAACGCTAGGTAAAGCGAGCGAACCATGCCCCGCGGCGGCTCTTCCCCCGTGTCTCCTTCGCTGAGAACGAAGTCGCCGCTACCCCCCTGGAGCCCGGCGTCAAGCTGGAGCGCGCGAACGCAGTCTCCATCAAGAAGGCCAAGCGCGCGCTGGTTCTAGAAGTCCCCAAGACCGCCTCGCAGTTCCTTCCCACGTCCGAGTACGACGGCACGGAAGATACGGAGAAGGTTGCATTCAACAAGCGCAAGACGTACAAGGCTATACGCGAGGGCCAGCTGCTGCCCACGGACGCGGTTCCCGGGCTGCCGGGCACCACGGCCGGCGAGCTGCTCGTGCGCAACCTGCGCCTGCAGTACGTCTCCCGCCTCCGCCGCTCCAAGGCCAAGAAGGCGCGCCTGGACTCGGGCGATAGCAGCTCTAGCTCGTAGGGCTCTGTACTCAATACTACCAGTTCCTGTTCCTATCCCAGAGCACGACTCGGGTAAAGGGCACGGTCATAGCGAACATGAACTCGGCAAACTTGGAGAAGTTCATGAGGGTCCCCAGGCGCGGGTCCTCCCAGTAGATAGCTTCGCGCAGGGACTCGTAGATGCGCATGAGGGAGCGCTCGTTCTCGGTCGCGAAGGCGTCGCCGGGCTCGTCGGGGTCGGGGTCCGTGAGCTCGGAGTACTCGTCCGAGCTGCCCGCGCTCTCGACGCCTGCGGCCGGGTCGGGCGAGGGGTCAGCCATTCTTTGCTGGTAGAAGGGCTAGAAAATCACGGCCGCCGGTACTCCATCGAGTCGCCGCGCCAGTACTTGTTGCCGGAGGCGAGCAGCTTCATCGGCTCGCCCGTCGAGTCGTGCGTCCAGGCCTCGCCCGTCCAGACGGCCGTGCCGCCGTCCTCTAGCTTGAGGCAGTGGCCCGGCTCGAGCCAGTTGCCGTCGAGCATGCGGCCGGCCATGAGCGCCAGGTCCCACTCGGTGAGGCCGCGCTGCTCTTCGGGGGTGAGGCCGCGCTCGACGCGCTCGGGCTGGCGCGCCTCGCGCTCCATGCGGCTGAGGCCCACTAGGAAGAAGATGGGCAGCGCAAAGGCCATGAGATCTAGCAGGGCCTCCATTGGGCAAGACTTAGAAAAGGTTCCGGGCCAGGCCCGAGAGCTGCGGGCCCAGGCGCCGGGCCGCGTAGTAGAGCGCCGCGGCCGCCGCGGCCAGGATCAGGAGGCGGGGCGGGCCGCGCGCGGGCTCCTCCAGGGTCAAGTCCACGGTCTCTGGCTCGCGGGCCGGCGTCGCCAGGATCTCGGGCTCGGAGCTGAGGGACTTGGGCCCGCGGCGGCGGCGCTGCTTGGGGGCGGAGGCGGCGGCAACGGAGAGAAGGTCCTCGGGCTCCTGCTTGATACCTGCGCAGTCAGTAAAGTCCATGCTTGCTGGGTACCTCGGAAAATTGTGGGGGCGCCCGGCGGCTGCGAACGTAGGAGGGGGGAGAAGTGACGCGGACGCGGAAGATTCCGTCATGGGCTGTTCCGTCATGGGCTGGAACTTGGACTCGGGACTCGGGCCCAGACCCTCGCCGGTAAGTTCGAGACTTGAACTCGGCGGGGGTACCCCCTATGTCCAAATGTCCAAATGTCCAAGTGTCCAAATGTCCAAGTGCTACTAGCTAGGTGGTATCGATATCTAGCTAGCTAGCGCTAGCCTACCGCTTGCTTAATTAATTAACTGAAAGGTTGCGGAGGTTGCGGACGCGTCACAATTCCGTCATGGGCGGTTCCGTCATGGGCTGGAACTTGGACTCGGGACTCGGCCGGGACTCGGCCGGTAAGTTCGAGACTTGAACAAAAACAACGTACCCCTATACTACATTTAAGCATTCATTGATTGTGAATTACGATAATGTCATAGCAACTTGAGTATGATGTCATTGGGAACTTGAAATTACCTTCAAGTGAAATAGAGGGGGCCGACCTTGCACTGCTGCACGGCGAGGAAGGACCACTTGAGGCCGAACTTGCCCTCGGGGATGGCGTAGGCGGTGTCGATTTTAACGAGGGCCGCCACCAGGTCTCCGGTGCCGATGGTGGCGCGCTCGGTGATGAGGTAGTTGGACATGTCGACGACTGGGATCGTCTTGCGCTTGCCCGCCATCGTCTGCGTGCGGATGCGCATGTTGAGGTACTTGTAGAAGGCCTGGCCCGACTCCTTGTCGACCTTGATGCGCACGCTGGGCGTCTGCAGCACCGAGATCTGATCCTTGGAGAGGGCGCGCCCGGGCGAGACCTTGAGCTTGGCCTGGTTCTGCTGCACGAACTCGCAGAATTTCGCGTCCAGGGCCTCCAGCAGCTTGAGGAACTCGTCCGCGGCTGGGTTCGTCTGGCCGTCGACGGCGCTGAGATCGGTGAGGTCCAGCGTGTAGAATCCGCCGTTTTCTTCCATGACGAAGGCCTTCTTCTCGTCGCTCCACGCCTTGCCTTGCTCGGTGTTGATGCACGGGTTGATCGTGACCATGGGCGGCGCGTACATCATGAGGCCCTGCAGGCCGTCGTACTTGGCCTTGATGCGGCCGTTGGCGTCGATTTCGAAGGCGAGCTTGGCCGGGTCGATGTCGGAGGCGTTGCGGACGGTGGCCATGGTGTCTGAGCTTAGTGTGCGATCAGCCTAGCGCTAGAAAATATTTAAGGGCACCCCACCCGACTTCAGCTGACCTCGGGTGAGCGCTCAGGTGATTCAGGTAAAACACGTGTTCAATTCACCATCAGATCCTCTACGACGGCTACACGAATCGAGCTAATCTTGAACCTGCCTACAATGCACTTATCTCTCCAGAGTACGAGCTCGTTCTTGAGGGGGAGGAGCTCAATCCAATCGTACTCATCGCCCTTGCGGTGCTCCGAAGAAATGTCGCGAAGGAGCTTGCAGAAGTAGAACGTGTTGCGCCTGAAATCATCGTCGTGCATTACGTACGCGAAGATGCCGAAGGTGAGGCAGCAGGTGAAGTAGGTGGGGGTGCACATTCTCGGTTTCTCTTGGCTGTGAAGTGTGAGAGCGATGCGGCGCGGCCGAGGTTTTAACGGGCTTCAGGTGAGCGCTCAGCTGAGGGTCAGGTGAGCGCTCAGATGAGGAGGGGGGAGAAGTGACGCGGACGCAAAAGATTCCGTCATGGACGATTCCGTCATGGACTGGAACTTGGACTCGGGACTCGGGCCCAGGTCCCCGCCGAGTAAAAAAATAAACTCAAACTTGGCGCCATTTTCTGATGCAAGTCTACCCACCATGGAGCCCGCCATCTCCCAGCTAGTCTCCCAGGGCGCCAAGCTCGACAAGGCCCTCAACATCTACCTTCAGCTGATCGAGCTGGCCTGGCCGGAGCCAATGATAGCTCAGGCCTGCAAATCGCTCCACGTGGCGTTCGATGCGCCGTTCTCAGGTGACCCGGATCATGTGACATCCTGGACCAAGGAGGAGATAAAAGCCGACTTCGTGGCGCTTTTCTCATTTATGAGCAAGAAGTATGCAGAAATTGAAGCAGCCAAAGCCTCAGCCGCAGCCGAAGTCGAAGGCGCAGAAGGCACTGAAGCCTCAGCCCAAGGCTCTGGGATTCGCGTACCCCGACCTGGAGAGAAAGTAGGTGGCGGGCTCCTGCCCGCTGGGCGCCTCTCCGGCTGCCGCGAATCGCCTCGGCGGCGCCTCCATCCCTCCTTTAGCTGGTTAGCCGCGCGTCCGTTAGGAATCCGCTCCGTGGGTCGGTTCGGCGAGCCACTCCAGCGGACACCAGCGGCGGCTTTAGCAGCTGCTCTCTCGTTCAGCCCAAGCACTTCTCTGCGGTAGCGATCGGCCGCCCGCGGCTATGGGGCCGGCGACCTGTGCTGCGCCCGCGCAGATGATCGTCGGTCGTGTGATTGCGCGCCCGCGTCGCGGCCGTGGGCGTCGCGGCCGCACAGATACTTGGATTCCTGGCGAGGCGACGTGCTTCTGAGCACTCGGGCGGCCCGGGGCCTCCCAACCCCCGCCGCAGCGGACTCCCCGCGCGCGCGCGTGTGCGCCAGCTGGAGGCGGTATCTCTCGGCCAAGGAGCACGGGTCGCTGGCTGCGGCTGGCGATGCTGTGCGCCCGCCGGTTTTCACCCGGGCTCTCACGGGCTCCGGTTTCCGGCCCTCCCTGGGTTAGATCTCCTTGCTTTCTTAGTACGTTTCCTCCCTACCAAACTGAGGGCTATAGTTCAGGCTCAGCCGCTTCGACCTCATCCTCGCTTATACATCGGTCCTCTCTGTAGGCGCCCTTGTCCTGAGGGGGGTTATAGTAGCTCAGCTCTGCTTCGGCTCTCTAGGCAGGTGTAGGCAGCGTTTCTAGGCAGGTATAGGCTCTTTCTCCAGTATAATAGCTCCACCCGGTCCGATGTCCGAAAGGCTTAGTCCCGTAGGCTCATCTCTCGACTTGACACAGATGGACACATCAGTTTTATCCTTAGCCATTTGTCTTGGTGTGTGCGAATTCAGACGTTAACGAGTTGGTACGTTAAACTTGACAAAAAACACGTGTATTTTTTTACGCCGAGTCCCGGCCGAGTCCCGAGTCCAAGTTCCAGCCCATGACGGAACCGCCCATGACGGAATTGTGACGCGTCCGCAACCTCCGCAACCTTTCAGTTAATTAATTAAGCAAGCGCTAGGCTAGCGCTAGCTAGCTAGATATCGATACCAGATAGCTATCACAGCTCTACCTGGCCCAAGTTGATGGTATCTAGCAGCGCTTGCTCCTCTAAGTCTGCACCGCCTCCTCCTAGCGCTAGCGCTAGCTCGATACCGCCTCCAGACTTGATCTCCCTTGGCTTCAGCCACCGAAGGGGCTCAGGCCACCTTCTCCTAGTGAAGCCAGTATCGTTGCTCTTGTCCAGCTTGAGGTAGCGGTAGGGCGCCGGCGCCGGCCAGTCGGGCCTGTGGCTGCTTGCTTCCTTGGCTATGTCCTTGGGCCTACGCGGAAGCAGGTCGGCCTTGGCCTTCGCCCTCTGCAGAGGGCCCAGCGCCTTGAACTTCGGTGCCTTCGTCGCCGGTAGAGCCTTGGGCTGCATCACTGAATTCGCACACACCGAGACAGTACAGCTAGTGATGTAACTGGGGTGTCTGACTGTGTCATGTCGAAAGGTAACAATTTAGGCTAAGGCGCAATGCTAGCCATCAGAAACCGGACAGGGTGGAGCTATTGTACTGAGGAAAGCGACCTACACACACCTAGCAACGCTACTTACTCCTACCTAGAGAGCCAAATCAGGACAGAGCAACCATAACCCCCCCTCAAGACGTGGGAGCCTACAGGAGAGAACCCAGGTATAAGCGAGGATATGGGGTTGGAGCCGCGCAGCCTGAACTATAGCCCTCCATCTGATAGGGAAGATGCACACTAAGGGAACAAAGCCAGCTAACCCCAGGGAGGGCCGGAAACCGGAGCCCGTGAGAGCCCGGGTGAAAACCGGCGGGCGCACAGCGTCGCCAGCCGAGACCAGCAAGCTGTGCTCCTCGGCCGAGAGATACCTCCTCCAGCTGGCGCGCGTGCGCACGCGGAATCCGCTGCGGCGGGGGTTGGGAGGCCCCGGGCCGCCCGAGTGCTCAGAAGCACATCGCCTCGCCAGGAATCCAAGCATCTGTGCGGCCGCGACGCCCACGGCCGCGACGCGGGCGTGCACTCACACGACCGACGATCATCTGCGCGGGCGCAGCGCAGGTCGCCGACCCCATAGCCGCGGGCGGCCGATCGCTACCGCAGAGAAGTGCTTGGGCTGAACGAGAGAGCAGCTGCTAAAGCCGCCGCTGGTGTCCGCTGGAGTGGCTCGCCGAACCGACCCACGGAGCGGATTCCTAACGGACGCGCGGCTAACCAGCTAAAGGAGGGATGGAGGCGCCGCCGAGGCGATTCGCGGCAGCCGGAGAGGCGCCCAGCGGGCAGGAGCCCGCCACCTACTTTCTCTCCAGGTCGGGGTACGCGAATCCCAGAGCCTTGGGCTGAGGCTTCAGTGCCTTCTGCGCCTTCGACTTCGGCTGCGGCTGAGGCTTTGGCTGCTTCAATTTCTGCATACTTCTTGCTCATAAATGAGAAAAGCGCCACGAAGTCGGCTTTTATCTCCTCCTTGGTCCAGGATGTCACATGATCCGGGTCACCTGAGAACGGCGCATCGAACGCCACGTGGAGCGATTTGCAGGCCTGAGCTATCATTGGCTCCGGCCAGGCCAGCTCGATCAGCTGAAGGTAGATGTTGAGGGCCTTGTCGAGCTTGGCGCCCTGGGAGACTAGCTGGGAGATGGCGGGCTCCATGGTGGGTAGACTTGCATCAGAAAATGGCGCCAAGTTTGAGTTTATTTTTTTACTCGGCGGGGACCTGGGCCCGAGTCCCGAGTCCAAGTTCCAGTCCATGACGGAATCGTCCATGACGGAATCTTTTGCGTCCGCGTCACTTCTCCCCCCCTCCTCATCTGAGCGCTCACCTGACCCTCAGCTGAGCGCTCACCTGAAGCCCGTTAAAACCTCGGCCGCGCCGCATCGCTCTCACACTTCACAGCCAAGAGAAACCGAGAATGTGCACCCCCACCTACTTCACCTGCTGCCTCACCTTCGGCATCTTCGCGTACGTAATGCACGACGATGATTTCAGGCGCAACACGTTCTACTTCTGCAAGCTCCTTCGCGACATTTCTTCGGAGCACCGCAAGGGCGATGAGTACGATTGGATTGAGCTCCTCCCCCTCAAGAACGAGCTCGTACTCTGGAGAGATAAGTGCATTGTAGGCAGGTTCAAGATTAGCTCGATTCGTGTAGCCGTCGTAGAGGATCTGATGGTGAATTGAACACGTGTTTTACCTGAATCACCTGAGCGCTCACCCGAGGTCAGCTGAAGTCGGGTGGGGTGCCCTTAAATATTTTCTAGCGCTAGGCTGATCGCACACTAAGCTCAGACACCATGGCCACCGTCCGCAACGCCTCCGACATCGACCCGGCCAAGCTCGCCTTCGAAATCGACGCCAACGGCCGCATCAAGGCCAAGTACGACGGCCTGCAGGGCCTCATGATGTACGCGCCGCCCATGGTCACGATCAACCCGTGCATCAACACCGAGCAAGGCAAGGCGTGGAGCGACGAGAAGAAGGCCTTCGTCATGGAAGAAAACGGCGGATTCTACACGCTGGACCTCACCGATCTCAGCGCCGTCGACGGCCAGACGAACCCAGCCGCGGACGAGTTCCTCAAGCTGCTGGAGGCCCTGGACGCGAAATTCTGCGAGTTCGTGCAGCAGAACCAGGCCAAGCTCAAGGTCTCGCCCGGGCGCGCCCTCTCCAAGGATCAGATCTCGGTGCTGCAGACGCCCAGCGTGCGCATCAAGGTCGACAAGGAGTCGGGCCAGGCCTTCTACAAGTACCTCAACATGCGCATCCGCACGCAGACGATGGCGGGCAAGCGCAAGACGATCCCAGTCGTCGACATGTCCAACTACCTCATCACCGAGCGCGCCACCATCGGCACCGGAGACCTGGTGGCGGCCCTCGTTAAAATCGACACCGCCTACGCCATCCCCGAGGGCAAGTTCGGCCTCAAGTGGTCCTTCCTCGCCGTGCAGCAGTGCAAGGTCGGCGCCTTTCGCTTCGCCGGCCGCACGCCCGAGCTGGCCTTCAAGCCCTACGACAACGAGGCCGATTTCGAGCCCTACCTAAACCCCGAGTCTATGTACACCACCCCCATGCAGTAGTTTAGACGAATAAATTGTAAATTCTCTGGTGCAATTGATTACAAGCGTTTACAATCAAAGGCCGTTGAACTTGCCGCCCACCGCCTTGGGCTCCGCCGCCGTCGAGGCCGCCGCCTCCGTCACCTCCTTCATCATCTCCGGGTTCGCGTTGGCCGCGTGCACCGCCAGCACCGTCTGCACAAGGGCCATCCCCAGGCGCGCCTCGGGCCCCAGGGTCACGTAGCGCGAGTACTTAATCACCAGCTCCTCTAAGATCGGCTGCACCTGGTCCATGGAAGAGAGCGTCGCCTGCCCGAGCCCGTCGAGCTTCAGGCCGATCGGATCGTACGCTTTGTTAAGGTGCTCCAGCGAGTGCATGCCCGCGATCAGAAAGAGGCGCGCCGCCTCCAGCGAACCCCGCGTGCTCAGCTCGCGCTGAATTTCCTCGTACTCTTCCTTCAGCTCGTCCAGCGGCGTCGCGAGGCTCAGCTTTTTCGTGGACGTCAGCTCGCCCCCGAACGAGCGCCTGTACTGCGCGATCTGCCGCAGAACCTGCTTCTTCTCGTCCACGTCCGTCTGCGCCTCGTCGCGCGGCTTCTCCTGCAGGTCGATCCCCAGCGCCTTCTTCACGCTCTGCTCCTTCTTTTTCGTCATTTCGATGTGCTCCTGCACGCTGAAGCTCGCGCCCTTGCTCGGCGCCGTCGGCGGCACCGTGGGCCCGTCGCCCGGCAGCGACGTCTTGTCTGCCTTCGGCGCCTTCTCGCCCTTTTCCTTGCCTTCCTTCGCGGGGCGGCCCTTCTTCCGAGGCTGCGGGATCCCCACCGGGTTCGGCCCGTCCACGGCCAGCGCGTCGAAGCCCAGCATCGCCGAGGGGTCCATCGTTACGCTTGCCCCTTAGAAATTTACTCTGATGTCAGCTCGACGAAGAGCTCGATGTAAAGCCACAGTTTCTCGCGCAGCTCGGGTCCGCTTCCGTAGAAGAGCGAGCGCACGGCCGAGGCGTACTCCTGCGGCAGCTTCTCGAAAACTCCGTCGTCCCGCGCCTTAATTAATTCGGCCTCCGCGTTGATGTGCCTCCTAAATAGAACGATGACCGCCGTGGCGCCTATTCCGCGCAGCGACTGAATCTGCGCCCGCACCCCCGGCTCCTTGGCCTCCGGCTCCAGCAGGTCGAGGAAGCGGCCCCAGCGCGCCTCGATCTGCTCGCCCAGCGTCGCCTCCGCCGCTGCCATGTGCTTGCGTGTGCGTTAGAAATTAGCGGGGGTTCTAGGTATTCATCCGCCTGTACTGGTCCGCCGCCAGCTTGTACGCCTCTGACATGTTCGAGGCAATCTGGGTCCGCACTTGCGACTGCCTTGACGCCGTGACGCCAACGAGATTCTGGATTGTCGCCCGAAGCCCCAGCTGTGTCGCCGTCGACCCGGCAACGGAGCCCTTGCCCCTCGCCTCCGCAATCCCGCTCCTTAGCCCCATATCCGCCTGGGCTTCCCCGAGATCTGGCATGGGGTTGACGGTCGACGGGAGCAGGTTCTGGTCCGCATACGGGACCGCCGTGGCCATGGCCGGGCCCCGCGTGCCGTGCTGGTCCATGAGAATGGCGTTGAACGGATTGCCCTTGCTGAAATCGATGTCTTTCCGACCGTAGGGGAGGTTGCCCGGCCCGCTGATCTGCGCGGTCTGGGCGTTGAACATGGGGGACAGGTCGGGCGTGTAACCGGCGCGAAGGTTGGCAGAGCCGTAGCGGCCCACGGGGCCGAGCAGGTTCTCCTTCTCGATTTCTTCCATCGTCTTGATCCAGCCGCGCTCGCGCGCCCACTTCATGACGAGATCATCGTAATTCATCGGGAAGAAAACCTTCTGGTATTTATCGAACCGCTGAATTTCGATATCCTGCTCGATCATGTTCGTAATTCTCTCAAGCAGCTCTGGGTAATATTCCTCGAGCATTTTCGCGACACCCGGCTGCTTCAGGTCGAAGGCCGTCATCGCCCACTGGTCGAAATCGCGAATCATGATTTCCTTCCGCAGCGCGAACGCATTCTCGACGTCCTCTTCGTTGATCTGGCGGTTGGGGTAGGCATTCTGCAGCTGCTGTCGAATGCCCATCCGCATCAGCTTCTCCATCTGCGGGGTGTACTTCATGGCCGGCAGGGCCTTGGTGTCGACGGCTTCGTTCCACCCCAGACCACGGGCCTTATCCTCTGGCGTGTAGACGTCGGCCTTTGTTTTATCCGTCACGGCCACCTCGGGCATGATCGTGCCGGGCGCATACTTCTCGATGATGCCCGTCACCTCGCCCTTCAGGTCGTTCTTCAGCGACTGGCGCTGCTTCTTAGAGCCCTCCCCAATGTCCATCATAGAGTGGCCCTTCGTCATCGTGCCTCGGTTAGGATCCCAGTGGGAAAATTTATTGGTTCACATCGGCGTACAGGGGCGGGGGCTATAGCTAGGCGACTACTGGAAACGGCGGTAGGCGCCGCCGCCCACGTAGCTGATCTCGTTGTAGTAGCGGCAGTAGATGGTGGCGTGACCCTCGAAGGCAGCGGGAGGGTTGCCCGCGCCGGTCTTGGCCGTCGTGAGGGTGAGCTCGACGGTCTTGAAGGCGCCGAAGTCCAGGCCGCCGAACATCTTGGTGTCGTCTCCGACCTCGGTGCCGAAGGGCAGCGAGTAGATGTACTCGACGCCGAACTGGCCGGTCGCGGTCGAGGCGGGAACAATGTCGCTGTTGGTCCTGTCCTGCGTCTCCACGGTCGTGACGGGTGTGTCGTTGCCCGACCAGGGGTTGGCAAGGAGCGCCGTCTGGAGGGCCTTGAGCGCCGCGGCCTCCCTTGCGTCGTAGGCGACATCCCCGGCGGCGGGCGCCGTAATCAGGTTTTGCGCCTCCGCGTCGGTGGACGCCGCGAAGCCCTGCAGCAGCTCGAGGAACTTGCGCGTCGGCACGTTGCGGTGCTCGCGCGAACAAATGACAGTGCGGATGAAATTCGCGTCCAGGACGGAGTCGTCCACCACCTTAATATTATCGCACTTGAGGCCGATCTTCGTGAGGGGCCGGAACTTCCAGAACTCCTTGGCCGCCGCCGTCGGCGTGGCATCGCGCACAACGACCACCAGCTCGTAGCAAACTCCGGTGAAGGGCAGCCGAATCGCGGTGCCCGACTTGAAGCCGACCTCGTAGGACTGCATGAACTTGCCGGGGTAGGTAACGCTGTTGGGCTGGAGGCTCAGCTCGTAGGCGGAAACGTGCGTGTAGCGGACCATGAGCTTGACGCTTTCGAGGTTGCCGGCGCTGGTCCCGGCCGTGTGGTTTGCGGTCGAGGCGTAGGTGACGTTGAGCTCGTTGAGGCGCGCAAATGTGATCTGGATCTTCAGGTCGTTGCCGGTGCCGCGGAGCTTGTAGAGGGGCACGGCGTTCTTGCGACCAAAGCCGTTGAGAATGCGCAGTGGGATGGTGAGGCTCATGGCCCCGTGGTTGGAGCGGCGCTGAAGGAGCTGGGGCGCCCAGCACTCGTTGATGAGGTTGGCGTTGTGCGGGAGGGAGCGGTCCTGCTCGAGCTCGTCGTAGATCGCATCGTAGGCGCCCTCGTACTCGTGCACGAGCTGCGTCCCAACGAACACCTTGACCTTCTTGAGCAAAATAAATCCGGCCTTGGGGAGGTAAAATTTGGTGTCGTCCGCAAGGTCGGGCAGGGTCGCCCGGAGCCAGACATCGGAGATGAACGGGCCGGAGTGGGGCACGACGAAATCGACCACGGAGTCGAAATTGGGCGAGGCCTGCACGGGGCTGACCTCCAGCACCTCGTCCACGAACGGCGTCGCCGTGTCGAAGGAGTCGGGCACGTGCACCGACGAGTTCGAGCTCAGGAGCGACTGCGCGAGGGCGGTCGTGGGGGTGGAGATGAGCGCGGAAGCCATGGTTTAGGGGTGCGTTGAGAAAATTTTGTGGATGGGCGCCTATGCGTCCACAAACCTCCAAAAATCGATGTCGGGCCCGTCCCCCGAGAAATAATCTCGAAGCAGCCGCGCAGGCACGTTGGCAATAATCTGCCCGGGCACGCCCTTGGCCGCGTGGTACCGGGAAATCGCAATTTCCGCGAAGCTCCCGAGGGCCTCGTCATTGTTTCCGAAGCGCCTCTGTATGTCTTTGAGCGCCTTGCTGTAGGCACCCTGGATCTTCACGCTCTTTTGATCCTCAAACCACCTGCGCCGCTCCTCCGCGTCAGGGTTGCCCGCGAGAAACGCCGAAATCTGAGCTGCATCGGGGCCGACGTCCCATCGCTGTTTGCGGGCGGGAGGGGCACGCTGGGGGCGCACTGGGCCCGCGGCGGGCGCCGGCATCACCTCTCCCGTGGGGCCAATGTCCCACCGGCGCCTGCGTGTGCGCTCGGCCGCCTCCTCGAGTGCCCGTTTGCGTACCTCAAGCGTCGCCTCTGCCTCCATCACGTCCGCCTGCAGCCGCTCCGTCTGGATGAACTCCGAAACGGTCGCGAGCTCACTGTCAGGGGCCGCATCGGCCGCCACGTCGGTGATCAGCTGTCTGCGCGCCTTGGCAAGAAGAGCCGCCCCCTTTGCGCTACGCAGCGCATCCAGCGACTCCAGCCTCGCCTCCCGGGATTCGTCCGCATCTATGCCCTTCTTGAGCTTGCGGTCTTTCGACTTCGCGGACGATGCGGCGTACGTCGCCGGCGGCGCAGTCGGAACGCCCACGGCAGCCAGCACCCCCCTCACCGCGGCCTCTACCGTCGCCGGCGTCAGCTCGGCATCAGAAGGACCGGCCGCGGGCGCTCCCACGGATGTGCCCGGGGCGGCCGGGGGGGAAGCTTCGGGCGATGGAGCCGGGGTTGAGGGGACGCTAGGAAGGGGCGGTGGCTGTGGCTCGCCACCATCGCCGCCACCCTCTCCTCCGTCGCCGTCGTCCCCGCCGCCACCGCCCCCGCCGCCCCCGCCGCCACCGCCCCCGCCGCCCCGCCGCCACCGCCCCCGCCCCCGCCGCCTTCTGCGGGCCGTTCGCGCCTACTCGGCAGCGCCTTCTGGATCAGCGCCTCCTTGGCGCCCCTCCGCGCATTCGACCCAGAGCGATGGCCCCGTTGTCATCGATGGCCGCGTTGTCCTCTTTCTGATCCGCGCCTCCTGCTCCTTGCCCTCGGCAATCTTAACGAGCTTGGTCATTGCGGCCGTCAGGCGTCGCATCTCGGCGCGCGTGTCCCTCAGCCGGCCCTCGTCCGGGCCCGGGCCCTCGTCGTCCGATCCGGGTGGCTCGGCCTGGGTGAACGGCTGCGAGGTGTTCCTATCCGCGTAGCTCTTCTTCTCCTCCGGTAGGTTTTCGCGCGCATAAATGCTCGTCGGTTTGAACTCCTCGCCGTTCACGATGTACTTGTAGTAGTAGTACGCGTCATCCAAGTTCATGGGCCCGAGGGTCTCGAGTCGCTTTTTGCGTTTCAAGAACTCTGTGATCTGGTCTTCCTTCGACTTGCAAAAATCGCGCACGCCCGGGAGCATGGTCAAATTCTTGCCGTCCACGTCGCACGCGCCCGCGCCCCGCGCCTTTCGGTTCGTTTGATTCGCGGCGTCGATGGCAAAGGCGGATTGGCCCATCAGCCAGGAGCGGAAGCCCTCCTCGTACTCCTCGTCGAGCCCGGACTCCATCTCCTTGAATTTGTTGATGTAGTAGGCGTTGGCGATGGCCTGCGCCTCCACCTCCGCGAGCTTGTCGGTTTTCGCCCTATCCTCGACGCGCATCCCGTCGGAGCGGTGCAGCGCGGTTTTGGCCATCTGCTGAAAGTGCGCGTACTTATCGCTCTCGAAGGGCGTGATGTGCGAGTCCCCGCCCCCCGGGACTGCCAGCACGTTGCGGGGCGCAAAACGCGAGGCGAGCCCCCTCATTTGCTCTTCTTAGGGGTGGGCTTTGAAATTTTATCGGTCTTGGCCTTGTCTTCCTTCCCGTCCTTCTTATCGCCGCCCTTCTTCCCCTGCTTCGTCGGGCGCATCGCCACGAATATTTCGCCGGGCGAGACGTCCTCGTACAGCGGTTTCGGCCCCTTTGGAAATTCGGGCGGTCCCTTCAGCTTCTCCTTCGCCTCCTTCACTTCGGCCTTGGTCGGCTTCTCCTGCCCGTTCGTGGGCGCCTTTTTCGCGGGCTTCTTCTGCGTCTCCGGCATGTTTAACCGTCACCAGAAAAATATGGGTTCGCACCCCCGTACGTCTCGGGGAACTGCCTCTCCCACCTGCGCATGGCCGCGTCCCTCTGCGCGTCGAAGCTCCTGCTGGCCGCCGCCCGCTGCCCCATTACGATTTGCCAGAGCCGTGCACGCGCCTCGTCTTGCAGCCTGTACACCCAATCGCGGATGTACTCGACGATATCCGTCGGCAGCGTGGCCAACCCCGCCTTAATCTCGGGCACGTCCGTGGGGTCGTCCTCTAGCGTCAGCTTTTGCATGCGAGCGCGCAGCATCTCAATTTGCGTGTCAATTGGGGCCCAGTAAGGGACAGATCGAGACATCGGGGTACGGGATCACTGAGAAATTACACTGGGTCGGAAGAGGAGGTACCCCACCAGGATCCCCGCTATAATCCAGAGGGGCGACCAGTCGCGCTCCGCCGCCGCGCCCCCGTGGTGCTGCAGCAGCTGGGCGGCCCCCGGCCTGCTCAGCCCGTGCGTGCGGTGGTCCGTGTAGTGCGGGCGCGGGAACTGCTCCTGCGGCACGCGAGGCGGGTAGATGCCCTCGAAATGGTTGCGCATTTGGTACATATCCCTATCGAACAGCAGGGAGGCCATTTCTTAATTTGGGGAGGGACTTAGAAATACTGCCCGTGAGCTCCCTGTCGCGGATCCTGCGAAAGTCGGCGAAGAGGCCGCGCGCGCAGCGCCTGCAGACGAGGCGGGCCCGCCCGCCCACGCGCGCCACCGTGATCTCGTGGCCGAACTGCAGGTGGCCCGGGAAGCAGGTGGGGGGGTAGTCGCAGACGAAGCAGTGGCACTGCGAATCAGGACGGAAAGTTAGTCTACCGGACCCCGGCGAGTCTGAACTGTAATTATCCCTTCCATCGGCTAAGCTTCAGAAAAGGCGCACCGGGCAGTTGCGCCGCCGAATCACTGCTGAAGAATCGCAGGCTCGCTCGCCGCCTTCTTCGGCGCGCGCTGGCGCTTCGGGACTTGGCTCTCGGCGGGCGCCGAGTCGTCCGCCGGGGCCGCCGCCTTCCTCGCGCGGGGCGCCGCGGGGGGCTTCGGGACCGTAGGGGCTGCCGGTGCCTGGCTCGAGCCGGCGGCCGGGCCAGTGGCGTGGGCCACCTGGGGGCGCTGCGGCGGGGGGCTGGTCTCCCGGGCCCCCTCCTCGAGGACCCGGCGCATGAAGCGCGAGACCCGGCCGCTGCATTGCGTGCAGGAGCCGACGGCCACCTGGCGGTTGTTCTTGCTGGTACGCACCTCGACGTTGGCGAGCTTGGTGTTGGAACGGCACTTGAAGCAGTAGTGGGCGTGCTCCATGGATCTAGCTACGGATGTAGCAGCCTTCAGAAAAAAGTGCGTAGTAGCGGACGGCGCACCGGGCGCAGCAGACGTAGACGCCCGCCTTGAGCACCCAGCCGCGCTTGGTCTGCGACAGGCGGCAGATTTCGCAGCAGAGGGGCCTGGGCTTGCGGCACGAGGATCCCATCTGGCGGGCGGGGCCTAGAAATCACAATGGGATCACAACGGATTGAGGGCGGCGTAGAGGGCGATTAAGTAGGCGTCGCAGAGGTCGTCTAGCTTGCCGTTTCGATCCGCGATGCCGGCGAGCTCGGCGGGTACAAGGTCGCGACACTTGTCCACGGCGCCGCGCTTGCGCTCCTTGTAGCTCGGGTTCGAGATCTTGAAGAAGTGCTTGATGGCGCGCGGGCTCACGATGCGCGCACGCCCGTACAGGAGGGCGTGGAGCGTGCACTCGATGCAGCGATTGATTCCCGTCCTCTGGCCCTCGATCGCGATCTGGTCGGGAAGGCCGAAGGCGCTATGGCCGCGAGTAACCTCAACCAGGCGCGCAACAGGCGGCCACAGCAGCGCGCAGACGGGAAGAGGGCGATCTTTTGCCAGTCGAGAATCTGGGATTCTTTGTCTGCGGATCGAATTCGATGAGGCACCAGGCGAAATTAATGACCCCCACATCCACGCCGAGAATCTTCATCCCGAGGTCACAAGAAAATCTGAATGAAGGGGTAAAATGGCCAAGGACCCAAGAAGCCGAAGAAGCCGAAGGCGGCCAAGCCCAGGCCGCCCAGCCCAGGGCACAGCGCCCGCGGCCCCGCCCCCGCCGGCCAGGCCACCGGCTCGGGCTCGGGCACGCCCCCGCCGCCGGCGCCAGCTGCGCGATGGGCATGACAGAGGACGGCATGCAGCTCACGCCCGAGCAGTAAACGCCTTCCTCGACAACTCGAAGACGGGCGGCATCGAGCGCATGGCCTGCCTCCCGAACTTAAGTGGTTCGACGTGAACACCGTCAAGCCGGACGCCACCGTCGTCTGCGTCGGCAAGCGGCGCACGGGCAAGTCCTTTTCCTTCGCGATCTCATGTTCAACCTCTCGGCACCTTCCGGGGGTATCGTGATCAGCCAGACCGATCGCCTGAACGGGTACTGGAAGCAGTACATCCCGCAGCGCTTCATCTGGCCCAAGTACAACCCGGGGGTGCTCTTCCATTTATTCAGAAGGCAGCAGGCGATCATGCAGCACAACAAGTCGGAAGACGTGCTGGCCGGAAAGGAAGATCCGTCGATCCGCGATTTTCGTGCTGCTCGACGACGTGATTTCCGACTCGCGGCTGCGTACGACGAGGCCTCAACGAGCTGTTCGTGGCGGGGCGCCACTACAAATCATGACCCTTATCACGACGCAGTATGCAAGGGCATCAATCCGTCCTGCGCTCCAATACTGATCTGGCTGTCATTTTCAAGTGCTCGCAGGCGATGCAGCGCGAGGCCCTCGCAAAGGAGTGGGGCGACATCATCTCCCAGCGCGCCTTCTACTACCTGCTCGATAAGTACACGCAGGATAACCACTGCCTTATCATCGATTCTTCCAAAACTCTACGAACCCCCTGGACGTCCTTACGTCTACAAGGCCGAGGAGCCGCCCCGTCCGATCGGATCCAAGGAGTACTGGAGGGCGAGACGTCAACGGAGAAAATCTCGTGGTCCGGACGACGGCACGGTGGACAAGACGCTCTCGCATGATCTCTAACTTCCGCAAGTCTCGGGTCTTGCGTAGGAAAGTTGAGATGGGCCTGTGCACCATGCAGAGTCTCGCCATGCGATCATAATCGGGGCGGCCTCTTCTGCGGTGCTGTGTCGTTTAAAGTAACGACCATGGTGCTTAGACTGAATGTCAGTCTGATATTTTCCCCAGCATGGAATCGAACTCCTTTGAAGC